>PVHX01000252.1:0-356348 GCA_004024805.1 Geosciurus inauris | reverse complement strand
AAAAGAAAAAAAAAAAAAAAGAAATTAAAATGGTTCTTTGGTGAACCCTCAGTAGTTTCAATTCTTATGTGAGAAAGTAGCCGTAACTTCTCATTTGGCCTTCCAACACTTCTGATCAATCTCTAGAATAGAACGTGCTTTGTCTGAGAGAATCCCTCTCTGTGAGATCTTGAACAAACCGTGTTGTAATCAACAGGTTGTAGAAGACTGAGTGTGTATTCTGAGATAATGACATATTTCCTTATTTCTTTCTTGTTAACTTTGACAGCACTCTTTGGTGTATCAGATTCTTTACAAATAGGAAATTAATATTTACAACTCTGTTGCCACATTGGTGTGTGTCTATCCATAAAGATGGCAATTTTCTTGAGTTGAATCATTGAACCTTTTGTAAAACCTAACATTTATGGACACATAGTGCTGTAAATGGCTGTCTTTTCAAGTCCTTTTTGATAAAATTTAGTTTAAAAAATACATTTTTTCAATACAACCCAGTAAACATATTTATATTCTTAGATATATACATAACTGAAATAGATTCTTACCATGCAATGAAAGTTGACATTCTTTCTTCTGTGGTAGTTGGGTCACTTTTACCTGATATAGCTTATATTTTAATTTTAATTGCTAGTCTGGATTTACTAAATTGATATCACAACCCATCTGTAGGTTGTATACTTCAATTCAGGAAATGCTATTGCAAAGAATCTCAAAATATTATCTAGACACCTGCTTCAAATGGGAAGAAAGCCAGGGGCTCTTCTCCAAAGGCTAATGAATTCTTTCGAAAAAAAATCCCCCCTTTCTTATGGGATAACTTTCTAAGCCAAATGAAATAGGGAACTGTATCAGGCACAAGGACATATCCAACCAAAGTGCCTTGAAACAATCTCTAATGATTGATGGCAAAAGTCCAGAATTTCACACCATCATGGGAAATCTGTATTACTACACTTGAATTCACCATACAATTCCCCTTTATTGCTTCAGGACATGAAGTTATGCATTAAATGTGGAAGGACAGAAGGAGCCAGTTGTCTCTTTGCCTAGAAAAAGGATATGAAGGGAAATAGAGGGGCAGGGGGCTTACTGGCTGTGAGATGCCAGTGTGAACCTGATATTGAGACATCATTATCAACACCATGATATCAATATCAACATCAAATAGGGCGCAACTCTAAATGGTTGACAGAGGCAAGAGTCCCACAAAATAGCCCCATGGTACATAAGTCCATTAGGAGCTTACTGTCTTTTGGGAAAAGTATTTGGAATATTTTTCTTAGTACTAAAAAATGGTTAGTATTTATTTCATTTGAATTTGTATTTGCTTTCTTTTTAATGTTCTGCTGTCTTCTTATACTACAAGTTCCCAGGCATGTGTCCTCTGTTTTAATAAAGTACATACACACACACACACACACACACACACACACACATATATTTTTTTTCGGTACCAGGGATTGAACTCGGGCACTCAACCACTGAGCCACATCCCCAGCCCTATTTTGTGTTTTATGTAGAGACAGCGTCTCACTGAGTTGCTTAGTGCCTTGCCGTTGCTGAGGCTGGCTTTGAACTCGTGATTCTCTTGTCTCAGCCTCCCAAGCCTCTGGGATTACAGGCATGCACCACCATGCCTGGCTGTATGTATTCTTATTGATTACAAATTAAAATTTTATGGCCCCTGAAGCCCATCAAAATATAAAAAATAATGAAGAGACAATGTTCTTCTCTTAAAAAGCAAAAGCAGCAAAACAGGAGATTTTTTTCTTAAAGATTTTCTTAAAGATTCTTCTCTTAAAAAGCAAAAGCAGCAAAACAGGAAATGTTTAGGAGAATTTTTTCCTAAAGATTTAAAATATTTTTTTTCCTGGGAAAATATTATTTGTCAGGTCAGTGTAAGGAATTCATGGCATGCCTTATGCAACAGGGTCCATTATCTGACATTATGCATTATCTGACTATGGATTACATTCTAGTAAAAAGGGAGTAAAGGAATTACTTTTTAAAACCACATTATCTTATTCAGGCTTTTGAAGTATTTATGCATATTGAGGCGAGAACTTAAGATCCCAAAAGGTTTAATGCACCCATATTAAATAAAGAAGAGTCTCTTCTTCCTAGTGGGCTTAATGTGGAGAGAAGAAAGCCCAAAAGACAAGAAAATTCAATAATACAAGCTGCATTGAATTTAATACACATGTCCATTTATTCCAAGCAAACACATTTTGATATATCCTGAAATTCTAATCAACCAAAACATTGATGCAAAAGTAGGATCATCTTATTGCACAAAGTCTTTTGTTCCTTTTGGCATAAGACAAGAAAGTATTTTTTCAAAAACATTCATAGAAATAAGGTATGAATGTACCCTCCCTCCCAACAAAATGCAAAGACAAATAGATCATTTTGCTATTTTTATGTCTTTTTATAGAGATTCTCAACTAGAAGTATGATTTATTTTTTACTAAAATGTTTATATTTAACGGGGTATAACTTGGTAACATCTGCTCATAGGACATTTAAAACAATTATTCAACAAGTAACATATTTATCTTATATCATCTCATATCCCAATTTGCATTATATATTTGAATGAAAGCTACTTTTTAAATTATAATAACATTGGGTTTATTTAGGTGTATAAGTACCACTTCTAGCAAAAAAAGATATAAGTAAAGTTAATCTGGATAAGAAAAATACATTTTGATGTGAATTGAATACTAAGTATATATTCTATTATAAGTTGTATGTGAATACTTATGGTAATACTTTTTTAGCATAAAATAAGCAATTTTTAGCTAAAGATACCATTAGAAATTGTAATATAGCTGAAGTTAAATCTTCTCAATAGTGATATTGAGAGTCTTAGAGTTAGGTGGATATTGAAGAAAAACTTAACTACTTTAGTCTTAAAAGAGACTCTACATCATTTCTCACCAAGACACTTCAAGTCATGTGTGACTTGGTTCCAAATACTATAGATCTGTATTATTAATCTTTGAATGCCAAAGAAAAATTAGGATTAAAAACCTCCCAACTGCAAACCTTTGTGTTTAATCATTAGCAAATATTTGTGAAGTAAACTCAACAAAAAATCTGTTTTCTCTCTGTAGTTATAACAGTTTATTAACTTAATTATAGAATTTTTGCTCATTTTCTTAGGCTATTTGAACCACACAGTTTTAGTATCATGTTAAGGCATCCACTGAGTGGACAGGAAGCTTTGCTATACAAGTGCCATTTGCCATAAATGAACTGGGACTGAAGAGCTCTGTTCAGATATTTCCAAGTGGCCTCTGAGAAGGCCTGTATGAGGTCTAACCAAGTCCAAGCCCACAGGTACTAGAGCAAAGGCTAACATCCTGTTTCTCCTGGATTGTCTTCCTGTGGACCAGTATAAGTGGCTTTTCAGCACTTTGGAGTGACAGATTCGGAGATGAAGAAAATGTTGCACTCAGAGCTGATAGCCTGTTTTGACTTGAAGCTATCTGGACGCATGAGGTTAAGATAAAGGACTCTTTCACATAGTCCAACCAAAAATGAACAGACTTAGAGACAAAAATCCAGTTAAAATAAATGTTGAATTGGCTACTGTGTTTCCTTTACATATGAATTTCTCTTGGAAGCAGAACAGGGGTAAGGTGTGTCTAGTCTGAATACCATCATAACATTCAGCCCAAATGTGTACCAAGTGCTGTTGCAGAAAGCCAGAAGACAAACACCTAGGAACAAGTTACAATGTGGACAGAACCTTGTATTGGAAGTGACTACCTGCTTGGAAACTTTAAAATGAAGAGTTTCTGATATTAATAGGATTGGAGATCTGGAATTTTTAACTATTTTTTAACTTCATTTTTATTTATTAATTTATACGCGGTGCTGAGGATCGAATCCAGTGCCTCACCCGCGCTAGGCGAGCGCTTTACTGCTGAGCCACAACCCCAGCCCCTAATTATTCATTTTATTCTGTTTTTGGTAGCAGGGATTGAATGCATGGTGCTTAACATCCTCGGTCCTTTTTTTTTTTTTTTTTGACAGGGTCTCACTAAGTTGCTTAGGGTCTAAGTTGCTTAGGGCCTCACTAATTTGCTTAGAACTTGTGATCCTCCTGCCTCAGCCTCCTGAGTTGCTGGAATTACACCATGCCCAGCAATTCTGGGATTTTCAATTATAAAGCCCACTGAATGACTATCACTTGGAAAGAACAAGAATCTGCCATGGCCAGAACTATGATTTAAGGAAATACAGGGAGCTTATTCTTAAGCATCAGAAGCTACTGTGTTTGTTTTGTTTTGTTTAATATTTATTTTTTAGCTGTAGGTGGACAGAATATCTTATTTTTATGTGGTGCTGAGGATCGAACCAGTGCCCCACGCATGCTAGGCAAGCACACAACCACTGTGCCATAACCCCAGACCCAGAAGCTACTGTTTTGATGATGAGTTCCACATGGAGTCAACAAAGCTTCTGGATGTTAAATAGCAAGTGGGTGTTGAAGGTTGGGATTTTCTAGAGTCAAGAGGTCTTCAAGGTCACCTGGTCAGCGACATGGACATTGACTGATGTCAGGAATTCTGTTAATATGACTTATTTTGTTTTGATGTTTCCTACTTGGTGATTTCTTTTTAATCATCACCGAGAAATTTCCACATGGAAAGTCAGATTTCATTCCACTTAGGGGGACAAAACATACCAGAAAAAGAATTGTTTTCTAGTTAACATTTTTTCATTTATTTAACTAATATTTATTTAACACCTAATATGAGCTAATGTGGTGAAGTTTATTCTAAACCCAAGAGCATTTAGGATACCCAAAGATCAAGGCAACAGCCTGAGATTGGAACAGAGGCTATTTTGCTTCTGATTTGGCCCTGAGGGCCCAGTCAGCTGGGGGCACTCAACTGCCTATCAGTATCTGGAAAATTGAGTGACCACCTAAAAAAGCTAAATACGGGTGTGTGTGTGTGTGTGTGTGTGTGTGTCTGTCTGTCTGTCTCTCTCTCTCTTTTTTCCTGTTCCTTTTGTTTTCTCTGTTTCTTCAAATAAACATAACTAGTGCTCTTCAGCTATCAATTTCAGTCTTGATTTAGATTTTAGTACGTAATGATTTGGTGAAAATTCCTTGCTCCAGAATTATTATTGTATAAGAGAATCAGCATTTAGAGTATAAGTTGTTACTTCTAGATTTGGGGATCTTATATTCTGGGGATATTTAGAGTTAAATCACGTAAGTGTTATTCCGATGCTATAGTCCTATTTTGTGCTGAAAACTAAAAAAGTTAAAATACATTAAAGTGTGGTTATAGTAGTTAACTATTGCCATGTGACTAACAACTCCCAAGAACCTTCTTTTTATCTGTGACACTATGGTTTGGCAATTTAGGCAGGGCTAGCTGGGATGGCTTATTTCTGTTCATGTGGTAGCAGCTGGGCTCGTTCATGTGTGTGGTCAGTTGACAGGTAGGCCAGAGTTGGACTGGTTCTCAATGACCTCACTCACATGCATGGCAGTTGGCTGGAACTGTTAGCAGAGGCAATCCACTACTTTTCCACAGGACCTGTTATAGCTCATTCAGACTTCCTACCCAGCAGTTGGATTTCAGTATAACCCAGCCCAATGTACAAATATTCATCAAGCCTCTGCTTTTCTCACATATGCTAATGTTTAGAGGGCAAAGTGGGCTGAGGTTGTGGCTCAGTAGCAGAGTGCTTGCCTAGCATGCATGTGGCACTGGGTTCAATCCCCAGCACCACATATAAATAAATAAACAAAGGTATTAAAAAATGATATGTTTGAAAAAAAGAAAAGAATCATAAAAAAAAGAACAAAGTAAGTTATGAGGAAATCCTAGAGTCAATATGGAAGGGAACATACATTGGCATGGATGGTTAGTCATGCCTCATCAGTGTCACTAATGTAGCCATATACCCCAGTTATGGTGAGAATAATCCTTCTTTGGTCACAGAAAAGAATCTATATTAGTTCTGTGCAAAATGATGTGGGTTAAACACACAGAGACACACAATATACTCAGTAGCTTAAGTGGCAGAGTTTCAATTCCCTCATCTGGCACATGTACTGGATTTAGTGATTCACTTCTAACCAATCATGTATGGCAGAAGTGGAGGTTTGTAGCATACAAGATGAGCACACAGAAGACATTTTGGCTTTCTCTTTGGTCTCTACTCTTGGATCACAGCTCCAGACAAAGCAGCTGACATGTCATACAACATTCAAGGAGCTCCAGAGACAGGTCTACTGGAGGAACTCAGACCTTCAGCCAACAGTCACTTGAGTGAGACATTGTCAGACTTTCCAATGACATTGGCACCAGCTGACATTTTAAGGGCAATCTTATGAAAAAACTCAGAACTGAAATCACCCAGCTTAGCCATTCCCAGATTTCTGTCTCTCAGAAACTCTATGAAGTAATAAATGGATTTTTTTGTTTGTTTTTGGTTTAAGATGTTAAGTTTTGGAAGAATTTGTTACCCCGTAATAGACAACAAGAAACTGAACTGCTTGAATCATTAATCCCTAATGTACAAAATAGAATACATCTAAAAGCGCTCGAAACAATCATCCCAATGGTGCAGATAGGGCTTGCTGATGTTTGCCGCCATCTTCCCCCAGAAGGAATGGCTTCACCCTTGGCTAATCACAGACTTAGACCTAAAGTTCATGGTATTAAGAACAAAAACAAGTACAATTTTAGTTTATTAAGAAAATATTAAACTCTTCTCTTTAGCTCCTCTCTCCTTTTTATACCTCAAGAAGGAAAAAGAATTTGGTGAAAAACACTCTACCATGAATGAAGGGCACTTAGGATGCTGAACTGCTTAGAAGGAGCCATTGTCTAACAAGTCTGTCACAGAGAGGTGTGGCCCCATTATACAATTCCCATGAAGCCTCAGTGGTGATGAGAGTTGAGTCATAGCCACAGAGAAGGTCCACATAATCTTCACTCTTTATTTCTACTTTTTCTCTTCTAGTCAAGTCACATGTCTAAGAGAATGCCAGCACTTATTTTCCCTCAAAGAAATGCTCTCTCTCTTCTCCCTCTCTTCTTCCTCGGAAGTAGTCCTGGACCCTTTATCCAGTAGGAGAATATCAGGATGGGCAATTTAGAACAATTCCATTCTAGGCAAATCTCCTTCTCCCTCCATCCATCCCCTCGCCCTCCATCTTTGAAAGCTTCTGTTGCCATCACTGGTGAAATACTTGATTCATATAGGAGTCTTGTGGGGGAGGTAGCCTATCATACATAAAAAGAGCTTTTCCATGAATTCTGACTTTTCTACTAGAGTTTTACATTGAGTTCCAGAGCAAAAATCCAATATAGAATGAAATATCACTTGGCCGCCTTTGTGCTTCTGCCTTTTTGTGTGTGTCTCTGTGTTTGTATATATGCATATATGTGTGGCCTAATGTATGTTTATGTATGCATTTGTCCCTTGGTATCTGCAGGAAACTGAAGATATTCAAGTCCTTTATATAAAATGGGATAATATTTGCATATAACCTACACATATCCTCTTTTATACATTAAATCTTCTCTAGATTACTTATAATACCTAATACAATGTAAATGCTATTAAATAGCTGTTACACTATATTATTTAGGGGATAAACACAAGAAAATATGTATATGTTCAATATAAATGCAAATTTATTTCAACTATTTTCAAATTGAGTCTGATTGAATCCATTGACACAGATAGCAGATATGGATGGATGACCATATATATAATATCTTTGGAGATTTCAGGAAAGAAAGTGGCTAAGATGAAGTATAGTTCAGATGTTAGTTGGTTCTAAGTGTCCACTGATTTTTGTTGCTATTGTTTTTAGCACACAACTAATGCATAAAATGTGGGAAGTGTTTGCTTGCATCAATTGGCCGATCAAGTTAAGAGATGGATACAATGCCATTAGTCTCGACTATTTGATTGTCAAATTGTCAGTCGAGCTAATGCTCAATAAAATGTGAGGAAATGCAAAATTATTCCAAGCAAGAATTGAACACTATTATAAAAGGCAAAATTCCTCGGTGTCAGGTTCAAAGTAAGGCATGTTGGAAATAGCAATTTAGCATCCTTTGTCCTCATTTTGTAGTTTCTGTACCCAGCTCCCATTATTTGAGAAGGCAGTTTTGCCTGAGTATGAACTGTGGAATTGGATCGCAGCTGATAAGCTGTGAAATAATTTAACCACTTGGAAAAGGAAGAATTTTTTAAGGCCCCCAGAGTTATTATTGTCATGACAGCTTAAAAAAGTCTTCTGTTTGGTGTGAAATTGACTTTAAAAAGCAGAACTCTGGTCAGTCTAAAGTGACTATTATAAATTTAAAATGGACAATAACTGTCTGATGTATGCTCAATTCATTATATTATTATCTCATTTAATTTTCATTAAAAAGATCTGCAAAGGCAGTGCTATTGTCATCTGTAATACAAATAAGGAAACTGAGGCTTCAACAATCTAAATGCATTGATCCTGTTCACACCAAGTCAAGAGTCCAATGTAGGTAGGCTGTTCCCAGAATGCTCACTCCTAACAACTTCCCTGTAGTATACCTAGCAAGAAAGAACCTTGAAAATACTGAAGTACTATTAAATACCACCATCAAACTTCGCTAAAAGATTATAAGATTTCATTCATAGAAATATGTAAGTTCTAATCATTTCAAAGGAGAGAAACAAGAAATATTTATTTACTTGTCTTTTCCTGGCTACTATCAGACTGGTAACATTATAGTCAGTCAGTCAGTCAGTCAGTCAGTCTGTCTGTCTCTCTCTCTCTCTCCCTTCCTCCCTCTCTCCTCTTTCTCTCTGGTCCTTATTTTGATATCATAGAAATTTCCAGTTCTCACTCTGACTCAAATCTGGGTATCTACTTACTAGTCTTTGTGTAGCTGAAAATTGCCACCTTCTTCCTCATTCAAAACACAGACTAAATCAGCCCCAGGTCACTGTGGTCAATTGCCCCTGACCAACATTGTCCAGCATCCTAGCGATGATCTATATACTGCGGCCACCACTGTTGCCAACTGAAAATGCTCTCCTCTTACCTGCATCACTGAACAGATGGTTTTTCCATCCATTTCAAGTATTCTGGTGCTGAATTCACAAAGAGCACTGCTCCAAGCCCTCAGTTCTGCACAGGAATATCAGCGACATCTGCTGTTTGGACTCTTGTATACTCTTCTCCCTAATTTTTGAATTTGCTTTGAGCCTGAGGGATCTCAACCAGACAATCTGAGTATCACTGTACCTTTAGAAAATGAAAGTGTGTTTTCTTCTTCTCTTGAATGAAATGTCAGGAAGACCTTTCTTCCCCCCGGGCCTTGTGTTTATCAGGGGGAGTTGAGTACTGCTGACTGTCAGCCCCCAGAAAAGGCTTTTGTTCTCTCCCCACCAGGCTCCATGGTTTTCCATGAAAACAGTCCCTGGTAGGGCCACTAGCCAACCCTCAGAAATATACAGAGCAATCTGAATCTGCAAGAAACAGAGCTAGGGTATCCTCTTAGTACTCTGGAAATAGTGTCAGAAATCCATCATCAGTTAGCTTTAGGATGGTCAGCACATTATAAACCACTCAAGAATTTTTGAAATGCATGAATTTACTAGGAATCAAATAGTTTCTGCTAACATAGTTGCATGTTTTATTTAAATTTAAACTTAAAACTCAATGATTATGTATAATTTGCAATCCTGCTATTGAGGAAATTTTCCAATTTCAATTAACTATAGAACTATAAAAATTATAATATGGTCAACAAATTTGTGTGCCAATTAAGGCCTACATACCACAGTAGTTGAGGACTTGTCTACCACAGAGGCACTATAATAAGATCTAGGTTCAGGAAAAAAAGCCACTAAAATATACCTTTGTTCTGTAAATTAATATAACAATTGGGCATATATTTGCTGCAGGAGTTTGAACATTTGTGAATCAATTGAGACTCTGTCTTCTGACCTCCTTGTTATGCAAAGCTCATCAATGGCAAAAATGGACAAGCTTAAGAAACCTAACACCTTTTGGGTAAAAGCTTGAGAAGGCAACCTCTGTTCTTCAAGACTTTAAATTAAGAAAAGCATGGCAGAATAGAGTTGTCCTCTCTGAAGCCTGCTGGCAGAAATGTCCTCCAAGATTTGAACCATGACCTCTGGACTCTAATGTCAAGTCTTGATCCACTAACCTAGATTTGCACCTAGACCTGAGCATGCACACAGGCAAGGGGATGTGAATACTGAAATTTCCTTCATGCAGTAGTCATTTATGAAGAGTTTACTCTTACTAGCAAGTCTCCAGTAGACCATAACACAAGACATTGTACCTGCTCTGGAGCTCCTCACAGTGATGGCAGGGATGGGGGTGTTGGACTCCTATACTTCCCTGTTGTACCTCAGTAATCCAAAGAAGTAGACATGTTCATAATTTTCCAGATGAAGAACCTAGGCTGTACATAATCACAGGAGTAAGCCATAAAGCTGAGGTTTGGGCCTAGATCTCCCTGATTCTAAACCTTATACTTTTTCAGAGTTTGAGATTTTAGAGTTGTGATTGTTCCAGGAAACCAAAATCTCCAAAAGTGCATTCCGAAGAGTACAGATCACTATGGGGAAAAGATGAGAACTTGAGAATTGAAAGGATTAGAAACTGATTAAATAGGAGATTAAAAAGTAGATGATGAAAATCCAAAGGATAAAGTCAGAAGTTGTCATGGAACTCTGCTGAGCTGGGACAAAGAAGAACTGGTTATTGAAAACACAGGAATATGTCTGTGTAAAAAAGAGAAGGGGCATGCAATCAGAAAGAATCAATAAAGGCAACACACTTAGAAGAGAGTTTCATAAGTGGATAATACAAGTGGAGAGATGAATTGTGGGTTTTTTTTTTGCTTTTGTTTTTTGTTTTTTGATATCAAAGTAATAAGCTTCCTAAAGGGTTAAGCTTTTCTTGCCATATTACAATTAATTGATACTCTCTTTTCTGAATTCAATGAGTTTACAGATTATACTACACCAAATTTCTGCCATTGGAAAACAAGAATCTATTTGACTTTATAAATTTAAACCTATAAGTTAGAGAAGATGTTGAAACTTCCTATCACTGACTTGGAAATTCACTTGGCAAAGTTTAAATATTCGATATTAAAATAACAGTGAGATAGTGTACTGACTGCAACAGGACTGGTAATTGTCTTTCCCACAAATCTGTTAGCTCAATTCACCACTAGTAACAGAACACAGTTTTATTTAGGTGAAGGATGCTAGCTAAGAAAACACATTATTACAGATTTCCTGCGAAATGGTACAAAGCACCAGTGAATGAGATGTCAACAGAAGACTCATGTGAGACTCTGGGAAGGTATAGGTTGCCCCTAAGATCTAAGGATGGCAAGATTAAGAGACACTGATGCCTGATGGTCCTGGAGTCAACACCACACCAAAGTCTGCCTACATGTAGGCACCTCCAGGAGTAAGTTAACACTCTCCTTACGTATTGATCTATTACTTTGGGGAGTTCCCAATGTATGTGGCCAAATCTGATCTTACCAATACAGGATGAATTAGATTGAATAATCATTGCCTCAGGATGCTATTAAATGCTAGATGATCTTGAATTAAAATTGAACAACGATAAAGAGATCATTTAAAATTGCTATGTGGAGTTTATGGCTAAATTTGGTCCATGAGTATCAATACAATTATTTGAAAACTGATTTAAGAAGAAGGAATCAGGGTTAAGTGAATAGATAAAAATTATCTTGAGGAGCTGGGGTTGTGGCTCAGTGGTAGAGTGCTTGCCTCCCATACGTGAGGCACTGGGTTCGATCCTCAGCACCACATAAAAATAAATAAAGATACTGTGTCCATCTACAACTAAAAAAAATATTTTAAAAAAATTATCTTGAATTTCTCCCAGATTTTCAGGATTTCACAGAAAGACAACAAAGTGATTAAATAATTTCTATAAGTAACTAATATTCTATGATAAAAATAGAAATGTCCAAATGCAACAGAAATATAGGAATTCATTTTAATCCCCCATTAATCACTGAAGCATATATACTTTTCTGTTAACTTATATTCTTAAGGAAAATGCACTATTTCTAAGAGTTATGCAATTCTTAAGTATCTATCTTAAAATAATCTGTTATGTATAAAACTAATAATAGAAGAAGAAACAGATCATAGAAGGGTCATGCATATATCCTTACTTGAAACCCTTTCTAAAATTTTGCCATTATTTGGCTTTCTCGCTTGCATGGGAAACTCCAGACCAGATATTGGGAAACTGATCAAAGGACAACATGCTTTCCAAAGGAAGGAGAGAAGGAAAGAAGGGGCAGGGAACATTACTAAGCAAAACACCTTGTATATGTTTAAAAAATCTTCTAGGTAATTAGGAAAATGAAAAGAAAATTAAACAATGATAAAATATACATAATTCTAGTTTCTGTCAGGGAGCAAAAAAGGGAAAGCCAAATAGCAACTTCCTTGTCTTCAAAAAGAAACAAATCCATATGAAGTGCCACACAAATCAGAAAGTATCACGTATACACATTTTATCTTGTTTAACTTTCATAATTGAGTAACTTATCTAACCCCACAACTTCCATCATCAATTTATTTACAAAAGAATCAAAAATGTCCATTCTGCCCTGAATTCTAGACCAAAATGCCATCCAGACCAGAACATCAAATAGGTATCCATTAAACATGACACATGACAAAGATTTTCAATGTAAGAAATATCTTCCCGTGTCCTGCTCCCAAACCACATGTTCTCTGCCTTAGTAATATCACCACCTTCCCTTCGACTTCCCATTCTCTCCACCAACCTTGGACTTGCTTCTGCAAGATAAATAAAAATGTATCTCCTTCTTTATTGTCTTTGCCAGTGATTTAAATTAGCTACTGCCATTCCCACCTCCCCCTGTCCATTGGATATCCTTTTAACTGGTTTCCATCTTTCCTTTCTCTTTCCCTTTCAACTGAAGATGATTTATTTTCTAAAACTCCGATTGGATCTTACTTGACCTCTTCCTGTTTATAATCCTTCAATAACAATCAGTCCCTAACCACCTTTATATTTTCATCTCCTGTCATTTCTTTCCCATGACCTTACACCCTAGTGACATGAAGCAATTCACGTTTCTTCAAATAAGATATGCACTTGGGGCTTTATGACCGGCCTGGTGCTCTGATGAAATGCATTCTTTACTCTCCCTCCCTGCCTGTTCATATGAGCCACATGTGTTCCTCTGTGGCACTTTCAGTGGCCTGTCCTGTCAATATGAGTTGTCCTGTCATTCCCTTGTGTTCTTAAAGCATCTGATACACACCTCGATTAAAACACTTATCTCTTGTGCTCTTAATACTTTCTCATTCTAGCGCTACTAGGCTATGAGTTATTTGAGAGACCATGTTTTGTCTGTTTTTATATCTTCAGTATATAACACAATGCCTTATATACAGTAGCTGCTTGATTTGTCAGAGTTAATATAAAACATACTGACATGTTACTCAAATAATGATGGGTTTTTTCCTTTTTTGTATTATAGATTTTTTCTTTTTCCTTGAAAAAAATTCTCCACCACTTTAGTTCTATCTTCAAAAAGGTAATGACTTGAAATGAATAGAGAATCAAACCTGGGAGATACTAGTCCCAAGACTGTGTTTACACAGCACATTTTAAGTGTGCCATAGTGCTTAATAATTGCCCTAATTATTTATTAAAACTTAATTATTTTCCAGTTAATTAAACTTGCCTTTGGTAAAGTGATCCAATTTGGCAGAGAAGCAGCTTTTTATGTACATGTGTGTTGTTGAAGGCAGACTGGATACAATTTTTATAACAATAGAGTTTTTCCAATTTCTCTCCTTATTTAAATACATGGCAACATCATTTCTCTAATATAAGATTGCTCTCTCAAATAAACAATGAGATCTAATCTATTCTTATTAAAATGGCAAATCTTAGAGTTGTCATTTTTTCCTTTACATAGCTAAACACTTATAGATTACAAGTACCCTTTTGAAAACAACAAAAATTTAAATATTAAAAGAATCTACCACATGGTTTGTACTCTTTCTAAATAATTTACCCTACTATGAGTAAATGATCTGAAATTATTCCAACAACAACAATAACAAAACAAAAACACAGAATCCATATGACTTCAGACATTGCCATCTCAGAAATGTACCAATTCCAGGAGACATTTGCCTTCCTCTCTGTTTTTGGACACAAGTGCTATTTTTGGAGTACATGAGCAGAGGCAGTCACATTTTATAGATGCGCAGAGTCTCTGGAGCTGCTGATATGATTCTGGATGTTCAATCACAAAAATATCACACTCCAATAGGAGTCAACACACCATTCAGTCAGGAGCTTCCTGACTGCCCAACACACCATTTAGTCAGGAGCTTCCTCTGGACATGCAAATTAAAATGGCATTGGAACCTAAGTACAACTTTTTAAAAGGAGGATCCATAACTTTTATTTTTAAACTTTTAAAATTGTTTGATTATGCAATAGTTTGAACATGCCAAAGAAATACAAAAAAATAGCAAGATTCCATTCACCCATTACCTAGGTTTGACAGATGCTAATACTTTGCCTCAATTTACTTTAGATTTTAAGACATAAAAGTGCATTGAATATTTTAAGTCTTGCTCCTCATCCTGGCTTCCTCTCTCTCCTCTCAGTAGTAATACACAAAATAGTATGATGTCTTTTATTTATGGAGGCATCTAAATATAATAGAAACGTATAAAGAACTTCAGGGATTTTACAATTACAAAAATAAAGAATGAATTCAAAATTTGTGAAACTATAGAGTACAGAGCAGGAGTTGGCAAACTTTTTCTGTGAAAGGTGAGATAGCAAATGTTTGAATTCTCTGTTGCAACTCTGCTTTTGTAGTGTGATAGCAACAGACAATACACAAATAAATGAGTGTGGCCAAGTCCCCATATTGCCTTATTTATAAAACTGATGGCAGGCTGATTTGGCCAGCAGGCTGTAGTCTACTGACTCCTGCGGTAGACAGTTTTCATTGAACTTTTTAATTTCACTGAAGAATTACCTAAAACAAAGGTACATATAGAGTAAGCTACAAATAATAGGCACTGTGGTTTTCATGATAACTCTCTGTAAGAGATCAAAATTGCTCCCAGCATCCATTGTCTCCTTCTTTTATAATTGTGTAATTTAAAACATATGGTGGTATGGAATAAAGAATAATTTCTCCATACTCCTTTGCAGGTAGATACGGCCACATGACTGTGTTCTGCACAGTGAGCTGTGACTTCAACAACTACAACAATCATGTGGTCACTGGGAACCTTCCTTAAAATTTAAAAAAAAATTTCTTTGAAGTGGTAGTGCTGGGCGCAGTGGTGCACGCCTGTAATCCCAGTGACCTGGGGGACTGAGGCAGGAGGATAGTGAGTTCAAAGTCAGCCTCAGCAACCCATAGTGAGGCCCTAAGCAACTCAGTGAGACCCTGTCTCTAAATAAAATATAAAAAAGGGTTGGTGACATGGCTCAGTGGTTAAGTGCCTCTGGGTTCAATCCCTGGTACAAAAAAAAAAGTGCTAGTATACATACTCTTTAATGATTTTCCTTTGCTTCCTATATCCTGCAGCTTGAAATGTGGTTTAATTCACTAGAACTCCATTTTAGCTCTTAAGGACACCCTAGGAACGAAGGAGCAATGAGCTGGAAGGAGCCTGGATCTTTGGGAACTTAGTATATATAGTCAGGCCCTCTTAGCAATATTATTCCTCAGTGCCCATCATTATACACTTTGAAGGAGAAATAAACTTTAATATTCTTAATCCATGGTCATTTGGAGTTCTTCTGTTATTTGCAGTCAGACTTCATTTATGTCGATGTATCTTTCAGGTCTTACTCACTGACAATAGGCAAAACGCTCAGGCCCAACCAACACAAGCATTCTGGTCTAACAGAGTTTTTTTGGTGTTTTGTTTTGTTTTGTTTTGGTTTGGTTTGGTTTGGTTTGGGGTGTGTGTGTGTGTGTGTGTGTGTGTTCCTTTATTTATTTTGTGGTACTAGGGATTGAACCTGGGACCCAGGCATGCCAGGCAAGCGCCTACTCCCTCATCCCTGATTCTGCATTCTCACTCCTCTTCATAATGGAACTTTCTGGAAAACTAACCATTATTTATTTAAATTAAGAAGTTCATACAAAACATAAAGAAAAATTAGTGTCCTGTCTACAACAGTTCAAAGCAAAGACCTAAAATGCTATAGAGATTTTATTGCTAGTATTTCCCTAATTCCAATTAATACTTCTACCTACGAGTAGATCCATGCAAATGCTGAAAATGTCTGTGTGTTTTGCTCTAAACGCTGGTGCCTGTGCCCCTAGAGAACGGACCCTTCCGCTGCACTGCCAAATGTCGCCTCCACACAGGGGTCACTGCAATGGTGGCTACAGTTGTTACTTGTGCTGCTATGATTGCAGCTGGAAGAAGAGATTCCAGAGCAAGCCAAAACTGAAAAGGGAACCCTAATGCATGGAAATCATCTATTCCATCCTTCTTTGAACTGCTTATCAAACACACTTTGATATAACATTCTGGGTTTAGAATAATTCATTTCATACTTGTTTTTATGTAAAGTGCTTTATTCATCAGATACTGCAGGATGACCGTAAGAGTTGAGTTGTAGAGGGAATTACAATCTCAATTTAAATGTGATTTTTTTTTTAAAACAGAGAGAAAGATAAGCTGATATAATTAATATTTCTAGCATGGAACTATTAGGACAAAAGATCCAGAATGTTAATGGTGCTTATCTCGGACTGGTGAAGTTATAAGTGACTCATTGCTTTTTATTTTCCAAATATCCTGCACAAACCTTTGCTACTTTTGAAAACAGAGGGGAAAAATGACAACTCAAGTTCCTGAAACACTTGATTAAATGAATAAAATCTATGAGAATGAAAAATATTAGAAAAATCAACATGGTATAGAAATTAAGAGCAAATAATAAACCAACAACTCTCATTTATCTGCATCACAGGAAGGCAGCAAGGCATATAGTTTCCTCAAAGAGCAAATAAGCAAATGATCCATTTCTCTTTGGTTAGTTTTGGAACACCTGTGCAATTAACCTTCTGGTCAATTCTTCTCTGAGCCTTTCAACCTCAGTTTCCTCCTCTGTGAAATTCAACCTAGCCCTCAGAGCTGCTGAGAAGACTGAAAATTTTTGTGAAAAAGCCTGGGCTTCAATCTCTAGCAGATAAATACTCAGTTCACATCATTGTAATAGCAGATGTTCAATCAATTCACAAGTTGCTCTGTGAGTGCACACTGTGAGCATCAATGCTGTGCAGGAAACAAAGATGAATGAGAAAGCCACCATGCATCTACCGACAGCACAATCGAGTTGGAGTGATAAGACACATGTCCAAATAGTTATAATGCAATGGTCCTCATAAGAGAGAAATAAAGTACAATGAGGTATGGAGGCAAATTAACAAAGGTTTCATGGGGCAGAGTTTTCCTATGCAAAGAAGTAAAGAGCAGTTTGGTAAAGAAAGTGAAAATTCTAAATTCCAGAGGTGGCTGTCCCACTAAAACTATGTGATCCATGCCAGGGTTACAAACCTTCTCTAATTTCAGATTATTTTTCCAATTAGGAAGATTTCCTCAAATTCCTAAGATAACTTCTGCTTTTATAATAAACACCAGTCAAATATCTTGTGCAGGAACTAATATAACTTCTTCATAGCTGCAGATCAGAAAAAGATTGCATGGGTACCTGCCTGTGCTCTCACATGTGTCTGGTGTGAAATATGCATGCATTTAATCCTTGTATCAATTCTATAATAAAAATAAAATTACTGTTATTCCCATTTCCCAGCTGAGGAATTGAGGCACATAAAGATAAATTCCCTGAAGTTGCATAACTAAGGATTCAAATCCAGGCAGTAGGTAATATTTGAATGGATCTCTGAACAGTTTTTAGGATTTTACATCAAACTATTAGGAAGGAATACTTTCTAGAATGGAGAATGAGCAAAGGCATAAAAATAGGCAAGCCAGAGAATTTCAGGCAAGCAGCAGCCTAACACCTCAGAAAGAATAAACTCTAAACACATGAATGGAAATCCTTATTCATTCTGTGGCTCTGATAAAATTCCTTAGGTATGCTAATCCATAATTATCTGCAATGTAAGAATAATAACATGGTCTTTGCAGGACTGATATAAAGATCAAATAAGTTTTGGCTTGGTGGTAGAGTGCTTGCCTAACATGCGTGAGACACTGGGTTTCATTCTCATATAAATAAATAAAATAAAGGTCCATCAACAACTAAAAAAAAAATTTAAAAAAGGTCAAATAAGATAATATGTGTAAGGTGCTCAACAAAATCTGGCACATGGTGGGTACCTAATAAATTGAAGCTATTTTACCACTACTGGGTGAATAGCCTAGATTGGCCTAATCATAACCCAGGTTAAGGTGAAAATGGGACAGTAGTGGCGACAAAGGTAATTAGAATACAACTTGAGGAGATCTTTAATGCCTGGCAGGAAGTTTGGATTTTTTTTTTACAGAGTCATTAGAAATTTTTGAGGAAGACATTTTGTATGGCTGTAGACAATATTAAATTAATTTGAATTTCCTGAATACTCACTTGGTGGTCAGAAGGAAGACAGTTCTGTCAGAGAATCATAAGCTAAAATACAAAAAGATATGAAAAATAACACACATCCATTTACAAGACACTGTTTCCGAACACCAAGATTACCAGGTTGCTGAAATTTCTATATAGAAAGATATATTATTAAATTCTAGGAGTGTCAATGTCTAAAAGGCTGTTTATGGTTTGGCCATGAGGTGTCCCTACAAAGTCCAGAACAGAAAAAAACAGAAAGAAAGTATAAGCTAAATAAAATTTTAAAGTCTGAATTCAACACTTTGGGACCCTTACAAGTTAAGAATGAGCATGTAATCAGGCAATTTCACTAAATAAATAACTAACATCTGCTTAATATAGGATATATGCTTTACATTTTACTAAGGATTCACATACTTTATCTAATATCATCTTTACAGCATACTTATAGCTAAGTATTATTTTATCACATTCTTTAGATGAGAAAACTGAGGCATGAAGAAATCTGTCAAAGTACACAGAGAATCCTGAATGGAACCAGGATCAAAACTCATCTCTGCTGCTCTACTGCTTAGATGAGTTTCGATCCTGGTAACACTACCCACCACCAGTCTTACTACTACCACAACTACCACCTCTACCCTCATCTCCAGAACCACCACCACCACCATCACAACCACTAGTACTACCACCATCACTGTAGGACCAGCATAGTCACAGCCTCCAGGGCTGTTACTGCTACTATGACTATCACCACCACTACCACCACCATCAAATCCCACAAACACCTGGACCATCTCCACCTCCATCACTGTCACCAACATCATCACTGATACCACCATCTCCAGCACCAATTCTCCTTTCTGCCTTCCAAAAAGCCAAATCTCCTTCCAGGAAAAAAATAAATCATGTTCATCAAACCTCCAAGAATACATTTCTTTCCCAGCTTCCTCCAACACAAGGATCATATATCCCACCCCCCACCCCAGAGCAACAGTCCTAAATATTTCCACCTATAGAGAGTGGCTAGGGTATTTTTAATATCAAGAAAACCAGAATTGGTCCCATTTTCCGTGGTCATGCACTAATGCATTTTATGAGCTAAAGCATATTTCCAAATTTTTAAATAGAAATTATAAGAAAAAGTGCATATTTGAAGGGAATGTTCAAAAGCCTTATTACTTACAAGATGATCCATAAACCAACACCCCAATATCATCAGCATGTGAGTTTGTTAGAAATACAGAGTCACCGGGCACGGTGGTGCATGCCTATAATTCCAGCACTTTGGGAGGAGACCGAGACAGGAGAATCACGAGTTCAAAGCCAGCCTCAGCAACAGCAAGGCGCTAAGCAACTCAGTGAGACATAAAATACAAAATAGAGCTGGGGATGTGGCTCAGTGGTTGAGTACCCCTGAATTCAATCCCTGGTACCAAAAAAAAAAAAAGAAAGAAAGAAAGAAAAAAGAAAAAGAAAAAAAAAAAAAGAAATACAGAGTCTCAGTGCCCACCTATGGACCTGACAAACAGAATCTGCATTCTAACAAGATAGGGTGATTCACAACACATTAAAATTTGACAAGTACCACTCTAAATCCCTTAAACCTTAACTAAATTCCTTCTTCTATTTTTCTGCATACAATAGTGGGTGATGTTTCTGTGGCCATTTCTACAAAGATCTCAACTCAAATTCACAGGAAACAAAACATTTCCTTTTATTTTAGAATAGAGCAGTTTTCAAGATGCTGGGAATCTATCTGGCTCCTCACTGAGTGACAGAAATGAAAACAGGTATTCTTTACAAAGGGAAAGGCCGGCTGCATCAAGTAGGAGGAAAAATTTTGAGTGCGTGGGAAAAGAGTATCAGAAAAGGGTTAAACAACAAGGTAAAATAGAGAGAGATATTTGAAGAAAACATTCTTTAAATAGAGCAGCAATGAAAAGGACATGGGAAAATACTGCCCCCCTTTGAAGTAAAGAAGGGAAAGCTGGTAAAAGCTGATGCTAAAGTGGCTGAGGCCGTTAATGAGGTTCTGAGGATGTGATTTCACTCCCTTCTCCCCAATATATACAGTCATCTGTAATCAAATTTATACTCCGTAATCAATTTTTAAGAAGGACAAGCTGGGTGATGAGAGTAGTTTAAGAATCACCCCAGGGATGAAATACCTGCCCGCTCCTAGTCCCTTCCTCCCGGAATCCTTTCCTCATCCCTAGTCAGGTTCTTTCCCTTTGTGCTGAATATCTCCTCTCTCTTTTCAGTTTATACCTTTGAAATATTCGTGTACCCTCGTCACCTTTCTCTCTGAGTAACGTATGTAATTAAAATCAATTTCTGAGGTATTTATAGATGCCCACCATCAGCCTATTCTTCTGTTACTTAGAATCACAGGATTTTAGAACATTAGGGAAGCCTACAAGTAAAGGGCTTTCTCCGTCTGTGGCTCTTAGAAACTTGTATCTCTATTTGCTGCCTCTCTGCTCCCATCAGCCAGAACTGGTCCTTATGGGGCAGCAGATTCTAAATAACATAAACATTTTCATATGTTTTATGTTTCCATTTTAGCAGTTGATTTGTTTCCCTCCCTGTTTTTATTTTACCTTTAAAAAAATTTCTTTTCTCAGTGTTTCATACTACTGTTCCTTAAAATGCCCCAGCTATGCAAGTTAGTTTTCACCAAAATAACATTTCTATTTAAACTATGGACTGGAAAGAATCTGCTATAAATGTTTAAACACAATATCCAAAAAGTTGTGTGGACAATATATTCCACTGTTATGCAATTTCATTCATATATATTTGCCATGTAATTTAAAATGTCACCTCTTATTTTATAGTGAAAAAGGGAAATTCTATTTCTGGGCATGCACAGCTCTGTGTTTTTAACACTCACCCACCCACAGCAGAGTCTGTTAGTGCCAGAGTATTAGATTTCAGAGACACGATAACTAGTAAAAACAAATCTCTTCCCAGGCAGAATTAATCCCTTCTCTTCTGAGCTCCCAGGGCACTGGAATATACTTCTGCTGCAGATGTTTGAATTATTATTACTAATTGTTTAAATGGTCTGCCTCCTCCATTAGCCTACTCGGCTGGGAAGGCAAAACCCCTCTTTCTCAGATAGCTACCGGTTCGGTTTGTGATTCGTTGAAACAAATGATTTTTTTTTTGAAAGATTGTTGTTTGGTTGTCATTTTTAAATATATGCATACATATAGAATTGTCTATGAATGTGATTTTATGCCTCACTATTTTTTATCTGTAAGCAAGCTTATATCTGTGCTGAGTAATTACTGAACAAGGGCTGGTCGCATATATATTAGTACACGGTCACGCTCCACTTAGCAACAGGGATGGGTTCTGAGAAACACACAGTGAGTTGATTTCACTGTTGTGTGAACATCATAGAGTATACTTACACAAACTAAGGTGGCTACAACATCACTAGGTGATACAGTCTTATAGGACCACATAATATATGCAGTTCATCCATGACAGAAATGTCATTCTATGGTATGTGGCTATTCGTATCAGACTGCCTGTGTTAGAATCTTGGCTACTTTGTCAAAACATTTAACCCATTAAACATCTGTCTCCGCATCTGTTCTATGGGAATAATAATTGTGCCTACCTCATAGAGTTTAAAGGAAATAATGCATTAACACACCTAATAAAATGCCTGGCATATAGTAAGTGTCAATAAGTCCAAGCCAATAAAACTTAGTTTTTTATTAGAAAACGGAAAACTAAAAATTGCAGATAGTTAAGACTAGTTTTGCTTTAGTTCTAAGAAAGTTGTACATGCTCTTGCATTTTAACACTCTGCCAACAGACCCTAAGACAATTTAAGCTAAAACGTTAGTGTCATGTGAAGTTTTTCTCTCCTAATATAATTTAATATGAACTAGCTCTAGAAGTACAGAAAATTATGGTTACTTATCTCATGCCTGTCTCCTAGATTCCTGAGCACTGACTAAATACATCTAAATTACAGAGAGCCTTTTACAAAGACACACATGGCATACGCATGCAGAATCACAAGATGAGTAGAGTTTTGACCCAAATGACATTTTAAAAATTTTTAATTGGGGTGGAGGGGGGGGCGGTGAAGCAGTAGTGTATGGGAATTTTCCTGGAGAAATTAGAGTGTCTATCCCTATTTTATCCACATTTCAGCTCAAGAAGAACTTTCCCTTACCGTCCTAGGGCAACACTACCTCATGACTCTGTCCTGATCCCCATGGCATTTTTAGAATCTGAAATCAACAATTTATTTAGTTTGCTTATTATCATCTCCCTCCTCCCACTATAAGCTTTTTGTGTTCAATTGTTCATTTTCATTGAATGAATCAATAAATGAATATATGCATGCATGCATACCTTTGTTTCTGCAGTATTTCTCCTGGTTCTTGGGTTTCTCTCTAAATTTATATTTAGAAGACAGGAAATACATGGATATTTCCCAACTTCATCAAAGATGTAATAATTAGTTTCCATTGCTACTTAATGGTGTATGCCCCCACCATCCCCTCCTAGTCTGAGTTATTTATTCATCAAGTTAACAGTTAACCCAGGTAAAGTTTATGTAAGTACAGTCTGGAAAGACACTTCCTAGTTCAAATGGAATTTGTTTTTTCCCTGCCAGGAGATACACAACTGTGTTGTCCCCTATGAGAGACAAAAAGAGAAGAGAAACCTGCAAATGCACCAGCTCCTATTTCAGAAAAAGAGGTGAAAAATCAAAGCAAGAGACTTCCTTTAAAAAAGCATGATTTATCAGGCCAAAGTTCAAATTGTTTCAAGAGGAAAACATGTATTTTTTACCAATGTGAATTATCATTCTCCCTGTCACAGTGAGGTCTGCAAATCTGTGAAAGGTAATTACATAAAGAATAATCACCAACTACTGTCTGTTTTGAAGGAGGCTACCGGAGGAAGAAACAATGGTCCTCAGTTCGATTGTGGGCTTCTTGAGGCAAGAGCTGTGGCTACGTATTATACCCTTTGAGCTCCCTAGGGCTGCCTAGCCCACTGTGTTGTGACATAGGTATATCAAGTATGCATTAAATTGTCCGTTGATAGGCATGAGGGATGTATTTCAAAGCAAGGAAAGCTTTGCTAACTGAGAGTTTCTAAAGCTAGGACTTGGGTTCCCGGAAGACGTCAGAAGTTTTTTTCTCTAAATTCTTTTAAAAAGAGAACAAACTCTGATCCATTTAACAGGCATTTTTTTTTCCCCAAAATAGAACTAAATAACTTTTTTCAGTCACTATAGTGTGATTTTTCCTGTACATTACCATATTAAACAAGAATGACATTTAGTGGACTTAGTCTTTAATAAAAGGCAATCTTCCATTCACTGCAATTAAAAAACATCACTGATTTTTATGGAAAAGCCATTGGATTCTAGAAGCATAAAGGTATTAAAGTGATATAGTCCAAAACCTAGTTTTTCAGATGAATAAACTTTGTTCTAAAGAGAGAGGTCACAAGACCTGTCAATAGTGAGTGGCTAGACTTTGCTTCCTCGGCCATGAGGGTGGAGGGTTTGGAGAGAGAAGAGAACTTGGCATCTGAAGGCTGTTCTTCAGGATCCGAACATGAAAGACAAGATTGACAACAGAATTCTTTTCCATAATTTTGCCCATAGGTGAAAATTTTATAACAGGGACAGGAGGAAAGCAGCCAAGTCTTTTAAAAACAGGGAATTTTAGTCTTAAGTAATCAATGAAAATACCAGAAATGTATGATTACCAAATTTTAAGATGCTTATTTCCTGAATGTCTCTTTGACGAATGAATTTTATTTGAAGGCTTATTTGCAAATACAAGGTATTCTATTTAAAGAGTAGCTTATTCTAATCAAATATCTTAGGACATTTTTGATTATGACCCACAGCAAGAAATACATTTCACTTTGCCACTCACTACATACATACATATATAGAAATGAGAAACAAGTTTCTGGAAACCATACTTATGCTTGTCAAATATGAGTAACTCTGCTATTTTCTATTGTACTTCACTTCCTTTTTAAAATGTTGCTTGTGCCCACTAGGTTAATTTTAGGGTCTAAGTAACAGATCTCCCAACAGTTTCAAAAACAATGCCAATTACTTTTACTAGACCATCCCCATGTTAACATCTGTCCTCCAAGGACTTACTGTGTCCACATAGAAAATATCTGGAAACTATTAAGACAGAAACAGAACTATATTTCCGTAGTTCCAAGTGCTTCCAACAGGTGCACAATCACCGTAGTTAGTATTCAGTGAATTTCTGTTGCATACAAAGTCAACATGGTCCTCTTGAGAGACCAGAGAGCCTCCTCCCTGATCCCACTTCTGCTGTCACCTTCCCTGAAATCTTCTGCCTACAGAGAATTCTCCTTGTTCTCTCCAAAGTTATTACTAACACAATTAGCACTTTAATTAGTCTAGGTTGCTTACGCTTAGACCACACACCGTTTAATGCTTTATAATACATCCATGCTGTTTTTCTCACTAATTTTTAGACTTCATTTTGTGGAGTTATGATTAAGGGCTGTTACTCACATATCTTCAGTGGTTTTACAGATATAATCCTGTACCGTTCTCATGATACGGGTTGACAGTATCAGTAAAGTTGTATGCCGTAAGATTAACCCCCAGCAGAAATATCTCTATGTGCCTGTTCTACACACAGTGCTGTGGGTAGCAGCACCTTTTGCTCAGTGACAATCTCCCCAATTCATTGTTATTTCAGCGATGTGGGATACAGCAGAGAGAAATTCTCAATGTTTGGCCTCCCGGCAGTTGACTAAAAAAGATACTTAAAACAACTTTAATAATCCTTTGCTGTTTGAAACCAAAGAAGGTAATTAATATTCCAAAGAGAATTTTAGAAGAGGGCAGGGTCAGGTGTTAGCTGGTTAACAGCAACTCAGAAGCAGGGAACTATTTAACCCAGGACACATGTGAAAGCATGGAGTGAAGATTTGTATCTACATCCTGAATTTGGAAGGTTACTCGTGTGGGTTTTGTTCATGTTATTGCCTCTGTGTGTGTGTGTGTGTGTGTGTAAGCTTCCTTCTTTCCCAAATGCCCAGCTTCCTTTCCTTGTCACATTTCTTACTGCTAACAACATCATTCCCACTTAGATCCAGGGAATGTGAAGGGACTGAATCTTCCTCTGCAGTGGGGCGGTGCCTGAGAGCTTGAATGCATGGTGAGTCACTTACAGCCCTCTTGGTCACCAGACGGAAGGTGGCAGGGAAGGGGGGCCATATACAGGAGAGAGTCTGGAAAGACAAAAACCCCTGGAACATCTGCTGGGAGAACTGATCTGTCCCTGAACTCTGTTTCCATTGAGACCCTGAAAGTCCCCAACCACACATATTAGGAGTCCCATATCCCCTCTGGTTTTGGGTATGAGGGCTCACAATAGGATAGGAGCCCACACATCTTTTGCCTAGAGTCCCTGATCTTCCAGGGAAGGGTTCTAAGGGTGAGTGAGTGAGGGCTGTAGCCCCATTCACAGAACACCTGCATCTGAGTCACCTGGAGCTGCTTCGTGCACTTAAGAGAACCTCAGACTGCCCAGGAAAGTGTACTGTGTTGTCTGTCATCTGGCTTTGTTCCCGTTCTGTTGTATTTTTATTTCTTTTTCGGAGGAGACAGTGTTGGTAACCTCGACATGTATAGTCACCTTGCCGTCCCGGGACGCACGGGGTGCTATTTTCATAGCCCTACGCTGCTTGAACAGAGTTAGGGAAAAAGTGTCTGACTGCTGCCTCGCTGCACCCAGCTGTGGGCTAAAAGAGGTTGAGGGCAGGCTGTCCTTGGAACCAACTTGCCTGCCTCCCAGGGTGCCCCCGCCAGCCCCGGCTGCGCGCTGCCTGGAATCAGATTGTCCCGGGCTCCTGCTGGCATCGAGGACTTTAAAGGGGGAAGAGGAGTTGCAGTTTTCAACATCAAGTCCGGCACCCTCCGTCTCCCCTCTCCGTCCTCGCTGCTTTCATTCACCCTAAGACACTTTGCCCACCTGCATCCTCTCTACGTGGAGGGCACTGTTCCCCAAATTCAACCTGAGCCTTCAGCCTTCCAACTCAACGATTTTCCAGGGCTTTCCGGACCCCCACGGTGGTGTCTCTTATCCTTGCCTCCCAGCTCCTTTTTTCTATACTCCAGCTCTTGGCTAGCTTCTCAAGCCCACCCCACCTCCGTCCCCGTCATTACCTTGCCCCACTACCAACCTTCTCTCCATGGGCTCCCGGGTGCTGTCCCCTGAGTGGCCACTGTAGGAGCCAAGGGTAGGGTTCTCTGGGGTAGATTTCTTTTGGAAGCTCATCTCCCTCTGGAATTTGCATCCTCCAGGGAGGGGTCAGGGGTCCCAGAAAGCTGTCTCCGAGGGGAAAAGAGGTTATGAATCTCCCAGTCCAATCTGTCGCCCCCCACTCCCTTCCCACTCAAGGTCTAACTCGAGCCCCTCAGCTGCTTCCCATGTTTACGCTGCGCCAGAGTCTAGGGGACTTGTAGGGTGAGCCCCAGCTTGGACTGGAGCTAGGCAGCCGGCGCGAGCGCAGCCCCTCTTTGGGGCCAGGCTGAGGGAGGGGGGGTGCGGAGGCGAAGGCGCACAGAGCTCACCGGCTCGCCCCTCCCTCTCCTGGGACCAGAGGGGACTGACGCGGGAGGGAGGGTTTGAAGGAGGGGGGGTTGGATCTCATCAATTCTGCTGCCACCTCCCTGCTGCCTGTGGGGAGGCAGGGAGGCGGGCGGGCTGGCGGGCGGGGGTGGGGCGGGAGCGCGGGCGAGGATTAGGACTCTTAAGTCGGAGAAGTTTGCGCACAGCTTCACTGCGGGGCTAGCCGCGGCTGGCGCCAGGAAGGTGAGCCTTCCAGACTTTGGGGAGGTAGACAGCAAGCATGGGGAAAGAACCTTAGCCTTTTAGCCTATAATACAACCTGGGGCTGGGTTTAGACCATCACTTAAGGCAGAATTAAAGTGTAAGGAAATCAGGAGGGGTGTTGGAGAGGGAGAGCTCAAGACTAACCAGTTTCCTCTCTCTCCAACTAGGAAAGGCAGCCCCCCAGACGCCGGGTGGGCTGCGCCTTGGGGGTCTCCAACCCCAGGTTGGAGAGGTGCGCACGTTCGCACCCCGAGGCTGGCGTCTCCTGTCCGGAGACGGGCGTTGAAGCTTGACTTCCTGAGTCTCCGGAGCCACCACCTTTGCTTTTACTGAGCGGTGCCCTGCCACCCAGCCAGAGAATTCCCGGTAAGGAGGGTCTGGGAATGACGGGGACTTAAAGCTTTGGGGGTCCCAGGATGGCTAATAGTGTACCTTGCTTTTTTATTGCAAAACTTCAGTGGGCTTGTGGTGTTAAAGGTTCACTTTACCTTGATTAAATCAAAAATAAGTATCCTGGGAAGGTGTTACAAACTTAAAATTTCTTGACTTTTACAGCGCTGTTCATATTAATTTACCCTCAAAAGTTGTATTCTCTAGTTTATTGGCTATCACGATGGAGCTTAAAGTTGTAGATTTTTCTCAAAAGGTGTTTATTAACTAACAAAAAGATAACATCAGCATCTATAAGATGTGTCATGTTGTTCTGAATATTGGGAATGAGTACAGTAGTGAATGGAGTTGCTTGTTTAGTCATGTTTTACAGAGAATTATTTTCCAACAATCATTTATGCATAGCAGCCATTCTTCACACCTATTAGGAAAAATATGTTGTGTGCATAGTTTCCAAAAGAGTACTCTTTTTCATGATGCTCTTTCCAAGCCGGGGTGAAAGACATCAAGAAAAATCTCCAACAAATTAATTCCTCTTCCCAAAACATTCATTTTCCCTGAGGTTCAAGGATATCCAGTCAAAGTAAAAAAAATCAACAATCCAATTTCATTTTCTAACCTATCATGCTGACTTTATTTAACAAATCTACCTAAGAAAAGTTCTATCTAATATTATCTAGCTTTAATATTATATGATTTATGCAAGACTCTTAAGATGCCATGACCTTCAGGAGACCATGACCATTTTGCGGCTGTAGTTAACCTGAGCAAAGTCATCTAACCAAGGTTATTTATTGAAATTATTGGATAATTGAAAGTGAAATGTTCAAAATAAACCAGTTTGACAGTGTCATTCCTGAAATTAGTCTTTCAATAGCAGAATATTCAAGTTTGAGTGTATCTTAAATGATCATAAAAAACAAATATTTTATACATAGGGGGCTGACTGGCTTGCCATTAAGGACAAAGTCGGAATGCTTTTTGTGCTGTGGGATTTATAAAGTATAATTTATAATAGGAAATCATTAGCCTAATATGTGTTCAGTAGTTAAAGAACTCAACTGTAGTTGAAATTGCTGGTTTTGTTCACTGGTATTAAATATGAAAAGGATTAATATGATTAGATTTGCCACTGATTCAGTTTAGGTCAGTCACTTATTTCTGCTCAATATATTAACAGCCCCAAACATCTTCAGCTATCATTTGTTTTGGTTCAAAAACAATGTTTCTAACCTATAGTTATTATGGGAACTAAAGCCACAAGAATAATATTCAGTCATATTGTAAAATGTTCTAGGATAATAAGCATGAAATCTTCATTATAATTGATTCACAAAAATATATAATCTTGGAGTTATATTGTTTCATGATGCTTGGAGTTGAAAAAAATTAGCTGATGTAAATATGGCTTCTCTTTCCCATTTTCTTATATTTTGTAAACTTGGATGATGAATGATGGTAGATGGATAAAGATTGCCTTTGCTTTGATCAGTTGAAGGAAGGGAGCTAAACATTAGTATAGTTATGCCGTGGCAGCTCTATTCTTGGTGAGCATCTCGGACTCTTTTTCATAATACTTTAACATGAATTAAGATATAATCTACTGTTGTTTTTATTAAATATAAATGAAATGGGAATAGGATACTGGTGATGTTTGCAATAACAACCTAAATTAGTGTTCTCAACTGGGGCTGCAAATTAGAATCAATGGGAGAACTTTCACAAAAATATAGATGCCGACTCTACCCCAAGCAATTAAATCAGAATATCCAAGGAATGAGTCTGCATTTTGATATATTTCTTTAAGTGATTGTAATATGCACCCAGGACTGAGAATCACTGACCGAGATGGTTTCCAGTAGATTTGAAATAGCCTTTTAAATTTGAGGGGGTCTTGATGGACATAAATCATGTTTGTTGTATTGCTGGTCTAATCTTTGGTTTTGATAGAGCCCTTTAATGCCAGAGCGTGCTGATAAAAATAAATGTTGCTTATTGTATTGCTTGCCCAATTTTTCCATAAGTAGTATATGTATATAAAATACATATATAACTTGACTTCCTAATTAGAAGAAAGAGATTTTATTTGATGTCAGATGCTTAAACCATAACAGCTTCCAGGAAAAACATTTTTTTTCCAGAAAAAAATCTATTGAGTTTGAAGCTTATTTGGCTATGTAGAAAATGCTTTAGCTCTAGGAACTCTAAGAGATATTAAAAATAATGCTTTATGAAACAAAATTTAATCTCATTTTACTAAGACATACCTGATGTGTAATGTGCACATATATGCCTTTTTGAAAGGAGAGAAGAAGGAAAATGGTATTATTCTTCTTGGCATGCCAACTAACATATTCTGGGTGCCGATTATGTTCTAATATTGTCACAAAAATTATGAGGTATTAGCTCCGACTGCACATATGAGGTTTATAAGGACAAGCTATTACTTTGATTTTATGAGGAAACTGAGGACTCATTAGGTTAATGAATTTGTTCAAAACTTCAAGCCAAGGAAGTTAAAGATGTATTTGAACCCAAGCCTTCTTATTCTGAGTTCAGTGTAACAAAACATGCATTTTTCTATGTTTGTATTTTGCTTTAATTTAAGGGCAGTTGTATTGCATATTTGTATTTTTCTTTAAGTTTAAGGGCAGCATTTATTTTAAAGCAGTATAGGTTAAGAGCACAGATTCTGGCATGGTTCTGTTGGGTTAGACTGCTGGCTCTATCACTTTCTACCTACGTGATTTGGGCAACTAATTAATTTAGCCTTTCCTTCCTTAATTTCCTTTGTAAAATGAGGATTTTATTTTAGTGAGCATTGAATGAGTTAATATTTGTAGAGCACCTGGGTAGTTGTCTGGTTCATAGTAGGTTCTTTTTAAGTGTTGCATTTTTAAAAATGTCATTTTTCAGAAAACACATTTTGGTTGTTTATTATATGCCAAGCATTTCACTAAGCCTGATGATACACAAATAAGTTATATCCCCGTCTTCAAGGATTTTGTGCCCAGTAGAAAATGACCAGTGTATAGGTAGAATGATTATTCCACTCAAGTATGGATTTTCATCCATTTTAATTAGAATTAAGAGCATGATTTTGTATGACAGCTACGTGTTTTTCAATGTTAAGATCTTCTAGAGTTCCATATGAGTATTATAAAACCAAGTGATAACGTTTTATGTTGTCACAATGGTATTTGTTTCCAATTTTATCAAAACACAGGAAATCATATTCCCATGTATTTCTGATTTTGATTTTTGAAGTCAGAAATCCCATAATATGGAGAGGTTTCAGATCTTTAGATTTTTATTTTATAAGTGAAGCATGAGAATGGGATATTGGGGAAGAATCAGTAGAAAATGTTATCAGAACCTAATCATCAATGCATCTGAGTACAATTTTCTAGAATTGGTTTTCAAAAAAAATCTGCTTGGGATGGAGTTTTGCTTTTGTTTTTAAAGAAAAATAGTTTTTATAGAAGGAAGAGTGGAACAAGGAGCACAGGTAAAAGTCTCTAATACAGGGCGGCTGACTCGGCAAGATATACCCCATCGGAGCTGGCTGAGCGTCCTCCAGTCTGCCTTCCACTCCACAGCTGCCCGATACCTGTGACCTGTGGATGCCTGAGGTATAAGACTCTGTCTTGCTCAAATAAAGTCTTTCTTTATTAAAAATGGCATATGAATTAGTATTCTTTGTGCAAGACTAACACAGATACTCTAAACCTAAAGAGTTCATTCTTAGAGAAATAAAGTATCTGGTTTGTGATATATTTCCTGTTTCTCTAATCAGTATTTAAGCATTTAATTGCACTAAAATTCCTGTTTGCAAATGTATAGCTCTCTTCCCTCGCATCAGTTCTCAAGGATATTCTAGTCTTTTTGATAGATGCTATATTTTTCATCCTCACAGTTTCACTGCCACCCCTCTAAGTTTTTATTTCCATGAGCAAAACACTTAAATATGTTCCTAATATTCAGTCACATTTAGTCTGTGTGCTGAATTCATTGTTATACAACCTGGTCAGACTTATTTTCTAAGCTCGGGTTTTGTCATCTTCTATTCAGTGATCGTCCAAGGACTTAGAGTCCCTCTTCAACCCGGTATTTAAGATGTTTCTTGATATAATTCCATTTAATCTTTCCTATATATGACAGGTAGAAGTCCTCAATAGCTTCCTAATTCTGGTTCTGGAGCTGTAGTTACGCTAAAATAATTAACTCCAGATTTGCAGTCCATACTTCACATTGCCCCTGCCTCCTGTTAGCCTCAGTTTACATTCTCTTTCCTCAAAATTGGTGTGTGTGTGTGTGTGTGTGTGTGTGTGTGTGTGTGTGAAGCCTTTATATCAAGGGCTCACTTAACAAGCTGCTTTATTGTGGTCTTCATTTTGCTGTGCAGCTATAGTCCGGGTCCCCGTCCTTTATTTGTCTGGTGGTTCGGAATTCAGCATTTCAAATTTTACCGACCACCATCCTTTAGAATGTATTAATCATTCCCTCCCTAACACATCTAACAAATTTCCATCCTGACAGCTTTGCTCATATTTTAAAACTCAATAAATATTTACTAAATGCCTATTATGTCCTAGTCAGAGGATATTATGACAAATTATAGTGCCTGGCTTCGCAGGGACTGGAAGAGACAGACAAACCAACAATTATACAATCGGCCGGTATACACAGCAAGAGAGAATGTAGCCGATGCCCGATGCCCGATGCCCAGGAAGCAGGGAGAAAGGGCACTTTCCCCGGCCTTGGGAAAGCTTTCTATGGAGGTGACCCTAAAAGGGACATGATTCAGGACTGAAATGAGGAGACATAATAAGCTGAATAAAAAGGGGAAGATATGAGGTATGCTACAGGCTGGACACTAGGTTGTAAAAAGCCCTGGAGGCTTGAAGCAACATTGTGATTTGGGAAACTGCAGGTATTTTGATTGCTCACTGGGGTTTGCCGAGCGCAGATCATGCTAAGGGGCTTGCATGCCTACTGCGCTAACAGGATTACATTTTATCCTGAAGACAGTGGAGGTCCTTGAAGGATCTAATGTAGGGGACTGAAATAATCAGATTTAACATTCTGGTAGATCATTCTCATGAAAAACATAGGGGGAATATTAGATCAAATGAAGGGTGTTTACAAATTAATGGGAAGCCCAGAGCCTCATTGCAATAATAGAGGGGAGAAACAATTAAGGCCACCTTGTAGGGGATAGAAAAGGAAAGAAAATGGTGAGATGATTTTAAAGGTAGCCTTCTATAATTCGTGGTGAATTATAGAAATTGAAGGTGGGATGAATGAGGGAAATGGCCGACGGTATGATGAATTCCAGGTTTCTCTCACAGATAACTAAATACATATGTCATTCATCATGTCCAGACAAGGAATATTCTAGAGAGAGAAGATAAAGAGTTGAATTGGGGAAAAATGATTTGGCTTATTTAAGTTCAGTAGAAATAAATATAGAAATTTGTACCTCAAGAGAGAACTTAATACTAAAGATATAGACTTGGGCAATGTGCGTCTGTAGCAGCCGATGGCACAGGAATGGAGTGTATCACAAATGGAGAAGTAGAAGAAAGAAAGGGAAGAAAGAGAAAAAAGGAAAGGAAAAAATCAGAAAAAGAAATGAAAAACATCTAAAAGAACTCTGGGGAATGCCAAATTTTAAAAAGAAAAAATGGAAAACAAGCAGGCAAAGACGAGAGGAAGGGAGAGGGTAGCTTTACGGAAGCCAGAGAGAGAAAAGGAGCACCTCTCCGGTGCTCTCTCCGGGAGTGACCAGTAGACAAGATAGAGTGAGGAGGGATCAAAGCTGGTCTTAATTAAGAAGTGGTTGGGTGTGGTTGAGGAATTGGAGTGGTGAGGAAAATTGTGGTGAGGAAATGGAGACCCCATGCATGATGATTTCAGGCAGTTTGAGATGTACTCCCTTATTCTCTCTGGAAATTGTATAGTCTCCTAAAGTTTAACTGAAATGCTGCTTCCTTCTTTTATCCTTTTCTGGACAGCCCACGACCCCTCAAATAAAATGTGATGTTACATTCCAATATCCTTTGAGTTCCCAGAGGTCTGATATCTGGGAGCTTGTGTGTGTGTGTTTGTGTGTGTGTGTGCACGCATGTGTGTGTACATATAACATATATACCATATTTACCTTTATGTGAAGTATTTTTTTGTCATTCATTTACTGAAATAAACTTTCTCAATCTCTTTATTATAATAGCATATTGTGATAAAAAATGTAGGTTTTATAAAATTCAGTCCTCAAAGACAATGATCTAGAAATCCTAGTATTTAACATACTCAAAATATTTCCTGGAATGTTTGAGTACTTGACAGTTGAACAGGTAAATTTTTCAAGTCAAATATGTTAAATTTTGGGATCAAAAATTATGCCATTTTGTAACTGCCTCATGGAGCTTTAATTTCACCTCTGTGTTAAGGATATCTGTTAATTTTTCTTATTTTCTAACTAGATTACAAAGGACAGAATCATCTATTTATCCGGTCTTCCCAGCACACACCAGAGACTCTTCTCTCTTAGTGAAATGAGTTAAAACTTATCTAAATTTGATCATAATGATGGTGCATTTTTTCCCCTGAAGTGATTTTTGACACATTGAAGCTTAAAAGTTTTCTTCTTCTAAGTTATTAACTAGCTGTTGCCCCAGAGATTTGGTACTTCCTCCAAATCAATAACCCATTTATATTTTGAGCCTTATTCTACCCATTCTCCTATTTCAGGGTTGAGCTGGTGTGAACCTAAGGAGACAAGCCTGTTTTCTTTAGAGCATTTAAAACATAGCTCATATATTCAGAATACAGCATTCAATTTAAGCATGCAGAACTTTCCCCAGCATTTCTTTTATGTTTCATAGTCATAAAGTACCTACAGTGGGACCTCCAGACCTACGGATTCTACCAGTTACAGATTGAAAATATTTGGAAAAAGTGCATTTATACCGAGCATGTACAGACAGTTCTTTCTGCATTATCTAAATAATATAATAAAGCAACTATTAACATAGCATTCATATTTTATTAAGTATTATAAGTTATCTAGAGATAATTTAAAGTATATAGGAGGATGTGCATACAAATACTATGACATTTTATGAGACTCGAGCGTCCGCAGACTTTGGTATCCATGGGGAGTCCTGGAACCAATATTCCATGAACACTGAAAGACGCTCTGCCTCTAATTCTCCTCTGCTTTTTTCACTAGGGTGAACTTACTTGGGTGATATCCCATACATACCTGGAGAAACCACTAAGATTTTCCTTCATCTTTTTCAAATATGGACAAGAGGCCCAGCAGCAATTAATTCTAAATAGTTTTAAAAATGATCCTCTGTGAGCTAACAACTCATAGACTTAAGGACAAAGATGTAGACTTTTGTTACATAATAGTAGCAAAAGCAGCTACAATTCACTGAGACCCTACTGTGGCTGGATACAGAGATATTCAGTCACTTCATGACAATCATTTGGGATATTATCAAGCCCATTCCATAGATGAGGAAACAGACTCAGAGACTTCTAGAACTTGCCAAAATTCATGCATCTCTGAGGTAGAAGAGCTAGAACTCAAATTTAATTTTACCTACGATCAAAAGACTATGGTCACTGCTACCACAGTTAAATGGCATTTGATGGTGTCTTAGAGACCTATTTTATTATCTTTTATGGTTGGAGGCTTTAGTAACAGATGAGATTAGCAGGTCCTCCTCACTGATATTTCAACCAGTCTCTCTGGAGGCTTTCAACCTCTTCAACCTGACAAGCGTCCAGGAGCTTTGACTGTACCTATAACCAAGTTCCAGCCCTTTGGAATAGGCTGAAATGTCCAGGTTCACACCTATCTTAAATGGACATTCCACATAGCTAAATATTTAAACAAGATATTTCTGCACAGCAATAACAATTGCAAAATGTTATATAATTCTAGAATTTTAGGTTTCTATTGTCTGACCAAATCTATGTCTATTAAGTAATTATTATTCATTAGTTGTAAACAAACATATGTTTGGTGACAGCCAAATACGAAAACTCTATTCCTCCTTCCGTGGAGCTCTAAAGTAACAAAATTTATGCCATGACTGTGGGATAGAATATCTTTTTAATAACAAATAATAATAATTTGTAAAAAAAAAAAAAACAAAAACAAAAAAAACTTTGCTGTTTGAAATTTCCTCTCTAGGGTGGTGTTTATCAAATCAACGCAGGCAACAAGGGAAGAAGGAAAAGCAACTTGTACTGCTGCCAAATCTAAATTTTAAATTGACTTGACTCATACATTAATTAACCCAACCTTCAGATTAATTGTTTCTAACCTTAAGTGGGACAGGTAGAATTCTGGCAAGTGTGAGAAGGTATCGTGAATAAGGTGATGTTTATGGCCATTAGAATGGGATCTCTTTAGCCCAAGATTCAAAGAAGATCATGGCACAGAGCACGCAATAATGCAAATCACTTAAGCACCTTCTTTCCTGGGCCTACCACAGGGCCAGAAGGTCAAGACAATATTAGAACACTTTTTCATTCCTAATATCACGTAGACGGCAAAGATAGCATTAAGGCAAAACCCCAGCAAAGTGAAGGATCATTGTTGCTCCAGGGCCAGCTCAGGAAAAATAAGAATTTACCGGGTTGCTTCTTTTCCCATTCAAAATGAAAGTGATTTTATAGAATCCCATGAGGAAAATATATATTGTTGCAAATTAGATGTATTATTTTAGTGATTAGAAGGTCAATGAGAAACTTGGCTTTTCTTAGCTACTGAAATATTAATACCTGGGCATATTTGGGGAGTAGGAGCTTGATGTCGACGAATATCAAAATTGAAAGTTATGATCCTATTGAGCTGCATTTTAATTTGTTTAAGAGGCATTTATACCTTTGAGGTGATGCCATATATTTTCTTGATAACTAATAGTTTACCTTTATTAAGGATCACAAATATGATACCTTCATTAAAGAGGAGAAGTGGAGTTGACATAATTCCCCACCAGTAGGTGGTATTTCTATACCATCAGAACTCCAGCTTTCTGACGCACATTCAGGGCTCTCCCTGCAGAACCTACTAAGTTTTAGGGAGCTATAAGCATTTATAGAGAAATACATGCCTCATGCACTTGAGCTGAACTTAAGAAGAGTGGAACAGGAGTAAGAATGGCCCTGGATGACATTGCATAAGAATCAGAGCTGGCCTTTGATGTTCCCTCACCCATAGTTTGTCCAATACCTAAAACTCCTGTCAAATTCCCATTCATCCCCAAGGCTGCCTTCCCAAGGAAAAGCTCCACTGTGTGAGTCTTTCCACAATATCTCCCTCAGCCCCTTTTTGCTACTGCCGTACCCACAATCAATTACTTTTACTCTATTGCCACAAATACTGCTTTTTGCAGATAATGTCATAGTACAATAAACCCTGAATTGCTTCAGGAAAAAAATTTGCATTATCAGTGATAATTATGTGTTCTTTGATCAAATGAGTTTGTGTCTTTATTACCAAATTTAAATGTTTATACTGAAGTATAATTAAAACTGAATATCCAGTACCTGGAAGATACCATGTACTAAGAAAATTACCTGAAAGAAGAAAGATGCCTGTCATTATAACTGACTTGTGCATGAGAGTCTGAGAAATTCAATGATGGTGTTGGGACTAAGCGGATCATAGTTAAACAGAATCAAGTGTCAAAATTCAATAAATACCTGATCTCAACAAATTGTTTTCTGATTTTTTTAAATATAATTTTTAGTTGTAGATGGACACAATATCTTTATTTTGTTTATCTATTTTATGTGGTGCCGAGCATTGAACCCAGTGCCTCACACATGCAAGGCAAGTGCTCCACCACTGAGCCCCAGCCCCAGCCCCCCATGCTTTCTGATCTTTAAGAAAAGCCTATTTTTAAAACTTCCAAAAAAAACTTGGATACAAAGTAGACTTATTGAAATATTTTAATAACAACGATCATGATAATAATAACACACAGTACTTACTATGAACCAGTAACGTTCTATGCCTTTTATGTACTTTAATGTGTTTAATATTCACAGCAACCCTCTAAGGTAAGTAATATTATTATCCTTTTTTATAAAAGAAGAAAATGAAGCACAGAGAGGTAAGTACCCTATGGAAGAACACACAGCTAATACACAATGGATTTGGAAATGAAACCAAGGAGATCTGGTTCCAGAATGTAAGTAAATTAGAAGAGAGAAATGTGATGGGTTATGATTTACAACAGCCATAATCCTATTATTATAATGTAAAATGTCTTTCACTCCTGCATTTTTTTGTGTCTTTAAACAGCAGGTCCCTGGATTTCTCTATTTTTCTTAGAAAATTAAGGGAACCATATAGTAGCTTTCTTCGTTTATTCTAAATATTAATCTCTGCAGCTGTCATGGGACTATAATACCACGCTTATAGTATTCCACTCTGCACTGTGGTTTATCAGAAGGGGAAATCATGTTTTGCCAAGTTGACAAGCTCATTCATAAAATGCCTGGTTCAATACAAACAATCTGATTCAAAGGTCTAATGTCTACCGAAAAATGCAAAATGCAACTCTTAACAAAACGTGGCTTTAAATAGAAGTTCAAAACTATATTTTCTTTACTTACATGAGTATTAGTCAGAAACCCATGGTACGTGTGGTTTGAATGATGTGGAGGAAAAAAAATGTGGCCCCAAAATGGCAAGTAAAAATACATTGAATTTTAATTAGTCTAAAAATGGTCAAGTTTCCTGTTCACTCATTTGGAGATGATAAACTTTCCAAGATCTATTTTGGAGCATGGCAAGTCTTTTCCATGTGCTCTGAATGGTCTCATTTCCCTGTGTGGTGACTACATTGGCACCCCTTGTACTTGTGCACCAGAGACAGGGAGGCGTCTGCCTCATACCCATAGGAAACAGTCCTTCAAGAATGTTCAGACTACTCAACTTTTCACAAGTGATTTCTGTTTACCATTACTATTTTTAAATGTATTTACCATATATGTAGTCACTTTCTCTTCTCATATTTAGTTCTTTTGTTTACTTTTTGAAGTCTTCTATTTACTGTTTAAGTGTTTTTACATTCCATTGTGTAATGTGTTTTGATGAAGGCTTTTTTTTTTTCTCTACTGCTACAGCTCAGCTTAAGAATAGTGAAAGAGTAAAAGAACACTGATCTGGAACCTAACTGTTTTTACATTAAATTATCTAACTTCCCAGGAATTAGAAAATTGCTAGGACATTACTGAGCAGCCAAGATTCAGTAAGGTAGGCTGATTTTACCCTTCCATTTCATTCTATCACTATTCAGAATCTTCCAGCTGGCCAAATCTCACCCACATTAAATCAAAGAAAGGGTAGGCTTCCAGACATAACATAATGATTTCTAGCGGACAAGGTGTGGGAGATGAATGAACCACGAGTTGCCTGCACTGATGGACACCTGGAAATGCAGGCTCAGGCAGGAGAGAAATTAAGTTTACCCGATGTTAACCATTATCCACTGTGTCCAAGCTGGAGATTTTTTTTATATTGTGATGTCTTTATCATTTTGTTCTTTCTTCTTCACAATATTTGTGAACAGAGTTTTAGAATAGATAACACACATTATTACTGGGGTTCAAATATATGCCCAACTTTGTAAAAATTATCTCACTTAGGTTGCACAATAATCTTGAAAGTGAGGTATACTTTTGTGTCCACTTTATAGATGCAAAGATGGAGAATCAAAGAAGCTAAATAAATTAATAAGAAGAAATAAGAAGCCAGGCATGGTGGCATACGCCTATAATCCCAGCACGTAGAAGGCTGAGACAGGAGGATCACAAGTTCAAGGCCAGCCTTCAACAACTTAGAGAAACCCTGTCTCAACATAAAAAAGACTGAGGATGTGGCTCAGTGGTTAAGTTTTCCTGGGTTAATCCCAGATGCAAAAAGGAAAAAGAATAAAGTAGTAGTTATAATGCTCATTAACAGTAGTATGTTAATCATGAGATTATTTTTAAATACCTTTTGTTAAGGGTTTATTCTGAAAGTTCTTGGATGACTTATCCTACTTAATTCTCATGATAATTGTGGGTATTATTATTACCCATTTTACCTCCAGGCAATAGTGAGGCTGAGAGACATCATGAAAGATCATGTACCTAGAAGCAGAGGTAGGATTAACTAAACACAGAACCACCATCAGAATCACGGTCCGGTACTCCTCCTGGAGGCAGAGCATGTATTCTTGCCCAGGTCTGTTTGCTGCTCAGCCTGTAATTTTTTCAGTGCCCCACATGACTTGTAACCTAAAATCGTTGTTCTTAAGCATGGTCTGATGACCTGTGCTGATCCATGCCAGGGTTACAGTGTCCGGCATCAAAATGAAAAGGTCAAAGACAATGTCAAGAGTTTCTCTTCCCACTAAGTGTGTTCAATTTAGAGAATTGTGCTTTGTTCTGAGAATGTATGCTTCCTTTTCTGCCACACACACACAAAAAATCCCTTCTTTTTATCTAATGTTGGTGATGGTAGATGATAGTTGTTTTTAAAATTTTTTTATTAAAAATTATAAATTTTTCAACCTGATTGCTTCTGCATCCCACTGGGGAAAATGGTAGAGGAGTTGTATTTATTTGTAAAATTTAAATATCTGAGTTCTTCTGAAAAAGCAAAAGAATGCTGTCATAAAGGGCAGTATCCAAAGTATGTGCACTCATTTGCCCAAGATTTAAGCCTTATGCTGGTGAGCACTACTTTATCGTTCTTAAAGAATTTTTAAGGAAGCAGGTTATGCTTGAGAGAATATTATCAGTGTATAAATAGACTTTTACAGAGTCTCATGCTCTGTGTACAAAACACCTGGACTCTGGTTGAGTGATGTGCATTAGACCTAAGTGCCTCCACATTCAGGGTCATGGAGCTTCTCTCTCCTTTCCCATGAGGCAGTGCTCAGTTAGGGTGTGGTCTTAGGGTCCACTCCTCACTAGTACTATACTAGTATAATTTGGCCTCTCTTAGCTTCCATTTCCTTTAAGGAATCATTTGTTTCTCAAAGGATTATTCCAGGGCTAGGGGTGTAACGTAGCAGTGGAACACTTTCGCAGCATGTGCAAGGCCCTGAGTTCAATTCCCAACACTGAAAAAAAGAAGAAGAAAAAGAAAAGAAGGAAATTATTATTTTATGGATTTAAAATAATGTAAGAAAAGCACCAAACATGGCATAAGGCAGATAGCAGTCAATAACTGGTATCAATTTAAAGGTTTTCTTTTTACTCTTCTTTTAATGGTACTGAGGATCAGCCTCACACATGCTAGAAAAGCACTCCACCACTGAGCTACACCCCCAGCCTTTGTATATATTTTTATAATTATGATGATCCTCATTTTACAGATGAGAAAAATGACAACTCAGATTAAAATAGGAGCTCATCTAATTAAGTGACGGATTTAGGGCTTGAACCTAAGTCTGCCTGCATCCCAATCCTTCTTTTGGTTACCCCTTACCCACAATTTTACACAAATCCCAAACCTTGTTTCTTAACAGTTCTATGTCACAATTCTAATAATGGTAAGCATCTGAGGAATCCCATTGATTTAAATGTTTCTCCGTCATTCTGTAAATAATGTGTCTTAGATGTCCTTGTCCATGTAAGCACAGCCCATAAACTTCTCATAGGAACATCAGATGAAATGTAAAATGATTTATTGTACAAATCAAACCAATAGAGGTACATTAAAACAAATACAAGTAGGAATAGAAATTGTAAAAGATCACCAGATGCTTTGCCCAGTAAGATCCTGCAGTCCATAAAGAGAGCAGTAACTGAAGGCCACCAGTTTAATGGGATGACAAAATTTGAAGGGGAAACAATAATTTTTACATCTATTAAAGAAGCTTCACTGACAGTTATAACAGGAGGTATGTTTTCCTAAATTACAGATGTACTGATAGTGTGTTGTTTCTTTTATTTTTAGTTTAAGTTACCTGGAGAGTGACTTTGTCTCTGTAGAGTAAAGCATGACTTTGACATCAGAATATAAAATGTAGGGACTCACCAATTGCTTAGTTAAAGCTTTATTTTAATCCTAATTCTAAAGAATAAAAGGTTTCTGTCTTTTTAAAGAGAAAGCAGAAGTATACCATAGTTCAGTCCTCAGAAGGCACAAATGGGGAAGGAAAAACAATTCCTTTTCCTTTCTTTCGGGTGGGTTTGTTTTTTCCCCTAATGTAGCATACTGTAAAGCCTTTCATCTCTCCTTTGGAGCCACTTCCAGACCTGGATCAGAACAGCTGTTTCTAATGTACACTGAATGTACACTGTGTTGTGAAAGTGAGTATCTTGAACTTAGAGGATATAGCAGTTATTAATTCATTTTCATATCTTCATGTGATTTAGGGTGCACATTTGCAGCAGAGAAGTTGCCACATGGTGTGTCAGCCAGACGGGGATGATAACAAGGCTCGATCTCCAAAGGGAAGTTCAGAGTTACACAAGAGACAGAGACACCAGGGAGAAGGGGGAGAGAGCCAGGGAAAGATAATTTTGACAATCTCATTTGCTACACCAATTTGTGAAAATGGCTTTGAAATATTTATGTTTCAAAGACCAACAGATTTCTTCAAAGATTAACTTTGCTCCATTAAAGGTCATAAGTAGGAATATTCAAAGTGTTTTTTAAGTACCGTGTATCTTGTCAGAGCCTCACCACCACCATTAAAGGTGAGAGGAGGAGACACTCAGATGACTTATCTTTGGGCCTGCAGGTTTATTTCAGGTAATGGAAACATTCTGGATGAAATAATAGATTTGACTTATAACATAAACAAGTCATTTTGATAAGCCACAAGAGGGCAAACGCCTTGGTGCATAACCTGTACAGTGTGAAAGGGGCTTCCTCATAGGCCACCTGCAGAAAACCAGATCAGCCAATTTTGCTGGAAAGAAATTGTGGTAACAGATTTGTTGGGTCTTAGGGACTGAGAGGGAGAAACAGGAAGGTTTTGACTTGTCAATACCCAATTAAGAAGGTCTGTCTTTGGGACAACCTGTTTGTGTATGTGAATCTTGGTAAGAAGGAGTTGCTGTAGAAACTTGCTTGACAATTTTTAAAGTTTTTAAAGGTTTGCTGCCAGTCTTAACAAATTTTCTAAACATTTTTTTTTTCATCCTTTGACAGTGCTGGGGATCAAACCTAGCACCTCACATATGCTACGCAAGCACTCTACCACTGAGCTACATTCCTAGCCCTCAACTTCTTTATCCTCCTTGCATGGATGTAGATGATAGGGACAAGGATTTTATTACTTGCCAAGTCAGAATTTTTTAACTTCCCAGCTCATTCCAATATTTCCTTCTCTATATGCCCTAAGGCAGTGATTCTCAAATTTCATTCTGCAACAGAAAAAAACTGGTGGGCTTATTAAAACACAGATCAGAGGTCCCATCCAAATTTCTGATTCAGTCTAAGGTGGGGCCCAATAATTTGCCCTTCTAGTATCTAGGAAGCTCCCAGATAATCTTGATGTTGTTGGTCAAGCTCTGGAGCTCATCAGCGCCACCTACCTATGCCTTTCAGCTATTCTCCTCCCATCCTTCAACAGTGGGGCTTCAAGGCAACTACCTCATGCCCACTATTAATGTACAATTTCTACATAGTGATAATTTCTTAAAATAAAATTCTAAGCCAACAACAGCATGGAAAGAGCATTTGTAACACATAAAACAAATAATATTTATTGAATCCACAGTCTGTACCAAGCGCCATTCTAAAAGCTTACGATGATTGCAATATTTTTAAGACTCAAAAAGAAACTACCGTTTTTCTTGAATATTTTTAGTAGCTTTATTTAGCCTTTCTACAATAGAAACATATTTCCAAGCATCAAATTGTACATCATAAGTATATGTAATTTGTATTTGTCAATTAAAAATTGTAAAGAAAACTACCAAGCACATGCTCTTATTATCCTCTTTCTATATATAACCACTCTGAGGATTAGAGACATTAGGTAAAGTGCCAAAATCAGCTAGCAAAAAAAGAGGCAAAACTAGGATTTAAACTCAGATCTCCCTGAATCTAGAGTTTAAGTTATTAAACACTTAAATACAAAGAGTTCCTATAAATAAAAATTTTGAAGTGCTGGGCACAGTAGCACATGGGGAGACTGAGGCAGAAGGATTGTGAGTTCAAAGCCAGCCTCAGCAACTTAGCAAGGCCCTAGGAAATTCAGAGAGACTCTGTCTCTAAATAAAATATTTAAAAGGGCTGGGAATGTTCTATGGTTAAGCACCCCTAGGTTCAATCCCCAGTACAAAAAAGAAAAAAGAAAAAAAAATTTTGAAAAGGAAAAATAACCCAATTGTTTTAAATGAGAAAAAGTTATCAATCAAAACGTTATGAAGAAAAAACAAGTAGTTAAGGTCATTATGATAATGGATTTAGCTTAATAATCAAGGGGATGTAGAAAATGTAGGAGTATTTGTCAAAATTATAGTGTGCATGTACTCTTGCCCAGTATTTCTACTTATTAATCACCCAACAGAAGTGTGAGTCTTCCTTTACATGTCTTTTGGTGCCTCTAGAATGTTTCCTGCAATATTGTAATACATCAAAGATAATACTATATAAATACCAATCAATGAGGGAATAAATAAATGTATATGGCATATCCATACTAATACTACAGAGCCATTAAAAAAGAATGAGACAGATCTATACATATCAACACGAATGAATGCTCATATGTTAAGAAAAAAAGTCTTCAGAGAATATGTCTAAATGGACAAACAGACCCTTTTTAAATAAAAATATACATTCTACACACATCTATGTGCACAAAGAAATATCTGAAATATCTCACATTTTTAACTGTATCTACTTCTGAAGTTATATTGAAAGAGTGGTGTAGGTCTGAAAACTTATATAAAATAAAATATAAAAGTTCTCTCTAGATTTCATAATTTAAAAGGTAAACTTTTCAAATTTTGTTAAAGGCAATAAGAAAAATGTAATTGAAAATAAATGTTATTTAGAAAGTGAAGGACATAGAGCAGGATCTCTGAATGCAGAGAACATGCTTCCCATTTATATCTGATTGGAGCACTTTGAGTTCCAGGCTTTGCTTTCATACAGATACCAAACCACTGAGGATAATAAGATCTATCCAAATTCCACTTCTGTTTTCATGCTCCATTCCTTTTCTGCTATTTCAAAGCTAATACTTGCCCTAGAAAAACAAAAGCAAGTGTCCCCAAGTATCTTGGTGACTTAAAGATAAAATTAATGAATTCAGAAAGAATTTCATGTCCATGTTCATCTTTGACCTCTTTGCAGGATGCAGTATCTGCATAAGGTAAGCCATGCAGTGTGCAATATCTGTTCCAAACATTTGGCCCTCCAAATTACCTCTGTGTTACAGGTAAATTTTATCCTTTTCACTTTTGTTGAAAAAGACCTTAGTGGCCAAAGAATGTTTTAATTAAATTTAAAATTGAGCATAAATTCATTCCCTTCATAAATATGGTAAACTTCCTCTGTCCACCAGCCAGCCCAAGTCTAGTTTTCTTGCCATCAAGTTCTTGTTTATCAAGACTTGTTTTTAAAGCTATGATTTCAGATTATATGTCAACTTAATGTTTCTATTTTAATAAGTTTATGATAAACTCAATGCTGTACTTAATTGAAACCACTCTGATATAGTTCCCCTGCCTCAGCAAACTATGTACCAAGTTTGGAATTCAATGTCTCCCCTTTGATAAGTGTTTGGCAGAATAAATCCTTTCAAAACAACTTGAAGGCAGACATCATACAAAATGGTTATTTTTATTCTAAGTGACTTTTTGCAGTTTAAACCATTATCAAATTTAGTTTGGTCTACCACCCCTAGTCCTATCCTAGCTACTCCACACAACCCTGGGAGTATAAGGACTTTTTATTCTTCCTCACAGCCAGTTGAAGGGTAATGAGTTTGTCTTCCTCTGGCCCACCCACAGTTTCTCAGGGGACTCAGTCCCTCCCAGAGTTAACTATGCCTGCACTGCTTTGAAGCACAGATGGGCATGGTTGGAATCTGATCATATCAAAATTCCTTTCTGACTGTCAAGCTCCTGACCACCTACTGTTCATCTGAGGAATTCTCCAGCCTCATGCAGAGTACTGACACATGAGTAGTAGTTCTGTTTGACTTTCTCTGTCGTCTAGGACCTGCTTGTACAGAAATTTCTGTGATCCCTCAAGTCTTAGGGAGATGGATCCTTGAAATTCCCCATAACCAGCACCCCGAGGCCCCTTAGTATGGTAGTTAGGTACAGAGATTCTAAAATTAGAGATTCTAAGGTCAAGCTGTGCCTTGCTAGTTACTGGCAACATGGCCTGGGACAAGCAATTCAACCTTCCCATGCCTCGATGTTCTTAATCATTCAATAAAGATATTAGTTTCTACTTCTTAGAGTCATTAGGTCAATAAAAGTGGAATGCACAGTTAGTGCAGAATTAAGTGCTCAGACATTAGTGATGCTATGCACTATATAAAATGGCATGTGCATATATTATATATCTGGCCTGCCAAGTGGAACAGCCACCATCTCTGCTTTCAGAGTTCTGCATTTGTCCTGTGCTTGAAGATGGGACTTCTCTTTTGAACCCAGGGCTTAGCTTAAACTAGAAGTAATCCTACTAATGGGTATTAAATGTTTTGCTCCTCTCAAAGGAATATTGCTGGACTCTGTTTCCCTGTAATTCTCCTACATCCTTCTCTCCCTTCCTCCTTCAGGTTTAGCTACCTTGTTCTTCCAACCAGAAATGGAAGACAATAAATATCAGTCCCTTGTTGGAAATGAGTTATGATTAGAGTCATTCTTAATCATTTGAGTTTCTTGTGCTAACTTCTATCTTTGATCTATTTCCATATGGATTTCCTTTCTTTAAAGTAAGTTTCCACCGGGCACAGTAGTGCACACCTGTAATCCTAGCTGCTCGGGAGGCTGGGACAGGAGGATCAAGAGTTCCAAGCCAGCCTCAGCAACTTAGCAAGGCCCTAAGAAACTCAATGAGACCCTCTCTCTAAATAAAATACAAAACAGGGCTGGAGATATGGCTCAGTAGTTGAGTGCCTCGGAGTTCAATCCCCAGTACCAAAAAAAAAAAGAAAGAAAAGAAAAAGAAAGTTTGCATAGGTAATATAGGTTTGAATCTGTAAAAATATTAAAACTTCACTTCTACTAAGAGTTGAAAACCTTTCTCACAGGTTTCTAAGAAATAGTATTTCATGAGAAGTAAATACATTGTCAAGTAAATAACTGTAATAGGAGTGATTTTTCCAATAAAGAACATTTTATACAACAATTTTTATGATGGTTTATTAAAATGAACAACTTCTCAGGTGGAAAGAAACAAACAAGACATAAAAGCAAAGTCTTGTAATTAACCAAATCCCTACGAAAATGTCACACACTAAAGTAAAAAGTAGATTTATCAATGTAAGGTTTATCTTTTGATCTTGACAAGTTTCACAGTTAAAGTTTAAGTCCAAATTTCTTAAACAAAAATTGACAAAAACAGAAATGGCAAAATATTTCTTTTTGCATGTCTACTCTAGAGCTCTATTTTGGGAAGGATGCTGATGTCACATCCAGGCACAGTGAGATCGAGTGCCACGCTAGAAGATTTGGATCTATCATGGCCACGAAGCAGGAAGTGATGAGATGCACAGTACATAGTTGCCATCCCCACTTGCTTTTGTATCACACACACAACCCCCTGTATGGTCACATGCTGTGTGCATTCTGTAGAGAGGGAGAACAGGTTAACATCCAGTGAAGTGGGGAGGAGTAGAGAGATTACTGTGAATCAAGCACTGTTCAAAGCACTTTGCATGTACTAACTCTTGAATCATCACAACACACATGCTATTATTAATCCCATTTTACAAACGGGGATGTTAAGCCCCAGAAAATGTCAGTACCTTACCCCAGGTTATACAGCTAATGATGAGCAGAGCTCACTGACAGCCATCAGGAAGTCTAACTCCACATTCTGTGTCTTTACTACTGTACTAATGTGCCTTCAAAGCCTTGTGCAAAACAATAAGAGAGTAAATTTTCATAAATATCTTTCTACAGCATGACTTTGTAACCTAGCACCATAAAATGTTAGTGTAGGAAGGGATCTTGCTGATAATCTGGACCAAACTTCCACCTGTTGAAGGACTGAATACCTGGTACCTAGTCCCTTCTCAGAGTCTACAGGCTCTCCCTTTGTTAAACAGCCTTCAAAGATCTCTGATTTACTAAGGCAAAATCTAAATCCCTGTGACTTACACCTTTGACCCTATTTGTCCTCTATGGAGCAACACAAACCAATCCACTGTAAACATTTTGTAGGTGAAATCTCTATACCACAAGTGAAATTTGTTGAAAAAGGAGGCAGCAGATTTTTAAAAAATAACCCATAATTGAGTGAAATGGCATTTTGCTTTAAAACTTTCTCCCTCTAAAATAACACTGCACATTTCAAAAGAAGAAGATGGTTAAGGTTCAGATTTCTATTAGGTAGGTAGATAGATGGATTCTCTTATTTTACCATTGCCATAGAAACAGACAGTCTGTTTGTGTCCTCCAACGAGGAAGAACTTCTTTGTTTTTTTTCCCAAGAATTGTCAGACATACTACCCAAAAACAGTACACCATGTCCAAGGAGCCAAAAGAAATCCTTTTCTGGGCAGGGAAACAAACCCCTACATAGTGAAGAAGAGAACTCTGAGCCTTTCTTCTGATCATCTCCCTCAATTACTTATTATTTGAGATTCACAGTTTTTAATATAACACTTTATTAATGAACTCTACTTCGTGTACGAAGATAATGCTAATTGCCAATTAAACTAACCTTCTAGTTATGCTCTCAAGAGAAGATAGAAGGCCAAAATGAAATGATTGGAGAAATGTAGTGTAATATAAAAGTTTAAAATCAAATCTAATGCACCCATATTCCAGACCATGAAAGTGGCTTGGTAAAGGATAGAAATGAATGAAATACAGACAATTGATCCACAAGGTCAGGCCTTAACCTTGGTTTAGTTGAAATCATGTGCATATATATGCCCATTAATCTGCTTACCCCTGGAGTTAATACTTAGTTTTAAATGACCAAATATAAGTCCTGAAACAGTATGGTTTGGAAAGGGCATGCCATCTACAGTCAGGACACCTGAGTTCCTATTCCAGCTCTGTCAACACGCTTTGTGACTTTACAGTGCTCTTAATCTTTATTGAGCTCCTATTAGGCTTTGAGGAGGGGAGCTGGATTACTTTATCTTATTTAGTCTTATGGCCACTTTGTAAGTTAGACACACATTCCCCTCATAGAAACAAGGACAGTGAAACTCAGAGGCAAATTAACGATGGCCAACATCATTCAGTCTTAGCTTACATCTTTGTAGAAATGACATCTGTGTGCCTTCCACCTCCTTTGCAATTCTAGAGTTCTTTGATTTCAGTGTAAATATTTAAATATAGTGTCCTGTTCTTTTTATTATTGTCATCATCAGTCATTTCATTGACTGGTAGCAGGCCTTTTTCTTAACCTGTTATCTGTATTGATATTTATTTTTATCATATTTACCCATTTATAAAATCCCTTCTTGGATTGGCTTAACATGTCACATTATCAGATAAAAATTTACATTGCAGTGTCAGTAAAATCAAGTCAGACTTTATAGAATTTGACTCTTGCAGTCCAAAACCATAGGTATCCATTGCTGACAGTAGAAATGCCAGCACCTTCTGTCCCCTCCATCCAGGAGATGCAACCTCCCACCCATAGTACTAAATTTGTTTTCCCAAAGGGTCAGGGGATGGTTGATAAGAAGCTCCTACAACCTTTTGCCAAAATCCTCTTCAGTCCTGACCTGCTGCTTGAAGCTAAAGTTGTTATCGAATTTGCAATAGCCTTTAAAGCAGCCTGCACTAAGAAAACCCATGGGAGGAAGTAGTTGTATTGTTTTCTTGTTGAACATTAAGAGATTGATTCAGAGCATATGAATCGTGTTGGAAAAAACCTTCAATAGTGAATAAGGGCATAGCTTGTTGTCAAACAAGTTGGGAAACTTTTGCCTGTTTGTATTCCGAGCTTCACCCCTGCCAAAGGCTTTTTGAAGCCTCCAAGCTGCAATGCACATTTCAGGTTCTTGAGTGCTTTCCTTAGGATTTGACAACTTGTCCAGTAGGTGGCATAGCGCTAACACTCTGTTAATGGCTTTCTGTGTTAAAAGGAATTTTCTTAAAACTTGGTTGAAATATCTCAGGATGGATTTGCTTTATATGCGTAGTGTTTAAACCTCCGCTCAGCATGTTAATTTTGTTAATTTTTTGAAATGCATTTGGGATAGTTTTTGAACTATGACTCTTTTTTTGGTTTTGTTCATTTTAAAACAACTCATTATGTCTCACTGTGTCTTCTCCCTTCAAGTATTTAAGTATTATACACTACGATTCATTTTTTTCTTCCTCACAGATAAGTAAAAGCAGGTATAAGTTGAAAGTGGATCTTTAAATCTTACACTTTTCAGCAAATTTCTTGGGAGTGAAAATTGGCAGAATCATAAGATTACTTCTACGGGTCTGCTGAAGTCACTAGCACTGGTGTCTACTTTGCAACTGAACTGTAGCAGTAGCTGAGGCAACCACAGGAAGGAAGGCCATATCTACAAAATATGCAGATAGTTCAGAAAAAAGTCACAATGCATTCTGGTAATTTGCATTTGTCCAGTAGGTGTTTGCCATCTTTAATTTATCCAGACATACTTGCCTGACACCCTTTTCCAGCCATCCCAGTCCTCGCATCTCGTTCTTTGCATGTGTATGTGTTTAGTCAAAATGGAAATTCTTGGTTACAATAATTGTGAATTCTAAAACTATTAGAACCTGTCATCATTGATCATATTGACAAATTTATCCACTAATTTATCTTTAAAGGGAAAATAAAACCAAATAGGAGACAATATTGTAAACATGGCATAAACGAGTCATTATTTTGAGAAAAACAAACTCTGATTAAATGCTCTGTACTGGAGAAAATAATAAGGATTTCCCTCACATTTTAACATATTGTTGTATTTGCAAAAGCACAACGAATGATGGACTCTGTCATTGCGTTCTGAAGCAAATCATTGCATTTTAATTATGTTGCCAGTCTGATCTCTCCAGAAAATAAGACTTCCAGTGATTGAAACGGAATTGCCTATTTGCATTGTGTAAAGCGCGGCCCTATCAACAGTATATGGCTGTGCAGGATGGGTTATCTCCTAGCTAGTCCCTCTAGAATGTACTTGTCATTGTAATAATATTTAAACGGTGCTCACAGCCTTTACATCTCAGTTGAGTTACAAAGATACAGAGCTGGCTTTGCATTTCCTATGAGCTCTACTTAGTAAGGACTCCATCAAGTCTTTAATCTGCAGAAGGTTTATGCAGTCAGATGGACTCAATGAATTCTAAGATCAATATCTTAATGGTTTACCTTGATTTTTTTCATCTTGATACCCTAACCGTAACTCTTACCCTAAAATTATTCTCCTGGGGAACTTTCTATGGAAAATCATAAATAACTTTACTCTTAGCCTTCAGAGTAATTAATTGTCTTTTCATTATCTAGTGTCAGCTTCCTAAGTTGGGTATTTTATATATTGAGAATGCTCAGAAACAAACTGGAAAATTCAATTGTTGAGAGATCTTATTCTCTCTTTTCCAGCAGATATCCTTTTCTCCACCTGCCCTACTGCAGAAAGGGGCATAGAATTAATAATCATGAGAACCATCCGAAAAATGTGATATTGTCCTTAATTATAAAAAACTGGAGGTATCAAAGTGCTTACTCATCATTCATCTCCAACTTTCTGTCTAAAGAGAGTTCGACTGCTCAAATAATAAATGGCTTTTATCCAACTCTCCACTGCCAACATGAGAAAATGAAGGCACATAAAGGTTAAATGGCCAGCCTTAAATAATTTGGCAGAAATTTAACAAGTGGAAATTCTACATAATTTATCTTGTTATATGCTTTAACTCGTATTTCCATTTCTCTTCCTGGAAATAAGAAAATAACTTAAACACAATATAATACCTTTTTAACTTGAAAATAATTTTCACTTGAACATTTTTTAATCAACCCATTATAATTCTCTAGGACAAAAAAGTATATAAATTTAAATCTTAATAAGAATCTTAGGAGTAAACATTTAAATTCATACATACACAAATATGTGTTCTGAATTAAACTATCATAATTATTATGAATTCAAAACTGGCCAAGACAGCATAAATACATTGTGAGTTTTAGTAATTCCTAAGAATCTGAAGCAAAGGTTTGTTACAAGGGCTTCTCTTAATGAGATGGATGATGTGTTTTGTGTGATTTTTTTTTTTGTTTTTCTTTTTCTAATTAGTTCATGTATCAGTGGACAAAGATTATATATTACTAAAAGTATACATAATTCAGCATCAATCCTATTCTTGTTTTTATTTTTTTCTGACCATAGTGCTAAGAAAATGTGTTTATTTTTAGAACGGAGAGAAATAGGAGGAGTTTTAGTATTCTTGGTTTTAGAACATCTCTTGGTTCTTTGAATTCTGCCTTAGCTATAGGCCAAAAGTCAAATGATGATTGGTCATTAAAGGAAAGATTGTAGCTAATTACTTTTCATCTTAAAAATTAATTAGATCTTCCCAGGCAAAAAATTAGAAACCACCTGGCTTGAGACAGGTTTGTTAGCCAGTCATTGGAGGCTAGTTATTTTGACAACACAACACTAACACTTCAACAGCTAGGGAGATTTTTTATACCCCAAAGGATGAAGCCTTCAAGACTAAAGTTGTTTGAGAGGTAGGTAGGCTTCCGTGCTTTGTTTATTCTTTTGTAAAGTGGGAGAAGGATGTTTGTGAAAGAGGCTTAGAGAATAGAGAACTTGGCAAACCTCAGACAAGTTCTAGAGCAGATCAGTCTTGAGAATGTACATACAAGATTGAGACCTACAGTTAGGAAATTCCTACTCAAATTTATTTATATGTCCTCCAACTTAGAAAGTATTTGGGAAGTCAGGGTTATATATATAATTATTTGAAGACCACTGGGTCAGGGAACTCAGGGAAAGCCACATTCTGAAGGCTGAGGAGTGTGGCCTTCAACTAGCAATTTGTTTTCAGACTTAGCCATTAGGGAATTCACAGACTCCTTATTGGGAACGAAAACTTTTGCCACATTGTGTCCGGAGGACTTTGGTTAGATTGCATGTCTGAGCACCCCTGATGTAGAGGTCAAGTAGATCCAGAAATGATGGACTCTATCACCTTAAGTTACGAGGATCAATTATTTTCTTTAAATACTCAGGTATGATCTTCCAAATATGATGAAACACAAGTACCTGAGATTAGCTACTGATGCAAACGCCTCCATTCTAATTCATACCCTACCTGGTTAACCTGTGTGATTTCTAGCAGATGACTAAACCTTTCTGCTGTCCTGCTCATAAAACAGAGGAGTTAATTTTGCTCTGCTTCAAATTCTTTATTGAAAGAGGATTAGAACAAATGTGTTTGTTGTGGGCAAAACCACCCACAAAATAATTGTTCAAATAAAATATTATGCTTCTCACTTTTAAAATATCAGAAGCTTTAAGCACCAATAAAGTAAACTTGTTAAAATAATAACAACTAGCAGTTTTAGTAACTTATTTAGTACTCTTCATGTATTTAAATATCCAGAATTTTCTTTATTCAGGAATTGGAGATCAATAAAATTCAGTGCTATCTATAACACCACGTACGATAATCCTCAAAGAAGGGTGTGTTCTATAAATTAATACATTTTGTCTTCTAGCTGGTTGCCCTATCTACCAGGTAGAATATAAATCATCACATATTGTGACATTAACTGAATACCCCAATTATCAGATAAATATACAAACTCTAGCTTTTGATCTAGACCTGCCTGCTAATGCCTCAAGAGTAGAGTTTCCATGAGTCCCATAACCAGCCATTCCTGAGAGTTTATCCATGAGACTAGGGGTATCTTTCCTTGGTTTTCGTAGGCTGCCAAGGTGAAGTAGAAGAATGCCCATCTCAGCCAGCTGCGGTGGTGCATGCCTGTCATCCCAGTGGCTTGGGAGGCTGAGACAGGAGGATCAAGAGTTCAAGGCTAGCCTCAGCAAACAGTGAGGTGCTAAGCAACTCAGTGAGACCCTTCTCCAAATAAAATATAAACTAGGGCTAGGGATGTGGCTCAATGATTGAGTGCCCCCAAGTTCAATCCCCAGTATCAGAAAGAAAGAAGAAAGAAAGAAAAGGAAGAAAGGAAAGAAAGAAAGAAAGAGAGAGAAGCAAGCCCATCTTTACTCTGCAGTGTCTTCTCTGGGGGACTAGCAGGGAGGCAAGTGTTGAACACACACAAAATTGTTTATACTGATGAGGAGAACTCAAGCATGAATCCAGATTTTGCCTAATCTAAGAATATACTGTGAACTCCAATTCAGTCACAGGCCCAGCTTTAAGTCATATCTTGGGGATTTTAGGCAGACTGATTGGGTTTGACTTCCAGCATCTGCCATTTACTTACAAATTGTATGAGTTTGGATAAATTATTTAACCTTTGTGTAAATAAGTTCCTCATAAACAAAATGTGGATGATGATGATGATGATGATGATGATAATCTTTCTCAGTTCTCTTAAGATCAAGGATAATAAGTCATACAAATAGCATGATTATAGGAATGCTCACTGTTACCCTTTTGTATACATATGTGTGAGTGAATAAGAATATTATTAATAATTACATCAGGACAACAGGAGTAAGCCAGGACTTTCCTGGGAAATCCAGGATGTATGAGACTGCCCTATCATAAAACACCAAGATTGATGCCTGGGCCTTGTCAGGGTTAGTGAGATGATAGTATCTTATTTATGTAATACTAATATTGCCAAAAGAATTATGGGGAAAAGTTTTTGAGAATTTGATGTTCATGTCTGTATTGGCATTTTCCCAGCTTATGGATTTGCAAGGTTTTCCTTTTAAAATAAGAGGAGATGCTCTTAAATATACATGCTAAGAAGGGTAGCTCACCATTTTTTTACTTGTGTAGCTGCCACTCCAATCCTAATGAGGTTTAGATGGGGAAAGCTCACTTTGTCCAAGAGAAACCCAAACATAGACTGTAGCAAGAAACCTTCTTGCTTTTGCTCCAGTCCCCACCCTTGTCAGATGATGAGAGAGGGGTGATATGAGGTCAGTCCCATGGTAGCATCAAGACTACAATTTAACTTCAGGAAGTTGACAGTTATTTTTGTTTAGGTTTTTTAAAACATTAAAAACACTGTGTAAAAATCCAGCAAACATAATTGGTAATAGAAGCAAAGAAATTCCAGACCCAGAAGTCCCATGAAGTCATCTCTATACCTCTTGCCAGCATAGGGTCTTTTTAAAACATGTTCTCAGGATCCTGGCCAGCCTAGCATCAGCTGCCCCGATGATGGGGCTTCCATCATTTCTTTGGCAAAACATTATCAAAGTCCAGCAGGTCCTTTGACCTGAATTTCTCAATTCAATGTAATTGTAGTGCTAGAAGATACCAGATTAAATTTCTGCTAAATTCAATTTTTTAGCCAAAATTTGTTCATTTGATCTTATGTATCTGGAGTCAGAATTTACATAAGATAGTTCAGATTCTTTGAAAACATGCCATCAAATTGGACCTAACTTTCTTATGTTCATATATGAATATACCACCAGTGAAACTCCACATCATGTTCAACCATAAGAACGAGATCCTAATTAGAATAAGTTGTACTCTGTGTATGCATAATATGTCAAAATATACTCTGTCATGTATATCTAAAAAGAACAAATAAAAATGTAAAATTAAAAACACCATTAAAATCATCTTGCCCTTCTAAGTCTAAATGGAACAAAACCAGTTCTCTATACTTCACAAGAGGAAAGGGTTTTCAATCTATGTCATCTGAAAGGCAACACCATGCACGAAGATAAGTTATTGAAGAGCCAAATAAGTCCCTTATTCCTGATAATATTAACAGGAGTAGCATTCGTATACGGCCTCCTGATTTTAAAAGTAGGCTGAGACATCATCTTATGCATATTTTATTTTCACCGTTGTACTAATTTAACACGCAGTACATCCCACCTTGTCCATGAAGCAGCCTAAGAGGAAAGCAGTAACACTGCAGCATGTTTTCCACTCTTCCTGCAGTCAGGAAAGTGTGGAACAGCCCGCAGAAGGATGAGTTCATATTCAGCCTGGGAAAGCGGCAGCGGGGCCTTTCCTGCTGCTCGGCATGAAATGAGCCATGAGCAGCATGAAATCACTGACCACAGGTGGAGAGACTCGCAGTGACATAAATATCTTAGCTGTTTAGCAGTTGGAGGACGGCTGTGGGAAGATTTGCCACAGGCTCCGCCTGGCCAAGTCAGCCTTTATAAAGAAATGGTCATTTAGGCCACATAGTTGCCAAGGATGCTGGCGATTTTCATCCCAACTTCCAGTTAAAAGACTCATGAAGCAGAATTATAAAAATATGTAGGTAAATACTTAGACCATTCCAAGAAGAAGAAAAAAATACTGTGCAAAACTGGTATGTTTGAACACAAACATTAAAAATCAAAATCTATGTGCTAAATAAACACCTCTATAAACAAGATGTATTATAACAAGTAAAAGCCAAATTGTAATTTATATGACAAATTTTTAACCATACAAGGTGTTTTTTAAAAGTTTTTTAAACTAATTTGAAAATATGCAGCAAGGAGGAAACAACTTACCAAATGGAGAATAAAGTCTGAACAAAATACATGAAATATATTAGAATTCACTCATGTTGAAAGAGAGATATAAACTAAATAAATATAGCATGCATGCCTATCATCTGGAAGTTTCTTTTTTTTAATAACACCCAGCCGTAGCTTGGGTATGGAAACCTATACCTTCTGATTTCAATTTTTGAAATTCTTCTTGTATGTTATTTGGTATCAGATCAATTTTTTTGTTTCATTTATTAATTCCTGTGTCTTTTGGCTTAGATTTTTACCAACATAAGCATGATACAGTTATGTTTTGGAACAAAATTAAAAGTTACTGTGCATTAATGGGAAAGAATATTCCAACTATATTTATTGTTATAATTGGCATAACTAGCCCTAATTTTTGCTGCAAGTTTTCCAGTTTCTATTATATACTTTTTTGTTATGCAGTCTATATTTTGTTTGGTTTTAATTTCTACTGAAATATATAAGCTAGAAATCTGGTTGCAATTATTATCATATATAAATATATCCTAAGTACTAACTATAATAATTATAAAGAGACTATTAACAGAAGAAAAAATGTGAATAATCAACAATAAAAACATTAAATATGGTGGCTTTAACAACCATAAAGACTGTCAACTATTGATAGACTATTATGTAGTTATTAATATCTGTTTTTAAAAATTGGCCTGGAAAAAAATTCTCACAATAGGGCTGAGCATATATATAGCTCAGTTGGTAGAGTGCTTGCCTTGCATGCATGCACAAGGCCCTGGGTTCAATCCCCAGCACAAAAAAAGAAAAACAAAAAATCATCTCACAATATAATAAAAACTTGGCCAAAAAAACCCTAGTTACATTTTTTACCCCAATTGTGAAAAACCATGTGTATGCATGTGTGCATGTGTGCATGTTAGTCTTAGAAAAAAGACATAAAAGCTAAATACATCAAAATGTCAAGGATGACTCTCACCTGTTTATAGTTATTAGTGAATTTTCTGTTGTATTTTTCCTAATTTTCCAATTTTTATGTAATGAGCACATACTCTTTTATAGTCCAAAAGCCATCACTAATGTGAATTTTAGCATAATGTGTATCAATGAGCTTCTCAGAAAGTAAAACCATGAGAAACTGTTCTGATACCTTGGAGCAGACTATAAAGATTAATTAGAATTCCAGAGACCCCATTTACAGTGAATGGCCACAGGCCCAAGTCCTTTAAAAAGGTGACTAATTCCAGTTCTTGAAATTTATGGAAGAACAAGTGAATAGGATGGAACTTGAATTGTCTTCTGTGAAACCATTTTTATGTTTTAGCATACAAGTTAAAACTTGATGATATCATCTAGTCCATAGACTGTGCAAATACTCCAGCCACTCAGTTTTTAATAAAGGGTTCAATAGTTCTTTCTAAAGTCAATAGTTAATGCAACTATGAGACCTAATGTATCTTTCTCTAGTTTCTCCAACACTTAATTTCAATTCTGTTGCTTTTTGATGTTAAAAAAATAATCAGTGCTTAGTTTAGTGTTTCATTTATAAACCTATAATTTGATTTTGTTACTTTGGAGCTTATAATCCAATTTGTATCTATTGTTCAACCCAGTGGAGTGAATTTGAGTGACAATCATAAGTTAGAAGTTAAACTGAAAACACATCTGAATTTTTGCAATCTTTATTAGGCTACTGTGAGTTTTAATGGTAAATCACTTGTTATTTTTTTTAATGAAATTCATGTTTCACTACCAATATTGAAGTAGTTTCTATTGAATCCTTCCTGATTGATTATAAATAAGGAAAGATATCTAGAATTAAATTGATTTATGGAAGAATGCTAATGTTTATGTTTTATACTTGCTATACCATATAAATACAATGAAGATACATGTCTTTTCTTTAAAAATGTCTTGAAGTTTGGGTGTATTTTAAAAATGGGAAAATTGGGCAACAAGTTGTTTAAAAAGAATCAGTTTAGAAGGCATTTAGAATAAATTGATTACCATTAGTCACTAAATTTTTCCCCAATTTGCTATAAGTCATTATAAATAAAGAAACATGCTGAGTTACATAAAGATAAAAATAGAAAGGGTATTGGCAAAGATAAACATTTACTGAATCCTAACTCAAAATTTTATTACATGGTGCCATTTGTTGAAAATTTTGAGCATCAGTACAAAATACTTTTAACTACAGCTTCACCAAAGATAAAGTTATTATAGTTGAGCAAGACAATGGATTTGCTATCTGTACTGGAAGGTAGTGCCCTAATCATTGACTTCTGTCTTCCTACTTAATAGGCTCATGCAACTGTTTAACAGCCATTGAAAACTTCCTAAGACCAAAATTTAGTTGCCTGCCCCTCAAATCCTGCTGAATTCATCAGTGTTGTTGATTGCACCTAACAAAAATTCATTTGCAGTTACATTAGCAACTATGATTTATTGAAAGGATCCTAAGGCAGCATACAGAAACTTAAGGCAACTACTCTCTACCTGGTCCTCCAGTCCTTCAAAGGAATGGAAGTAGGCATTGAAAACCTGAAGGAAGTCAGACAGTACTTTCTTGCTGTACCTCTTTTACCCTGTCCTTGCTGGCTTCATTTCACTGCAGACCTGAATATCCATGGCAAAAGAAAACTGTCCCACAAATCTTTGACAGGGGTTCTCTAATTCGGGACATGCAAAGACATGGACAACCTCTTACTTATCACTATCTAAAATTGTGTCACAGGGTGGCTTCTTTCAGATCACAGAGCACACCATCCTCTTTCCTCATCACAACCTGTAGTATACAGTGTCCATCTTTTCATCACTGCTTTTTACATATAGAAAACCAAGACTCTTAGAGGCATTTGGTAATTTGCTCAATAACATACAATAAGCAGATGTCAGAGCTGGGATGTAACACTAGGGCAGATATATCTGCTTCCAGAGACCTGTGCCATGTAGAAATGATTCCTTGGGTGTCATTAGCCATACATTGTCATGTACTCTTCATGAGAATTTTGGATTTCAGAGGAACACTTCTTCCTTGAATCAGATATTCCTCAACCAACAAATATTTATTAAGTTCCTCATTTTCCCTGGAACTCTGAACTGAGCAATTGGTAGTTAAACAGACATAAAATACTAGATAATTTTCCTAAAAGCTCTTGATCAAAATGACAGAAATAAAATTATGTCTGCCTTAAATGGCAACCAAGATCTTAAATACCTAAAGCATGATACATTTGCCAATGAATGGTGGTGTTGTCAATACATGTAGACCAAATGCATTGACTTAAAAAAAAACCTATAGAAAGCTTCAGGGAGAAGATAGGACTTTGATATAAATGACTGAGATTTCACAAATCCTTGTGCTGAGGATTTTAATAAACTTTATATAAAGAAAAAAGTTATCTAAAGACCTATTGTAACACATCAACATTTTACATATGAAGTGAATTATGTAGGTTTGATGTCCCTAAACATCAGTGACATCTAGAGCTTCTTACAAATACAGATTCTATGTCCTTCTTCAGTTATAGTCAATGAATATCTCAAGAGATATTAATTCATTGTTTTTATTTTTTAAAATATTTTTAGTTGTAGATGGATACAATACCTTTATTGATTTATTTTATGTGGTGCTGAGGATCGAACCCAGTGCCTCACATATGCGAGGCAAGCGCTCTACCACTGAGCCACAACCCCAGCCCTGTAATTCATTATTTAAACAGCTAATTTTATTTTGATAATCTCTATCCTGGAGGGTACCTATGCAGGCTGTAGAGGTGGAGCACCTCTGCAGTGGTGCACAGTCTTGAGCCAGGCACCTGCCTGCCTGGAGAGGGCTCCACAGCTTCCATCAGATTAAGAGAGTCTGTGACCCCCAAAAAGGTTAAGAATCACTAGAATACAGAAAAGAAGGCTAAGGTGTTTCAAATATTGAGAAAGGTGTTGAAAGATTGAGCAACAGAATGTTTTCGATTTTAGGGGATCAGAATTGTCTAGCCCAGGATAAAAGCACTAACCTGAGGGTGCAAATGAGCTCATAGTGATGTTAAATGGATGGTAACTCTGTCCCCATGCTGGACATCTCTACTGAAGGCAGAAGAAGGATAACTACACTAAAACTGTAGCAGACAGAACTGAGACAGGTAATAAACACTTCTTCACACTAACAATGCTGGGAATACCCCAGAGGATAGGAATAAACTAGATAATCACCTATCTAGAAAGTCAGACATACTAAAAGATAGGTTATCCAGGTCTATCAGCTTTTTCAGCAGATTATGTAGTCATGCATTGCTGGCTGCTTTGTTATTGCAATCATCACCATAGTCCTACTAAAGGAAGATACTTTATGATGTAGTATTTTGAATGTGTAGCTCTATTAACAATTTCATATCAGGTTAGTCCCTTATTATATTGTCAGTGTCCTTCATTAATTATCCACCTTCTCAGCAAAATGATTTCTGCCACAATCAGTGGGTCAGTTACTGATTTTTTTTTTTTAAAAAAGGAACATCTTAAACACATATTACTTAGCTAATTTTCTACTGGAAAAAGATGTGAAAAGTTTTACACCTTCTAAATAAAGTAAATTTATATTTATTTATAAATGTAATAGTCTTGGGATCTAAGACAATCCCATATCACCAGTCAATTTAATCAATTTAGTAAGGAAAGGGTAAAAAGCATATCAAAATGCTATTTGACTTTATATAAGAAAAATAAAATGCAGACTTTACATCCAGATGATATATATATACGTGTGCGTGTGTGTGTATATGTATATATACACATATGTAGTCAAAAAATGGTTTAAAACATAACATAGGATTATAAATGCAAATAAAAAGTTTATTTTTAAAAATGAAAGATGAAAATAATTGTGACAATTTGGTTATATGATATGGGAATTATTTTGTTAATTTAAAAAATATTGCAAAATATTATCTAATAAGCAAATCACTAAGTGCTAAACTTAAACTAATAATAACTGAAGACTATAGAAAATTTTTCCACTAAGTTGCAAAGCTATGGAGTTGTATGAAATTTAACAAAGGGATAAAATATATATATATGTAAGTATTCATGCTTTCAATTTCTAAAATATTTAATTTTATTAATATCAAAGAACAAAGTTGAAATGTGAAAAACACATAATGTGGAATTTGACCATGAATGATGTTTTCAGATGCAGCGTAGTTAACAGAAAACACATTGGGAGGCTTCAGTTCTGCTTCTGCTTCAACCACCCGTGTCCTGGTCTGTTCTGACAACCAGGTGGTTCATGGAATAACCTAACAAATCACACCTTGACCCATATCTAACTGTATTCTTATAATCTGAAGCATTAACATTTTATTCTATAAAATTTTTATTTCTATAAAATTTTATAGAAAATAAATTCTACTTTCATTAGAAAATGGTGTAAATCAGGGAATTTCACCCTCATCTGAATCCTGGAATATGGTTTAAGAAAAAAAGATTTTCATCAGTTCACTAAAAAGTCTAATAAAGTTTTTATGAATGTTCATCTAAAATGAAGAAAATTGTTAGGAAAACTTTTTCTTAACATCATCTATTTAACTTTTTGTTTCCATAAAATTTCAAGCTTGAAGTTATAAGAATAGAACAAGGAATTTCTATATGTCCTTTACTCAGATTTACCAGTTCATTTTCTTTATACATTTTTTTGATTTTTTTCTAAATCACCAAAAAGGAAGTTGGAAACATCATAGCCCTTGCCTTGAAATACTTGTGTGTATTTTCTAAGAACAAATATATTTTTTATGTAACCATAAATGAGTTCTCAAAATCAGGAAATTCAACGACATAAGACTATTACTTAATTTGTAGTCTGTATTTAAATTCCTCACTAATTTCTTATATCTAGAATGACTCAAAAGGAACTTTATTAAAAAATACAAGAAAATTAAGAAGTTACTAGGAATATAAAAGAAAACCCTTTCTTCTTGAGAAAAAATAAATAAAAGATGCTGCTATCTACTATTCTCTACAGTTGTAGAGATTTTTATAATATAATGTCAAAAGAATTCAGGGTTTTGTGCAAGGTCTATGTTAACAGAAAATATTCACATTTTTTAAACAGAGTGCATGACACCATAAGACAGATTTCTTTACGCTGATCAGTGGAACATGAACAAAATTAATGCCTAGACCTGGTGACAAAGTGTGCCACTCACTCACATGAAATAGTGTGTGTCTGTCTTGGGGCAGGAAGCATTTAGCATAGAAAACAGCTATCAGGATTTATTCGGCACTTTAAAAATGCTCCTGTTCTTCCCATATGTGTTTGCAACTTAAAATCCATGACGAGAAGCAAGAAAGAACTTTTGAACAGCCTCACCATTTAAATATTGCTTCTTAGACAAGATAACACAATACTAACCTGAATAAATTATCTGCCTTGGTGCATGCAGGTAAATATGTAATGATTTTAATAGGTAAAATTATTCAAATGCAAAGCAGGTTTAAAAAGGCTGAGATTTTAGATGATGCAAAAACCAATTTTGAAGGTTAAAAAAGAAGTTGAAAATTCCTCTTTGTAAATGGAAAAGAACTTTATTATAGCATTAGCTGAGAAAGTTCATTATGGCTTGGTAGTTACAAACATCCCACCCTGTTTTGTGGTCTGTTCCTAATTTATCATGAGATTGGTCATCCCGCTGCCTCTTGGCCAAGGGCAAGTTTTTAAAAACATGCACAGCCCTGTGCACATAAGCAAAGATTATTTACCTCTGACTTTAATAAAAAATTCTTGTAATTTTGATATTCTGTAGTAATTTTCTATATATTCAAGGGAAAACTACTGAGCCAAGGAGACATGCCCTATGGTCTCTGAGAACATTAGTTTATTCATTCGCTCATTCAAATCCATGAACTTCAGTTTACTGAGAGAAGTAGAAGCCTCATAATACTCTGTCAGTTTTTAATTTATAGAAGACTTTAGTATATATAATTCCATGTAATTCTTTTACTTATTCCGGAAAGGTAGGTGTTCTCAGTGTCTCTACTGTACCAGAGACTGGGCTTAAGCACTAAGGAGAACAAAAAGTTAAATAGAACAGGCCCATGCATTTAAGGAATTCAAGCTTACATAGGGAAGCACCCAGCAAGGTGCACATTTTTTTAATGTGAAGAATAAAATTGCATGTCAGCCTGTTTCAAAGATGCTATCCAGTAGGTTTTGGTTGTATAATGACTTGGTTCTCATGTAAACCTAATATTATGATTATAGGAATTGTTGATTGTACTTGGAAATACAGCATAAGTATAGAATGAAAAGTCGTGTCCATGAGATTTAATGATAGTGAGATTGACACTAATTTCTCCAATGTGTTCACATGAAGAATTATGGGAAGGTTATTAGTAGCCATAAAACAATATGTAAATAATGTCACATAGCAATATAGTTCACTGAAATAGGAAGTTTGCCATCACAGCTTGAACACTGGCCTATCTAATGATCTTGGGCAAGGTTTAATTCTCTGAACCTCAGTTTTTTAATCTACAAGATGTAGTAATCAGTCTTTCTATTGGCTTTTATACAGAATGAGATAATCTGCATAAAACACCTAGTATAAATCTAGGTATATACAATAACCCTAACCCTGACTTGTTTATTATTTGAATAATTCTATATGGAATTAGCTATGTTTCTTAACCCTTTAGATTCTCTGGATTTGTGGAAGGAGCAATTTCTGAATATATTGAAAAAGCGGTGGGGGTCTTCTAAAATGTTGATAACTCATCTCTGCGGGTTTCAAATCTATTTAACTACTAAGCCTCGTGAGCAAAGGAGTGACTAATCCCTCTCATTGGTCTTTGCATTTCAACACAGGTCAAAGACCAATAATAAATAAAAGCATAAAACATCCTTCATAAAGAGTGGTACTTCTGGAGGCAAGACCAGAAGCTGGGCCATCTTGGGAGCATTTTAATTAATATAAGGAAAATACAAGTATCTATCAGACATGCTTTGGTCTCACATAAAATACAAATCACATTAACTGAGTTCCATGAAAAATGATGTATTTTTCACCTTAGATTACCTACTTCATTGAATAAAAGATAAAAGGGAGAAAATTGGCACCACTTTTACTCCCCAGGCTACTTTTAAAGAAGTATCCTCTTTAATCCCTCAGACTTCCCAAGAAAAGTTTCGAAGTATTGTCTCACTTCATACCGCCACAGGCCTGCGAGGCAAGTGCTGTTATCATCCTTGTTTTATGAAAGCCTCATAAAGGAGGCTTAAAGTAGTTAAACTGAGTGGGCAATTACCAGTGAAGCTGAGGCTGCAGTTATTTCTTTCTATTTACCAGGCTGCTTACTGAGCATCTATCATGAGCTAGGTCCTCTTCTACCCAAGACTCCTGATATTTCCTATTGTTGTAGAACTTTCTCTCTGCTTGGCCTTGTTTTGGCATAACAAAAGGGACCATGCACACTTTCATTGCTCTAATGCCATGATTGAGGAATGTATGGTGGGAGAAATTTGGCTCCTCCAACTTCATCACGATGCAGAGCCCAGAAGCCCCAGCCCATGCTGTGGGGGATCCTCCTCTGTGTTACCTGAGATAGATTGGATAGGCTTAAAGGCAGGAAAAGAAAAAGAAAAAAAAAAAAACTTTTGGTATTCTATGGCTTCTGTGTGTATCAGAGTCAAATGAAGGAAAGCCAGAGCACCATTTTCCTAATGGTTTGGCAGCATATTGATCTTTTGTAAAGCACATTGGCCAAATATGTTGATCCTACCTCTAGTTTGCCAAGCATTTCTGCATTGAACAGGATGTGGGAAATTATCTTTCACACCAAGGGCATGAATACTCCATATTTTTCAAATTTTTCTGCTTTAAATATGAGTAATCAAGGCTCTATGATATAGGCTTGTATTGATTTCCTACAGAAGTACACTTGGGTGTTTTGGCAAAGAGTCACCCCACCATTTGTATTCTAAAGAATTACATTCATAGATTACAATCTGTCCACCCTTCCAAAATCTAGCCAGATGGGCCGTTAGCAAGTCTATTCTAATTTAGGGAATCATTCCAGTGTCTGAAATAAAGTGCTTTAATAATTTTGTTCCATGTATATCAGTCATTGGCCGAGGTTTTGGCTCAGAGCGATTATAGAGCTTTCTCATTACTATCATTATCCATCTGTAAAAAGTCCTGTCAATAAACTGCATTCCGTGCTGGTTGGAGTCAATTTTACCATAACCTCCTGAATTTTATTGTACTCTGCCTTAGGTGAGAGGAGGTACAGCAAATATCAGTGCAAACAACAGAAGGAAGAATAGAAGAATCCGTGATTGATGTAGAGTGGAGGGGATCATGAAGGACACAGGGTCCCCTTCCTGTCTTCAGCAATGCTACACTCTTATAGCCAAACCCTTTTGACTCTGGATATAATTTCTTTGGAACTTAATGGGTATGGCTTTTTATTATGGGACCTACAGTTGCCTTTAGATAGACTTCATCATGCAGTGTCTTTCCAAAATGGAGAAGGAAGGAACTTTCAAGCAGTGAAAACTGATTATTTTAAACTGTTTTTAAATTCAAGTCATATGGTTATGATAATTATTATAGCTATCAATGGATAGTACTTCACAGTTTTTAATATTGCACGTACTAACAAAACTCATTCTTCTTGCAGTTTTTTTTTTTAAATCTCAGACAGTAATATTTTTAATTCAGAGTATATGTTGATCACATTTATGAGCTACACTTCTTTATTATTTGGTATACTAAATATACTTCAGGTTAATGACTTAAAAACAAGTTCTGTGATAATTCATTGATAATGATTACACCATTACTAAAACCTAAGTTGCACAGTGAATTTTGATGAAGAGCTTGTGAGCTAAACCTTTGGGTTATTTCAACTATCCTCAACTAAAGGATTCCTTGTTTTTTGTTTGCCTTTAACTTTCCATAGTAACATTCATAGTAGGCATCATTGACATAGAAACTGAAATGAGAAATGAGGACAATTAAAGAAATAAGGGTTAAAATGTAAATAGAACTGTAAGATCACATATATCTATAATCTCATGGAATTCCAGAGTTGCTTTGATGAGAATATAAAAATAAATGCAAAGAAAAGGGGTGTTTTTCATATTGCCTGTCTAGATTGACAGTTTGCTAATTTCTCCATCTTTCAGGATGGTTTGTGATTTTCTGCACCATTTTATGATATTTAAAGGTAATGTATGATTGAAGGAAGTATTCCATAGGGCATGAAAGATGACACATGACACCAAAGATAATCATTTAGCAACTCAGATCCCTGTCATAGTATAAAGACTTTAGCAGCAACTCAGCCCAAATCCCTGTTCTTAAGAACTTTCATTCTTTACAGCAAATTATTCTTCACACAGTAAAGTTATGTTTAGCATCCTTATAATGCTATGTTGATGAATTCTTAATTCAACTATATTAGTTCTAATGAATTCAAAATGAAAAATTAGATAAGAATTAAAGATCCTGCCTACTACAAAAACTGTTTATAATTTAAACATAACATAAACTATAACAAAAATGAACTTGTACATTCTACTGTGTTCTTCCCAGAGATCCTTCTTTCCAAGCACTTTCAAATAGCTTGTGACAAAGATTCTTACATTTTTCCCCCGTGGAGCCATCTAGAGAGCTTATAGGTTTCACCAACAGAGTTTCTGGTTCTGTAGGTCAGTAGAAAGGCCAAAGAGTTTACATTTCTATCAGGTTTCCTAGTGATGCCCATGTTGCTGGTGCAGAGTTCATGGTTGAAGAACCACTGGCCTAAAGGACCTCCCCACCCACTCATCCTCTCAGGATTGGAGTTTCCATCAATCCTCCATTTTGAAAGTTTAAAAAAATGAGCAAAAGAATTTATATAAGAATTTCAGAAGGCTATATAGTATTAACAAATGCTTTGAATTGTATATAATATTACTGTTTGATTCCATGCATTTAAAGGTTTTCTTCCATGGACAGTGCTTTTCTCAATGAAAAAGTTAACTCTCAACACCTGTGTGACTAATTGCCATCTGTGCTCTCTGGAGCCCTGCTAATAGGAGAACATGTCAGAGATCTCTAAAGTATTCTAAAATGTACCACTTGTGGATAATTGTAGGCACTCTTTATGTTAAGGAAATTATAAACCTCCTGTCTAATATATTATATTAATCCACTAAAATGAAATCAAGCCAACATTTTTGTGTGCTTTAGCAATTAAGTTAAATTAAAGGGTAGGAATAGTCACATAATTGATGTAACTTCTAGAATGGTGAAAAAAGAAAAAAGAAAAAACAAAAGGTCTACCTGCTGAGTTCCCAAGTAGTCTAGCAGTCAGAAAGGGAGAAAAGACAGTCTGAATATTTTGATCTATAAATTCACAAACTTTGTCTACCATGACTTCCTGTGAGGATCCTTTCACCTCGCAAACATTGTGTTTTCTCATTTCCATAATAAGGGTGGTTATGTACACCTGATCTGTAATTAAGTGAGAAAAGGATTAGTGGAAAGAGCTCTTTGTAGACTTAACTTTCCAAAATACAAAAATATTCAAAGTACCTATTAACATGTCTTTATTCAATATGGTCAACCAATTTATATGAGAGATCATGCTATGAAACAGGAATGCTGATAAAGAGCAGTGAAAACAAGAGTCGTGTGTGCCATATAGAAATGTAGAAATAACTGCATCTGTGAGGCTCTTGCTAACATAAAGGGAGGACACGTTGAACAGCTGTTCTAAGCACAGATGACATTTTTGCCCTTATACATATTAACATTGATTTTATTGTGCTGTTTTTCCAATGACTATTCAAGGTAGAATGGTAACCCCTGACTTGCCCCAAACCTCCATCCATCCAACCATCCATCAAGTAAACACTAACATCCAGTGCTCTGTTTAAATTGTGCTTAAAATGATGCCTTGAACCTACATTTTAATCAAAGTTATACAAGTCTCAGATATACACTGTTCAAATGTGAAATTTGAAGCAATAAAGAAATGAAAACATCCTGGCATCTATAAAAGAAGTGATTTAAAATTAATTAAAAATCATAATGAAATTATTAATGTTTGTGGTTCTTCAAATTGTTGCCTTACTTTGCAATTATATAAAATACATACTTATACCTTTATTGTGTATCCAGATATCATTCATTTATGCATTCATGCATGCATACAAAAGGCATTAAAAATCAAATTTTCCTATAATCATATGCTTATAGCTGTAGAGCATGACTACAAGAGAAATTGTAGACCAAGGTTTCCTATGGAAATAAAGCTAAATATTCCCGTTCTACAAAATTTTCAATAAGATTGATTAAGTACTACCAGTTTCAGGCTGTTAGCAAATTGAATAAGGGTAAATCAGAAGCCTTGATCAGACCAAGTGTTTGGGGGTAAAATAGAATATTAGTATTCAGGAAATTTCAGTGTGGTTTTTCTTTTACATTTCACTTATTCTTTAAAGGCTAACTATGAATAAGATATTTCTGATTAATTTCCCACTTAAGTATCTTAAAATCATATTACATTTTCAAATAAAATAATCCATTTTGAGATATTAGGTAGAAAATATATCTTTGAATAGAGAATACTATTTTAGAGCTTATGTATCATACTGTAAGATTTAAAATTTCTCTGTGATTTGTGGAATGCTTATTGAGGGTGTCCTTTGGACTACACACTGTTAGGCTCAGGTGATGGAGAAATGAATTCAGGACACTGACAGGCCTGAACATGTTCAGACTTGTGTCAATCTTTGTTAGTGGTGTACAGAATGTAATTTAGATTTGTCTTTTGCACTCACCAGAAGCATCATAGCATCTTTTGAGCAGTCTTAGACTCTGAGGGAAGATACTAGTATTTCAGGACTATTGACACTGGTGTCTTATACTCTGGAGCCTCAAATAAACCATTAGATTACTATGCTTTAATATGCTTGTGAAATTAAATTTAGAATTTTGATACTTTGAAGCAATGAATAACAATAACCTCATCCTGTAATTAAAACTGAGCAGGTCTGTTTTCTCCACAGATGTCTCAGCTTTAATCATTTTAACCCCAAAGATAGCATTTCCTGTCCCACTGGAACAAACCTACATAACAGAGCAGAATTCTGTTTAGTGAAGTGCTCTATCGTTTATGTGCTTTTCTGAGGATAGCTGTGGGCTGTGTTTTGTCCCAGAAGCTTAACACGGGGATATCTCCAGACAGTCTATTGAAGTAGTCAAAGCTTGCTATGGATGCTTTCTTTCTAGGACCATTTGTCATTTTCTAAAGCTATGTGCCTACTGCAGTCGTGCATCATGTCAATCAAGGATCTAAAAAATTAAAATAAAAATGATATTTTTATGTGTTTGTAATCTTTATATAAGTTTTGAAGTTATTAAAATTAAAAATTGTACTAAGACTTTTAGAATACTCTATAAATAGAAAGATAAACAATATTGAGATATATAACTTAAATACAAACTTGTAGTTTTTGATACATTGTATATAATACACAGAAACTTATAAAAGGCTACATAACACATACATTTGTATAAATGTGTACTTTGAATATGTATCCTTACATATAGACATAAATATTATATACATCTATGTATATATCTTCCCTGTATATGTAATACACACACACAAACACATCTTCCCTGAAATTTACCCCCTATTTGCCAAGATACCTATTTGACAGGACAGAAAAGGAAGAAGACATATTACTAAGTCAATTTGAAGTTTTAAAACCTGAGAGCTGATTTTACATATAATTACTTCTTATAAACAAGAATATATTTCATAATACAAATCCAAATTTGGAACAAAGAGGACAGAGATGAAGAAAAATGGACTTTTCTCCAAAAACTACTTTATTCTGATCCAGTTTTGTGCTCTTTGTAACAATGTAGCTCACATTATATCAAAAGATAGCTAACCTAATGCCTGAAATGTAGAGAAGGAAGTGATCTGAAGCTAGAATTTTGTTATATTATACTTGCTTACAATTTTATGCTATAAAACAGAATCTCTCCTTTTAAAAAATCTTTGGAGTCAAAAGAACTATATTGTTGAATAAACTTCTACATCTCATGTAGCTATAATAGTATTTTATTTCTTCTTACAATAAAGCACTATTTAAATTGTATGAACTGCATGATGAGATAAAATGTCATATGCTATCACTTCACGTTATTTCACATTCTCTAGAATATTTCAAAAATCTTTATTAGCATTCCTTATGACTACACAAATAAATAAACCATGTACCACTGCAATCTAACCTTTATCCTTTACTTGATGATGAGTCAGTATTGGTAATACTCTGCCTCCCCAACTTTTTTTTTTGTCCCAGGATTCAACCCAGAGGGACTCAACCACTGAGCCACATCCCTGTCCCTTTTTTATGTTTTATTTAGAGACAAGGCCATGCTAATTTGCTGAGGCTGGCTTTGAACTTGCCATCCTCCTGCCTCAGCCTCCCAAGTCACTGGGATTACAGATGTGCACAACCATGGCCAGCTCCATGCCCCTGCACTTCTTTACACTGTTCTAAAGTAGGTATTGGCTATTTCATCTCCAAAAGACAAATAGCCATGTGATGAACTGGTCAGACAAAGTAATAAATGCCAAAGGAGGTATTATCTCATCCATGCCCTGCCACTGGTTGACAGTGTCTTCTTAGAGAAAATCACTTCATCATTCAGGGTACAAGTTTCCTCTCTTAAATAAACAGCAATAATTAAAAAAAATCAGATTCATACAGAGTCCTTCTCTGTATTTTACTGCCAATGAGTCATTTCATAATAAATGACTCCCCATTAGAGGAGTTCCTGGAGAATTTTTATAATATCCATTGATTTTAATCACATTTATCTGTTCCTATTTGTCTCCTATTTTGCATCTCATATTGTGTAACAAATATTTACAATTGATAGAAGCAAAAATGCAAATTTCAAATTTACTTACATGTTCCACTAGAAATAAGCACTAATTAATTCCCCCTAAGCATGCATACACACACACACCACAGAATAATTCTTTGCCAAAGAGTTATTTAGTCACTTTTAGATTAATGTAATATAAAACAGTCCCTAACAGACTTAAAGAACATCAACTAAATGAAAGTATATGAAACCATCACTGAAATTTTTTCTATTCAAAAAATAACAATTTAAGAATTAATACTGGTTGGTTATTGTCAAATTTAGTTTCTAAATGACTAACTTTTTTGCTTTATTTATTATTTATTGATTTATTATTTATTTGTGTGTGTGTGTGTGTGTGTGTGTTGCTAAGGATTAAACCCAGGGCCTTGTGCAAGCAAGGTAGGCACTCTACCAACTGAGCTATATCCCCAGTCCACTGTTAAACTTTTAAATTGACATATCTACTCACTTAAATCTACTAAAATCTCTACCCTGATTTCAACGAATAGATGGATTGTAGTACTTGTAGCCAATGAATTGCCCTCTGTCAAATTGAGCTCCTGGTTCCCCTTGCTTGGTGTTTAGCATACACACTATGGCCTCTTCTACTTCATCTGCTCTCTCCCTTAACCTGAAGGGTGCTCTTCCTTTAACTGGATAATCATGCCATGCTGTTAGTCTAAACAAATTTCTGAGAAATATAGCCAGTTTACTTCTAAGATAGTTTGCAAACCTCTAGTAGCCTAGCAACTTCTATAATATCAAATTCAGACATTATGAAAAGGAATAAAGAAAGCAGGGGAGAGAGAAAGGGAAGGAGAAAAGGACTAAGAAAGAAAGAAAACATTTGAATAATTAGAAAAAAATACAGTAGGAAACTAATGTTAAAAAGTCATGTTTTCCAATATATTTTGCACTGCTCAAGTGGAAAGATAGGAATGTGTAGAACACAGTAATGTTTAAGTGATCTCTAAAATATTATTATGGAAAAATTGTAATTTTCCATTTTATTGAGTCCTGGAAAAGAAAAATACTAAGCCTCAATATTTGGGATTAATATGTGACCATTAATATTTTCCCAATAATAATAATTATAATGGACATTAAACACTTTTTGTGTTAGGAGCTTCTCTAAGCAAGTTGCATGAATTGATTCTTTTAATACTCCAAACGACTCTACATATTTATGTAAGTCCTGTACTTTTAAATACGAAGAGACTGATGATTGAGATGTGATATGACTTGCCCCAAAGACTTCAGTTTTATAGTAGAAACAGCTGGGAAACAAAATTTACTTAATATGTACTCTATCTTTAGAATAATTTTCTGGAAAGGATTGTGGAGTCTTATCATCTACTTAAGGACAAAGGGTTAGTGATGCAGATATTTGTAAAAATCAGACACACACACATTATTTTCATCTTTATTATTAGATCAGCTACACATGAGTTTCTTGTGGGATGAAACAATCAGTATATGTAGGGAACCATTTGGATTTACATTTGCTTATTTAGTATCAGAAGGCATTTTTCTCCTCAAGCGGAAAAAAGTAACAAACAAAATATATGATATATAAGAATAAAATTACAATTTGATTATAACTGAGAAGAGAAAAGTGTACAAAAATAATTAGAAAGAAATGGACTAAAATATCTGAGGTGTGATTGTTTTGCAATGGTAGGATTTGAGCCAGTTTTCTTCTTTTCACATATATTTTACCATTGTATTTAGTGAGTCGTTATTACCTCTACAATGAAAAATATGGAAGTATGGAAGTAGGAAATGTAATCACCTAGGGTTATGATCAGAGCTTTGGAGTTATAAATACATTATCTATTATTACTTTTGTAAAATATGGGCATCCATTATATAACTATCTAGGCAGTAATATGCCCATTTGTTAGATTTTCGTTCTTAGAAACTTACTTCAAAAGGAGACCTACCTCACTATCAAAATATTAGATATTAGGATTAGATATGGGGTTAGTAATATCTAACGATTTGAAACTTTTTCTAAATTTTGTTTCAGAATTGTGGATTAGACTTTCAAAAGTGAAAACAAGCTCTAGGTTTTTAAAAAGCAATCAAAGGGAATGTGTGCTCAATTATTAGTTCTTTGATAGTGCCGTTTAATTCAAAGTGTGCTAAGCACTTACCAAGATCAATAGAATATGAGTCCTTTTTTTTATATAATTCTTTAGTTGTAGGTGGACACAATATCTTTATTTATTTACTTTTATGTGGTGCTGAGGATTGAACCCAGTGCCTCATGCATGCGAGGCAAGTGCTCTACCACTGAGCTACAGTCTCAACCCCATGAGTCCTGTTCTTAAATAACTCCCAGTCTAATTGAAGAAAGATATGTGCCTAAATAAAAGAAGGAAAAAGCCATATACATAAGAAGTATAGACTTCATCTGTCAGGTTGTTCGGCAAGCAGTATTGAATACCCAGTAGATGTCAAGACCACAGTGGTGAATAGGATAGAGTCTCTGTTCCAGATGACCTTACAGTCCAATAGAAGAACCAGATAAGAAATATAGTGATTACACGAAAAATTAACATTGATCCATCCTTTTGTCTCCAGCACACTTTAAAGCTTTTACTGAACACCTTCTATATATGTATCAAAAAGGGAGGGTGGAATATGAGGGGCATAGAAGCCTGTCAAAAAGTTCTTGTGGACAGAAATTTATTATCGAAAATGACGTAGGCAACTATTTGCATTTGGTCTCCAACACAGTTTTAAATATCCATATAAAAAGTACAAACATAAAATACCCACCGAATTTTGGCCTTTGCTGCTTTAAATTCAGTAATCTCCAGAATAAAGGGTCCACCAGAAATTGGCCACCCCGTAAGGCAAAAAGTGCAGCATGTGCCATTTGAAAACAATTAATAAAAATTAGTGAATTTCTAAAGAAGAAACCATATATTTTTCATCAAGAATGTTTGTGGCTCTAGTTTGCTCTCTCTGAGATGTACAAATTATTGCAGGGCTGACTTTTTTGTTTTTTAGCTAGTAGTGGAATTAATATAAATCAAGCAGGGTGAAAGAGTGTGAAAACTTTACTAGGAATAAAATACATTTTCCAAGCAGCATTAACTTGCATAAATGCAAAATATCACAGTGAGACATAGTAAAAAGATCGTGAAAAAAAGGGCCAATGATACTTCTGATGCTTCTTGATATTCCATTCGGTCTCTTAATGATGAAGTCACAGTATCAGTGAAATAGGGAAATCGCTGGTAAAATGCCACACATGTTGACACATTACACTTAAACCAAGTAAAAATGAAATAATTGGACCAAGTTCTTATATAAACCTGTAACCTCAGTCTTCCCATCAAGTGGAATCTCATTTATTGCCCTTTTCCTTTGTGAACCCGCTTGGCAATTTTGATTCATCTTACTTTCCTTCATTAACATCTTCCAGCTATGTTCTATCTTATTTGGCACATCTAGTCATTTCTGCTTGAGGAAGTGAAGGTAATATTTGAACTCTGATATTTCGCAATAAATGAGAAATGGCTGCTTTATCTTTAGCAATAATAGCAATTTATTCTATTTGTATAAATACATTTTGTAAGTTCTCATTTTTGAAAACCAAATGTACTGTAACTAAACTGAATATGAAAATATCTTTCAAAGATATTTCAATGATAATATAAATTAGGATGAAATTTAATGCATTTATTGAATACTGACTATGTTCCACAGACTTACAAACATTCTGTCTTTAACCCTCCAATTGCTTTAGAACATAGACTAGATTCACCTCATTGTATAAATGAGTAAATTGAGGCTGAGGGGTTATGTAAATGTCCTAGGTTCACACTGCTAATAAATGAAAGATATGGGATGTAAATCTAAAAGCTAATTCCAGAATCACTGTCCTATAAAATTATTTTAATTAAAACTACCATATTGGTGATAGACATGAGTTTTCAATCCATTTATGTTAAACTAATCAGAAAATTATGGCAAAATAAAGAATTCTAGGTATATGGCAACCAAATTTATAGAATTTAGATTAACAAAACAAATAAAATAGAGGAACATATTAGCTTTTTCCTCTGATGAAAACCCAAAATCTTTAAGTCTGTAAAAAAAGATTTTCATGTAAGAACTCTTTTAGCTGGGCGCAGTGGCGCACACCTGTAATCCCAGTGCCTAGGGAGACTGAGGCAGGAGGATAATGAGTTCAAAACCAATCTCAGCAAAAGCGAGGTGCTAAGCAACTCAGTGAGACCCTGTCTCTGACTAAAATACAAAATAGGGCTGGGGATGTGGCTTAGTGGTTGACTGGCCCTGAGTTCAATCCCTAATACCTCCCCCCAAAAACCCTCTTTTATAAAAAAAAAGAGAGACTGTGTATAGTAGGTAATAAGCATAACTCATGATTCATTTAGCATGGCTTAAGTTTTTATTATAAAATTAACATGCTCATTATATAAAAGTTGAATAATACAAAAAATTTAAATAAAGATGAGATTACTTCTGAAGTCCCTTGTAGCCCAGGCACAAACCAAACTATGAAGTCAGTGGTTTATCTTTGCATTCTATTAGCAACTTTGCAACACCCTCTTCTCCAACACCTGGCCATTTCATACTCCTGCGGTACTAATATGAAAAAAAAAATCACCCTACTGCCCTACCTAAGCCTGTCCTTGGACTCACTTTTAAGCTCTGAACCACATTTCTTTTCACTTCCCATGCTATGACTTCACATCTTAAAGTGTATCTTAAAGTAATCCCTTAAAAACTCACAAAAATTTAATAGTGATGCAATTCAGTCCTCTCTTCTAGGCCATTTGTACTTTATGGAGAACTTCTAATGATTTATTATTTTTATCGTGAAAGAAATATACAGACCATATTGTAAGTAAGTAAATAGTTACTAGGGGAAAGTTAATGCATCATCCAACAATAAGAAATAATCTTAATCTTTACTTGTAAACATACAAACTATTTTCAGGCTGCCTTTGATGCACATGTATTTATATTGTTTAGGGATTCTAATGGTCATAATCACTATTAGTATTCTTTTTTTTTTACTTTATGTTTTGAATATCTACACAGTACCAAATTCTCTTCCAACATAACTTTAAATTGCTACACAGCTCTGCACTGTTGTCCAGCTCCTTGTTATTAGGTATTACATTATTTTTATTGTTTTATTATAACAACCAGCCATGGTTAGTGTCCTTGTAGCTAAATCATTATTCATATATGAGTATTTCATTAGAAAAAAATCTGAGCAGTAAATTCCTGGATTAATGTGTATGCAAAACTTTGAAGCTTTTTGTAAAAGAACTTAGCCTAGAGAAACAACTCCCTAGTGGGATATTCTGGATCATTCTAATGAGCACATAATAGAGTTCTTTGGTTCGAATCACAATCATGGGAATTTGAGACCTACTTGTGCAAAATATTTTGCTTATAAGGTTGGGATTTTCAATGTTTGAAAGGGTCAAATTAAAGCCATTTGATGTGTTTAATAGGGCAATGTTCAACCTCTTATAATGTTTGAAGTAAAAAATAAGATGAAACTGGCAAGAGAAAAGGTAGGAATCTGGGATATTGTTACACTGATTTTGATTAATAATGGAAATATGTTCCCCTCACAGCATTATTTTCTGTATCACCAAGAATAAAAGAATTTTCAATTACACTATAACTCAATGCCCTCATATATTTTTAGAAATTTTATTTTATGGGCTAAAGAATTCTTTGACTTATTTAGACATAGTAACAATTTGTGGTTACATTGAAATAAAAATGAAAGCAAAATTGTTGAATGCACCCTAAAGCTTTATAGATTGACATTTCTTGGATCACTTTTCAACTCAAAACTGCCCATGTTCACATTTTTTCACCTGGTTTTAAACTCTGATGATTGTTCTACAAATCTCAATGTTCCTTGGCCAGCAAGAACAGCTCTGTCATGACGACTTCCTGGCTGACAGCAATGAATAGATCTGCCTCTAATTCAAAGATATTCACTTGTGAAAAACGTGCCAATGATGTTCGTGCACATATTTCATCAGAATGAAACACTTTAATGTTTGTATAGAAATCCTGAATGCAAAGAAATCTTATATGAGTAGATATATTTGGGAAACATAAATAAAAAATTAGTAAGAGTTCAAGTAATGCTATTCATAATAATCCCAAGTGCATATTTTATTTGTTTCATCCATCATGACCAATCAGATAAGATCTTGCAATGTTTCAATAAAATCCCAAGAATATATTAGTGATCAGAATGCATGGTCCATGCTTTGCTGCAGACATACCAAATGGAGATTAAACACTAATGATGCCTACAAGTTTATCCCACAGGATACCAGCTTCATGCTGTTTGCTTCAGAATGCCTACATACTTGCCTGCCTACAGATATTTTTATGCACAAAATAATTTGTATGATAAAATGTTTATGTGCTGAGAGTATTGGTCTTCCTCACAGCCATCCTTGGGAATGGCTAGAAAAAAGTAATTTACAATTTTAAGTATCATGAAGTGATCAGTATAATTCAATTTGCCAAAAATTATTGTGTAGGAGGTACAAAGAAAAAAGATGTTGCTATTGATATCAGAAACACTTGATGCTGTATTTGAAGCATGTTCGTAGTTTTAGAAAGGAAATCAATGATACTGGAATCTATATGGCTTTGAAATTCAATTAAATGAATGAAAACAACTGAGTTACATGAACGCAAGATTACCATTTCAATTAGATTCTTAAAGGTACATCTATATAACATAGACTTACTGCTTATTTGCTCTGTTGCCATTCTTAATGGGTCCAAAGACAAAGGCAAACTACTGTCCCTGAATAATAGCACTTTTAGGATTATCTATTGGTCAACTAGTTGTATTCCTGCATAAAGAGAAAACAAAAAAATATACTGGGAAACTGAGGGAGTACCTTTAAAATTTACACATAAAATTGGACAGAACATTCTTAATGTGTGTAATTAACTATTTTGAGTGCACTAATATATTCACAGACATAATACTGAACAAGCAAAATTTAATTGAATAGATCTGATAGCAGAATAGAAAGGTTCCAACTTTAAGTTGCCATAATTTAGATGAGATTGTTATATTAAGAATGTTTTATTAGGGGCTGGGATTGTGGCTCAGCGGTAGAGTGCTTGCCTTGCATGCATGAGGCCCTGGGTTCGATCCTCAGCACCACATACAAAGCAATAAAATAAAGACATTGTGTCCATCTACAACTAAGAAAAAATTTTAAAAAAAATGTTTTATTATACTGAAGTTTTTATTTGCCTCTAAGAATCAATTACATACAATATCAATAAATAATTATTCATCTTGTAGTACTGAAACATTAGCCAGATTCTGCAGCAGAAATAGCCTTCACATGATGAGCTCATTGGAGAATTTCTAGTGTAAGTATTAGAGCTTCAAATTAAAAAAAGGCTATAAACATGTGGCCAACCTCAAATTCGGAGGATCATTTCAATAAAGTATTATGTAATCTTGAGATATATAAGTGAATACGCATTTAAGACAGGTAGCCTCCTCAATTTTAAAGATATCAATCATGATATATTATACAGTACATTTTTCTTTTGTGCTCTAGCATATAATAGCCAAAACTGAATTGTTTTCTACTTCTTTGATGCTAAATTTACATCTCCACCGAGCACAGGAGTTATCTTCAGGTATGAAAACATTTAAGTGGCAATTTCACCATGTTAGCTAACCTTGCCCTTTCCTTTGTCTAGTGCAATAAGTGCCCTGGGGGTAAATGAAATTCCACTTCAAAGTATAGCTTTAAAGATTATTTTAAAGCATTGAATGTCACTCACTGTGCCCAGCCTGCAACTTGAAAGAAAATTCTGCTCCTTGGCTATTTCTTACCATCACAGCCCCAAAACACACTGAATAGCAGAAAGTTCGAAACATTTTCCACGGATGTTCTATGTGGTAGCCATGAGGTGAAAGGCTTCAGAAATTTTGCAAAACAAGAACGAAGAACAGAGCTTTTAAATTTCTCTACTCTACTTCCATGTAGGTGAAAAATCTCTCTATAACCCCCTTTGTTTTGAGTGCTCATGAATACTTCCCTCTTTATCTTGTTCTGCTCTCCGCCTGTATGTTTGCTAAGGAAAAGGAAGAGAGAATAAAGTCACTCTAGTTCCTGTTTGCCCTGATAACACAAAGTGTAAGTCTATTTCTGACTAAAATTGCCACATAAAATTTTGGTCAAAAGTTTCCAGAAAGGAGATGGCCCTCAAGATGGCAAGAAAAGGGGGAACCCACTACAAATTCCACTACACCTACTTTTGGGTCTAAATTAAGACTTTCATAAATAAGGAGAAACTTATTTTCTATCTTTATTTCCTCTGTTGGTAAATATAGAACATGTTGAAGGATATATGACCAGACCTAACAACTAGAAAACTAGACTACAAGGCATCTGAAGCACATCATAGAGGCTAAACAGTAGAAAACAAAATAAATGGACCTACAACTGGAAACATTTGAGTTCTATTCTTTTCTTTAGCACTTATAAATTGGATTATAATGACAAATTCCCTGAACTCCTAGACTGACATTTAGCCTTTAAACATATAGTAAATTATGAGCAAGTTTCTCCTCTCTGGGACTTATTTTTCTTACCTATAGATGAATAATTTTGTATTTGATGTCTTAGATGGGTTCTTGTGAGGTGCAATTGAGATCACATATGTGGAAGTCAATTGCAAATTATGTAGTCTAAGATTCAAAGATTCAGAACAGTGTACTTGGAAGGATATTCACCTTCATATGAATCCTGCTCATACCTTTCTGGGCTTTCTTGGTGTGAGTCATCTACCCTTGGTATGAAAGGAGACAGACATATGTAAACTGACATGCTAATTCCTCTGCCAAAGCAGGCCTTTAAAATTAAAATTCCCTGAAAACATATAACAACAGAAGATTTTCATCTCTTCTTTTATACCAAAAGTTAACAGTTTATTCTCATTATGTGGAAATTGAATATAACTCTCCTAAAAATAGGTCCTCTTCATCTTGGCCACAACTGAGATTACTAATTCTTTTATTAGGCCTGTGTGGCTGCATAAATAAATAACACAGTCAGCAGAGTGGAGCAGATTAGATCTATAGGATATCAGTATCATATTTTCCCTGCTGTCAAGGCAAATGAAATCTCTCATGCCTTATTTTCAATGACTAGGAAAAGAAACTGGCCTTGTGGGTAGAGGTCAAGTGTAGTTTGATAAGGAACTTGGTCTCAAAATATATTAAAGATCAGAACATCATATAAAAGATTAGGATGAAATTTATTGAACTGTTGTAAAAACTAGAGAATGTCAAGTTTTAAGAGACCTTAGATATCAGCTAATAAACCCTTTTCATTTTATAGAAGGGAAACTAGAACAGTGTATTGATTAGCCTAAAATGATGCGAGTACAGTCAGTGGTAAAGCCAGGACATGCATATGGGTCAATATCACTTGAATATTGTTATTTGTAATTTTAGTCTTCAAGTCTGTATAAGTATTCATATTTACAGTCTTCAAATTTCTTTATGTAAATACTGCTTCATAGATACTTATGGCATTTTCTAAAATGCTTTCCCTATATTACCAGATAGCTCATTTTGTCAATTGCCCCTTCCTCTCTTCTTAATCTCTCTGTGCCTCATCTTCTCTATCTGTAAAATAGGGTGCCATCAATACCTATTCCACCCATTACTGTGAGGTTTAAATGAGATGGCATATCTAAAGCACTTTGAACATTGATACATAGTAAGTGCCAATAGCATTAACTATGATTATTGGCATTGTTGCCATTTGCTAAACTCTATCCTCAGTGTCAGTGAAATACCAGTTTTTAAGGTTATTCAGAAGAAACATGAAAAATCTGGCCAAGTATCCCCAATATAATATTTGAGACTATTCAAAAGACCAGTTTCAGAGTAGAATCATTTTAAGTCTGTTGAAAATTATTCCTTGTTTGGCAAAAGATAGTGTCAAGAATAGTATGTATAGAACAGAGCATTTATTTAATGTATAGAATTTAAAAATTGGTTATGAAAGGAAAATGTTTAACAGGAATATTCAAAACAACCCCAGAAATATGTGAGTCTCTCCACTAATCTTATTGCACAAGGAGATAAAAGTTAATACCTTACTTAATTCTATAAGCTTTCTAAGGACTTTCTACTTCTCTATTTCTGGGCTTTCCCCTGAAGTATTAGGTTTTCTTGAAGCCATATTCTTAAATTGTAGTTTATACTCAAAGAGAAGTGGAGTGGACCCGGTCACAATAAAAGTAAGTATCTAAACATTACATACTTATTGCATGTCATGTGCTTTATGGACCTAAACTCCTTGAAGTTCACATTTACACTACAAAATAAGCATGCGATCCTCATTTTTCAAATGGGAAAAATGAAACCTTGAAAAAATTAACTGATTCCCCCAAGGTCACATGACTTCTCAGCACTATAGCAGGGATTCAAACTTAGCTTAGTCATTCTACGATGGCATGTATAGAGTTTCACTGCTTTATTTGAAAGACCACCATTCTAGAAAATATTACTTTTTAAAGATAGGTAGAAATATCAAGAATTAAACATGGGAGAACAACCCAGTAGAAAGATAAAAGCAGAAGAAATAGCTTCTAAGCCAGCTGTTCTGTGAGAAACCAGTGGTTCTATATGGTGGCATCTAGTAGGGTGTCCTAATAAATAAAAATATGCTATATACTTTTACCATTAATAATAGATGGTCTGGGAAAGATTTTCTTATTTAAACATTTATTCACATAAATGATTATCTTCATCTTTCTGAAAATAAAGAATGTGTTTCATATTCTCTGCAGAATATTTGGAACTGCTGTTATAAGGGATTCCTTATATTCCAGTTTCCTTTGAAGTCAATATGTAGAACTTTATCCTAGAAGTACCCTGAGAGGAGAAGTTGGGATTCACCTGCAAAGATCACTTTTCTAAGTTTTCTAAGGAGTACAGAACTGATGGAGCAGCAGAGGCCTGCAGCAGCTCCGTGACTGCATTTGACAAAGGATACATAAGGAGAGAGTTAATTGTCACTCCTGGCCTTCATGGAGGTCTTTGGTTTGCTTTGAAATATTTTGTTTTGTTACATAGCAAGCTCCACCACCTTATTAATTACGTACTAGCTCCTAAGTACAGTAATTATTTGTTGGAAGAAAAATGATGATCATAAGTTATTTCAGTTTTGCCATTTATCAAGGAAAAAAATGATGAGTGCTACTTAAAACCATATAATTTTCTTTAGGATCACATGATACCCTTGCATGTGTATGGGGCAGATGCAGCCAAACTGCATGAGGCTCTTCAAGAACTCCTCAAGAGCATCTTCCACTCTGCAAGAGCAATTGCTTTTTAATTAGACTTTTCAAATTGTCTGTACAAGAAATAGTAATTCATTTCATCAAAAATATAATCATCTTAAGTATTTTAGGATCTCTAGCTGGATTTAATTAAGCAAGAGGGTACCCCCCCATGTTTACACTCACTAAATGGTTGCTGATCTCATGTAAATTCTACAAAAGCCTCATGTTATGTATATTTTCAAGACTCTAGATGACTTGTATTACATATTGTAGTATTAACACCAAAGATTTTTCTAAAAAGAGGAAACTAGTGTTGAATAATGAACACTCATGTGCTCATTACCTACTTTAAGAAGATCTTTAACAGTATTTGTGTATCCTGCCCCAATCTCACCCATTCCCTTCTCAGGGGCAACAATTACTTGCTATTGTGGAATTTCTAATTGTTGCCATGATTTTCTTAATTACATATATCTGTATCTCTAAGTAATATGCACATGCACACACTCAAGAACTACCATAAAACATAATGGCTAACTTTTGCAGAATTTGATTGACACATATGCAAGCCACAGTGCTGTTCCTAGTTTCACTAATGTTTCTCAAGTGACCAATGGTTCTTTGGGAAAGCCTTATTACTCATGTTGGATGCCTCCCTGACCCCCTAGACCAGGGTGAGTCTTCATAAAGCCACCACAAAGACACCTGGAGCTGGAGTGACAGTGAGGACTGGCCTCCAGTTAGGACTGAATCTAGCCATAACATTTACCAGGGATCTCACCCCACAGATATTGGATAGGTCCGAGTAGCATCTAATGTTACTATGAACCAGGAAAATGTGGTACAGAAAAATGCTGGCCTACTCTGATTTCTTTTTTTTTTTTTTTTTTTAAATAGTTTTAGGGTAAAGACACATTTTTAAAACCTTTTATTATCTTAATTGTACAAATTTATGGGATATATTATGATGATTTGACACATGTATAGTGTGTAATGATCAAATCAGAGTAATTGTTATGGTATAAATATAGGTGTTCCCCAAAAGCTCATAGTGAGACAATGCAAAAAAGTTTAAAGGTGAAATGATTGGGCTATGAGAGCCTTGACCTAATTAGAGCATCAATCCAGTTGAATGGATTAACTGGGTGGTAGTTAGGGTGTGGATGGAGGAGGAAGGCCACTGGGGACATGCCTTTGGGGTATATATTTTGTCCCTGCTGAAGGGAGCTGCTCTCTGCTTCCTGATTTTCATGTCCTGAGCTATTTTCTTCCTTCACATACTTCCACTATGCTGCTCTTTCTCACCTCAGGTCCAAAGCAGTGGTGTCAGCTATCTAAGGACTGAGACCTCTGAAACCATGAGCCCCAAACTTTTCATCCTCTAAAATTCTGCTTGTCAGGTCTTGACAAAAAAGCTGACTAAAATGGTAATTAACAATTCCATCTCATTATTTTGTGTTTGGAGGCTCCTCTTTTCTAGCATTTCTAAAATATACAATAGGTTATGTTGAACTAGAAATCACCCCTCTGTTCTCAAAAGCATACTTTTTTTTGTAATCAATATAAATAATTATTGAGCACTCACTATTCTAAACTTCTCTCTGATAAGTGAAATGATAGGTAAATGCCTTTGCTCACAATAGGAAAATTGACAATAATTTTTTTTTCAAAAATCTTTAGCAAAGGTTGTTTTTGTTATTGTTTTTAAAAAAAAAACAGTCCATTCCAAATCATTTCTGAAAAATTCCTTCAAAATTAAATAATATATATTAGCAAAAGTATTATGGCTGGGGCTGGGATTGTAGCTCAGCGGTAGAGTGCTTGCCTCGCATGCATGAGGCCCTGGGTTCGATCCTCAGCACCACATACAAAGCAATAAAATAAAGACTGGGGCTGGGGTTATGGCACAGTGGTAGCGTGCTCGCCTAGCATGCGGGAGGCACTGGGTTCGATCCTCAGCACCACATAAAAATAAAATAAAGATATTGTGTCCACCTACAACTAAAAAATAAATATTTAAAAAAAATAATAAAGACATTGTGTCCATCTACAACTAAAAAAATATTTAAAAAAAAAAGTATTATGGCTGGTTGTGATGTCACACTCTTATAACCCCAGCCACTTGGGATGCTGAGGCAGGAGGATAGCAAGTTCAAAGCCAGCCTCAGGAACTTAGCAGGACCCCAAGCAACTCAGTGAGACCCTGTCTCTAAATAAAATATAAAAATGGGCTGCAGATGTGGCTCAGTGGTTAAGCACCCTGAGTTCAGTCCCCAGTACCCCCCCCAAAAGTGTTATGAATAATGCACCTCACTAATATGATTCTAGATAAGTCTTAGGTCAAATTAATGATGGAAGCAAATTGGGTTTTTAAGTATTCAACATACCAATATCCACATTTTGGAATTAGAGTGAAATAATACTAATAATACTAATTTTACCAGAGACTTTTCAGTTCTGTACTTAGACTTTCAAAATATAGTATTTTCACATATATAATTTACTTGATTGTTCCTGAAATATATAAGATCCCTTTGAATGTTTCCCATTTAACAAATAAACTGGAAACTTCTGCGTTTGGCAGAAAGTTAAGTTCCAAATGTGAATATTCAAAATGTTGCCTGGGCCAAAGTCTTTAGAGAGAAAATAAAGCTAGTTTTTGCTTTGAAAACAGTTGACCTCTAAAGTATAGATTGATTCTAAATTGGAATTTTTTGCTGAGTTGTCTTGAAAGTTTTTTCATTTTGTTTTGATTTTTGTCCTATGTCCAGAAGAACTTCAGGCTTCTGTTTATTTATATGACTTAAGGTTAGGAAGCCTGTTAGCTCTTAAATACACTATTAGGATCCTCTCCTTCCCGGGTAATAATAAATGTCTAATACTTGAGTCTCAGAGTTTCCAGTACCTATCAGAGGATGATTCCCCAAATTAGATTTTCAGTAATGTGCAAGGTAAGACTTCATCATTTTCTGTCTAAAAACCAATATTGTTGAGGACAATTTAAGAGACTTAGAGAAAAGAATTTTGTGTGGGAATCTTTTGGGATCCCTTTCTGCTGTGCTTTTATCTGTACCAGCATGGTACCACAGTGCTTTGTCCTGCCCTCAACCCAGTAACAAATCTCTCAAAGGCAAAGTCCAGTTCCTAGAAACAAAACTTCATTCTCTCTCACCAAAACTAGGTCATCTCTCAAGCAAATATATTCAGTCTAATTTGCTGATGATCATCTTCCTCTTTCTTGGGCAGATGTGCTAGTACCCCTGAGAATGACATTGAGACAAATGGATGCCCATTTACATGTCCTCAGTCTTCCTTGTGGTTAAGTCACAGCCTCATGGCTTATTGTTTTCCTGTATATCATAGTCCATTTCTGTCACATAGAATTTTTAACATAGTTGCATTTTCTATGATCAAGAAATGAGAATAAGCTGGATATGGTGGCTCACACCTGTAATCCCAGCATCTCAGGCGGCTGAGACAGGAGGATTACAAGTTCAAAGCCAGCGTCAGCAGTTTAGTGAGGTCCTAAGCAATTCAGTGAGACCCTGTCTCAAAAAATAAAAAGGGCTGGGGATGTGGCTCAGTGGTTAAGCACTCCTGACTTCAATCCCCAGCACCAAAAACAAAAAACAAAAATAAAACAAAATGAGAATCATAATTTTATCTTCTCTAAATAACCATTTCCTTAATTTCAGGTAAGAATGTTTTATTTCTAAAAATAGAAAAGTGCATGAATGTGTTATTCTCTTCTTTGTTTCAGGGAAATTGAAGAATAGGAGTAAAAGAGAGAACTAAAAGTTAGTGTTGTATCTAGCCAGATTATTCCCCAGGAACCTAATGGGATGTTTCCTTAGCAACCCATGGAATGCACCCACTGAATCAGAATCTTAAGTGTGGACCCAAGATACTGGTGTATTGATAAATTCCCCAGATGACTCTTATGCACCCAGGCTTGAGAAGCCCTAGGTTTCCTATTATAAAAGGGTATTGAAAACTGCCCATGTCCCCAGTTTGCACTTGCTACTCCATTTATCTATGTGGCCTTTTACTGTTGTCTGTACTGCTTTTATATCTGTAAAGTTAAAGTGGTAAGTCATAATTGCTACCTCATTTTTTTCATCATGAAATCATAAGCAGAAATGTTCATTTTCTGCTCACCTTCTACATAGCAATTAACCCTGTTTGAGGGGGTTGTAAATGTGCATTAATGCAGATAGGATGATAAACTTATCATTTTCATTCTATTGACTCTCTGGTAATTAAAGCTGCCAAGGTATTTAGTAAATAGCTATTACATGACTTTTTTGTTATTTTTTTAATTAATTCATTCAGCAAATATCTATTGGGTACAGCTCATTATATCCCCTTAAGAATACTCCATCACAGAATCATGGATCCTAGGGCTGGAATGTACCTAGTCCAGTTTTCCCCATTAGAAGATGAAAAAATAACCCAGACTCAAAACTAGTTATACCAGACTAACACATCAGATGTTTGGAAGAACTAGAAATATACTCAGCTACTTTTCCTTAACCTTTTATCTGAGGCCCAAGGTCATGTTTTATTGCAGTTCTATATGGCTAATGTAATACATTACCCAACCATTAGTAGCTTAAAACAATAATAATTTCCTATCTCTCAGTTTCTGTGGGTCAGGAATTTAGACAGGGCTCAGCAGGAACAACTTGACTTTGTTATACAATGTCTGGGACATCAGTTGACAAATTTATACACAGGGGGCTAGACTTAACTGGTTCATTTTAATGGTGGAAAAACTTAGTTTTAGTTTTCATTTTTAAAACTTACTACATTCACGTCTTATTTGGAAAACTGTCTGCTTTTCTGCTTTTTTTTCTTTTCTTTTCAGCCTTTCCCTTGCTGGTATAGTTGAACAAATAACAATATAATTGAGAATAAATTAAAACTGTTTTGCCATGCAGTTATCAATTTGGCAACTGACACAGGTGAACAAGTGTTATTATTTAGGAACTCTCTCTCATTTTGCATGCATGCAATAACTCAAATATATGCATTATATTCAAAGGTAAGATGCAAAATCTCCCTAATTACTTCCATTTAATGCAAAGTTAATTTATTGTGTAGGTCCTGAAGGAAGAGAATCCTTATTAACTCCTTTTTTAACCACTAAACTTTCAAGAGAACAAGGCCCAAGTCCTTGTTCTCTTGAATTTCAAAGTTCTATCAACTAATTTGGGGGGATATTTTTCTAAATATTTTTAGAAATAAAAATGTAGCTTAAAATACAATTTTAAGTCCTTGAATTAAAAATGTAGCTGGGACAGAGTAATTGATTCCAGCATTATTAATTTTAAAACCATAAGCAAAACCCCAAATGAGTCATCTAAAACCAACTAAAATACATTGCTTTAAAAAGGAAATATATAAAATGTTTTGTCTCAAGTTAAACTATTACTACATGCAATGTTGAAAGATTTATATCAAAAATTACCCAGTCAAGACAATTACATATTGCATCCTAAAGAAATGAAAATATTGCACCATGTTTCTTACTAGTTATTTATCAGAACACTCTATTATTCTCATCTAAGGCTTAAAGATTTGGAAAAATATATCATGTGTTTAGTCTAAAATGAAGGTCATAAAAATTTTGGGTTGTTTGGGATCTTTTATCTTTAACAATGTTTATAATTTGTTTGCCCATAATCACTAATGCATCCTTACATTTCTAGCCAGAATAAATTTTTTCTGTCAATTCTGAAAATAATATGTTTTTAATATGTGTGCATTTGCATGTGCCACATGCAACAGCAGATATAAATGGGTGGGACAGATGACTCCCAAATTCCCCTATAACCTCAGTTATCCCCAGATCAAAAACATGACAATTAAATAGCTATGTAAGAGCTGATTCCTAGTTTGCCTGAACTTTTCACTTTATTAATTGATTGTGTCTCTTCTAGTGTCTATTTTGGCATAACATAAGTGTAATCTATTTGAGATTAATTCCTCAAATGTTCCCAATTGGTGAGTGCACAGGTATCTTGGCCATTTTAATGGAGAGTTTGACATAGAAGAGTCTTGGCCTGTTATTTATGTACTGAGTGTATAGTTGGTTTAATTTTAGTGAGGAAAGGGGAACTCAAATTTCCTATTTTTAACCTAGCTCTATAGAAATTATTCCTCTGAAATAAGGGAGAAGTTACTGCCTAGACTCTAAGTACATGTACTATAGATCTTAGAGACCTAGAATTGAATCCCATCTCTGCCATCTTGTCACCTGCAAACCTTTACCCTGAGGGTTGTTGAGAGAGTTCATTTAAGTACAGAAAGTAAAGGCACTGAGCTGTAGGGGCACAGCTTTTATTGTAACAAAGTTGGTCATCACAAGAGCCCCTCTCCAGGAATCTTAGCTCTCTACCTGTAATGCTTTTGACTAAGCATTCATTTCCAACAAGGTTTAATTAAAAATAATTCAGTGACTACCCACTGGATCATTCAACCACTATTTATAGTCAGCACTTGCTAAGCACTTGCTATTTGTTTCTTGCTCTATGAAAGTTCAATGTCAAAAGAAAAATTAAGTTTGAATTCAATAAAATTGCATCAAAAGTAATTTCACTTAATGCTTTAATTGGAATGTGCTTTTTAAAAAGTCTACCCTCCTTTGTGAGTACACATGCCCTCTGATAACCACTTTTGAGAGTGTAGTACACCCAACTGGAAAATATATTACATTTTGCTTTGACTCATTCTTCCCTTTGGTCAACTAAGCACATTGAATTTGTTTTAAGTGAAATTTCCAGTATTACATTAGAACACTCTTATGTCAGTATTTGTGCAGTGAGTATATACTTAACTTTTCTTTGGTTATAATGCCATATGACAATATAAATTTTATTTGGTAAATATGTTCTCATAAAATACTCTTGACAGTATCCTGTTATATATCATAGATAGATCCTAGAACTTTTAAGTTAATCAGAGACTCCAGATTTCATGAAATTAGGAATGTTGATTTTTACAGATGAAAATTGAGAACAGGTTATCTTTTCATTCTTAGTCTATATGAACAATTAAATGAAAACACAGACTTCACCAAGCCTAACTCTTTCTAGTCCTGCAGAAACAACAGTGTATGGTAACAATATGAAGATGACAGGGGTCAGATTGATCATTTGTTAACTTTTCCAGTCCAAAATATCTTCTTTGATTGCCTACAAGTTCAGGAGTTTAATAAAAATAAGCAATATGAGCACCGTATTTGACTCATCTTGCTCCTCACACAAGAATGAGCCAAGAGCCACTTAAGAATGTTAAGACTCTACTACTATACGAAGAGACAGTATAAAGAAATGTGTTTGCATGTGATTTCACCTCTTCTTTTTCAGTGAGATAGTTAGGTCCTCTTGTCATCCCACTTTGTAGACATGGTTTATCTACTTCTTTATTTGGTCTTTCCACCTCATAGTGGAGAAGGGAAGTTTGGCCATTTCCTGAAGGGAGGAGGCAGGGAGAAGATAGGAGATGAGAAAGACCACATGAATTACCCAAAGACATCTATCCACTGCATGTACTTGATCCCCATTGCCACACACACACTTTCTGACTTTGGACAAGGTCTTTTCTCCTCTCTGAGATTTGATTTCATGTTCAAATGAGGGTTATCTGATTCAGTCATCTCTACTGTCTGATTCTCTCTCCTGTCTGAAATCTGGGAAAGTTCATATCCTTCCAGTTGTCCCAAATAGAAGTGTACCTATTTGCACAACCAGGGTCATCATGCTCTTCCTTCTTTGACTAAAACGACATGACTGAATGTGCCAACCAATTAATTGAAAAGGGAGATGAAATCATTTTGGAGGAACTAAGCAAACATCATTGTAGTGACTTTTTAGCTTGGATATGTCTAGCTTCATCTAGACACTATTGAAGATGCCAGAAATGTAGGCCTTTTCCATGTGACTTTGGAATTACTCAGAACTGATACCTTCCTTGACACTTCCCTTTAATAAATCATGCGGTGGGGGACCTAGGACAGGGGTGGCACAGCTATTGCCATAGGGGCTCCACTGCTAACACTGTATAATAGCTCATTCCACAGCAGCATCTCCAGTGAGGAGGTGAAAACCACATGGAAATATCACTGTGCCACTAGGATCCTGTGCCACTAGGCATCAACGGTGTATGGCCTTCTGTCTTCAAATGAACTTGGAGATGATGGTCACAATTGTCACTGGAGCGGATAGATCGTACTCGTTCAGGCTTCCTGAGAGAATACCAGAGAGGAAAAACTGGACAGAAGTTATTTTATTTTTATGATGTGAAGTTATTGTTTTAGGAAACTTAAAATATTTTTGTTCTACTGAATTGGAAAACAATACAGTTTTGCCCTGGTGGGTGTGGAGTGCGGGGGAATGGTAGATGTGGACATCAGACATTTCTCTCTCTTAAGTCTCAAGGGTTATGGCAGATGTAGGAACACGTCTTATTTACAAACACTGAGTATCTGCCCAAGACAGCAGGTCACAAATTTTATATCCGGTGTGAGAAAGAAAGACACTGCTCGAAATAAGGAAATAAGTGGCTAAAGAAATCTTGCTGGCATTATTTGAGTATCAAATGCTGCTGAGGTTAGATATTATAACTATCTTATGGTCTATTACTTTGCAGTCAGGGGTTTCTTTATTTCAAGCACAGATCTTGCAAAACTTAACTATGTTTTAGCTACATTTAAATAATGTTACAATGATAGTGTATATTAGGGAAGGCAAATGGGAAATACCCCGTTAGGGGGAATTTTCAAAGAAGCAAAACAGTGATAAGAATTAAAATGGGAAATTTGAGCAATCTTCGGTATTATCACTGAAAGTGTTTTGCCTTTGTATTTTGTTGGGAGTTGTTTTTATGAACATATTATGACTATTCTTCATTGACCACTAAGATTCATTTCCCTTTATAGTTTTTTAATTACATTTGTGAAATACATTTTTAACACCTAATCACCATCAGGGCACTCTTAAGAGATGTAATTAGAAAGCCCATCAGACATTCTGTCTTAAATCTATTGCTAATTAGTACTGTCATTTTTTTTATTGCAACATTGCTATTGGTATCTTGGATGAATCTTTAATATAGAAAATGGCATTCCCATTGGTTTAAATATCTTCTTTAACTTGTTATTCCTTGTTAGGGATTATTGTCAAACATTTTTAAAGTATAATTTTAGTTGTTTGAAAACAGAGAGTAAAGCCCAGCAATTAAGGTGTAATAGTTCTAACTGTCCTTTCTCCTGTCTACAGCTTTGTCATTTTGAACTCCAAAGCTACCCCATAGGGAACATTCCTATCTGCAATGGTGAATAAAGCCAGAATAGAGCAAGATAGTTCATTTTGTTTCTTCCTAGTGTTCCCTCTTCCCTTCTTTTTGTCAAAAGAAATCTCTGCATTTTGTAAGAATCACAAAATGTAGATGAATAAAAGAAAAAAAATTTTTGCAACCCCATCATCTGGAGAGGTTTTAGTCTGATTTAATACATTTAAATTTGGCCACATGTATTTTTATTCATCAGTCAACCAGAATAACAGACAGATTTTCCTAACTAAACACTAGGTTCTACCAGTATCTTTCCAAACTATGTCAGTGTTTTCTTGGGCTGAGGACAGAAACAAAGACAATAACTCTGTTGCCTGCTACCAACCCACCAGCAGTTGTCTCTGGTCCCAAGAAGACATGCCCACGAGCAACCCTGCCCACTAGCCACAGCAAAGAAGTAATGAACTTAGATTAAAGTCAGTCTATACTTGGAGAAACTATTGCTAGTCAGATCCTGTTCAAGTTAATTTTTTTAAGATTTTTTTAAAGATGAACACAATATCTTTATTTTATCTTTATGTGGTGCTAAGGATCTAACCCAATACCTCACACGTGTGAGGCAAGCACTCTACCACTGAGCCACAATCCTAGACCATCGAGTTAATTCTTGATCAAATTAGTTATCCTGCTCAGTGACTTTGAGTAAATTCCACCTCTTATTTCTGCACTGCTTCCTTTAGTTCCTATTATTGAATGAGTGTCACCACCAAAAGGAAGCAAGGAGATGCACGATGTCACATGCATCTGTCACGTGGATCAGATATTGGAAAAATATGAATAAGGATTACCTATGGATCTAGGTTACCAAGATCCTTCCAGATACTCTGAAATGACTAAATTTAGGCAGTTTTGACCTCTCAGTTATTAGCGTATCCACATTCCCAAACCAAATTACATTAATGAAGATTACTTTCTTGGAATTCCTAATTTTGTTTGGGTAAAGCCTTAACTTGTATGCTGTAACTTCTTTATATACTTGTTTTCTTTGAAAATGAACTGACAAGATGAGTTGAGAACTAAGCGGTTTTTTTTTAATTAGAATATTCACTTCACCTGAAAACCATAAATTACCATATTGAAATTGACTTTGACACCATCCTTTTAGATAAAAGTCACTCATGTTAGAGCTTTGAATATTAGCTGTTTGGGTCCTGGTGGGAAACAACTGATATGATGAAAACTATTTGCACCACCATAGCTGACGTTTAGAGATGCAACTTGGCTGGCCATCCCTGATGTCATTAATCTCACTTAATCTCTCTGTTTTTCAAGGGAATCCAGCTAATTTTACACCTTTTGAACTGCTTACACAGCCATGCAAAATGGATAACTTCCAATTCACTCAAATTTCTGGGAAATGGATCCTTACATAATTGAATAAGAAGCAAAGTTTGTAATGATTAAATTACATTTGATGGTGCCTCTCTCTATTAATAAATATGTGCTTCTGGAATTGGAAATGCAGGAACAAGCGAGTCCCTCATAAGAATCTCCATGAAATATCTTTATATAGAATCCCATACACAGTGGGAGGATTGGGAGATGTGCATGTTAAGGGTATGCAAAAGGGTAGCTCCCTGTTGGGCATTTTCTGCAATGCGTAAAGACTCTCTAAGAGCAAGTACTGCATCTGACTCAGTAAATATTTGATGATTGAATTTATAAGTACCATAAATGCTCTCTGCCTCATTCCAGCCCACCTCCATTTCTGCAAAATATAAAAGATAGATACACAATGCATAGCAAGGTTATAGGGGAAAGGAGGAATGTAGCTTCCAGCTAGTGAGCATTGGCACAGCATGCCTGTGGTTACAGCCAGCAATTCTTCTGCCTAGCGCGTGTTTCAGTAGCAATGGTTGTTAAATACTTTGAATGACACTTCAGGATGTCCCTTTATTTAACCTAAGATATCCTCGAAATCAGAATTAAAAAAAAAAAAAAAAAAAAATCCCTGAAAGTGATTAAGAGAAATCCAATTGGGCAAAAGGAAGAAAGAACTATGATCCTGGTTACTTCTTTTCCAACAAGACCATATTTTAGAGGTTTCTCTGCAGAGTATTAAAGGCAACTGGGAAAACCCTATGATGAGAGGCAGGGTGGTAATTTAGAACATGCACTAGGTTAGAACATACGATAGAGGTTTTAACTGGAGCTCTTTCATCAACTTCTAACAGATTGGAGGGAAATTGTTAGGTTTTCCTAGTTCATTTGACAGTGAGAAATTTGGAATGTTTGAATTTTAAGACCCCTCTTGGTTCCATCACCTAATGAAAGCAGGCATACATTTTACTAGAGTGCATATAAGCGCACAAGAATGTGTTGTCTAAGGACCACATCTTAATTTCTCTATTTTAAATTCCTGTGGAGCTGGACGTGGTGGTGCATGCCTATAATCCCAACAGCTCGGGAGACTGAGGCAGGAGGATCGCAAGTTCAAAGCCACCCTCAGCAAAAGTGAGACACTAAGCAATTCAATGAGATCCTGTCTCTAAATAAAATGCAAAAAGTAGGGTTGGGAATGTAGTTCAGTGGTAGAGTGCCCCTGAGTTTAATCCCTAATACCCACCCCCAAAAATTCCTGTTGATATTTAGAGAATGGTTTGAGGTATGTGTGGCATTGAATTCTACATAGACATTTTTAAATTCAGCTTAAAAGAATTTATAACTTGTGTCAGCCAATGTAGTGTCTCTATGTAATAAAGAAAGTCACCTATGTAACAAAGAAAGGCATTTTTATGCAACAGTATTTGTAAAAGTAAATTTTCAAAACAGCACCAACATATTTAACTCTATCGTATCTTTGTCAGAGTTTCAATAATCCAGACCAAGTATGGCAAATTCCTGAAATTTCTATTCCAAAACAATACAGGCATGCTAATAAATCTGCAATGTTGGCCTTTTACTTTCAATCTTTTCTGCTAATGAAGAGAGCAATCCATGTGCCACTCATGAAAATCGTAGGAAGACAATTATCAGTCATACTTGTTCATTCTTTAAGTGTTGATTATATATTAAAACTTATAAATACAATTAGAAACAACAGTTAATTTAAATGAATTTATTGAGAGGCTCCATTGTTGCAGACTTCTCAGACTTTTAATTTGTAGTGAAAAAGATTCTTAATTATGGGACACATGTCTAATATCACAGCTAATGAAATGGATGCCCAGAAAGGTACAATAGCAAGCTTAAAAAACGTGATGAATTTGAGGTTGTTCCGAGGTTAGAATATAGATCCCTTATTCCTTAGCCCACCATTTTTTTCCATTAACCACACTGACTCTGCTTATCACATTTGCTATAGTTGACCTCAACAGAAGTGCTTATATAGGAAACTTGAACATGCTAATTACAATCAGGGGCACTTTGATCCTATAACTGGAGGACTTTTCTGATCATCCAAATTTCATTTACCCAAAGCTGACTTTTTCTTCATATATATATATATATATATATATATATATATATATATATATATATATATATATATATATATATGTAAGAATGTGGACTTTGGAATCAGCCCACTTAGAGTTTCTTCAGTATACTCAGTGACTCCTGCTTTTTCATCCTTGCTCATGTTGACCCTTTGGACTGTATTATTTTTCTCTCAGCCTCTCATATTGAGAGGCTGTGCCTTGAGATAGCATTGGAATACCTGTAACAAGTGCATGGTGTGGTTTTGATTAGATTGATTGAAGATAGAACTCAATTCTCTTTCTTTTCCTTATCAGGTCTGCTATTAGAAACCCACTACTAGAAAATATGTATGAAGTTACAATGCCTTTTCCTCAGATTAGTTTTAGTTAGCCATATTTAATCTAGTTACCCACTAATAGTATCCACCTGAGCAATAGCACACTTTTGAACTGTGTATGATTTGGAACCATTTCTCTAAGATCTCTTCATTGATTAGTAATGCCTAGTCAACGGCTTAGGGACAGTATGTCTGTTTTATTCAAAATACTCATTGAACACTTACTATGTATAAGGCTCTATACTGAGCCCGGTATTAATCATGCTGTTAAAAGGGCCATTGTATCAAGAATCAAAGTTTAATTAGTTTTGGAAACTCCCATTGGACATCATTGCATAATTTTACACTTCATATCTTTTTTCTTTGTTTTCCCATACTAAGTATGATGATTAAAGTTGCTCAAGGAAATAGGCTTCAGAGTAGAAATGCTTACAGACTTAAAGCAATGAGATCAGCAACTTTTCAAACTGCCATGTATACTATTTTGACCAAGGTTAGTCTAGCACTTTGAGTTTCTCTCTACTCCTTGTTGCTTAATAGCTGAAAATAAGTATCCATGCCAGATTATTTCCATCAGGGATTTCTGGACTATAGATTTTTGTCTTTAACTTTTTATGCTGTTGTAATAGAAATGCCATCTTATACTTAAAATGACAATAACTTATATTGAGTTGATGAACAGATATAGTAGAAATCAAGAGTGATTGGAGACTCAGGCTGGTTATGGAAAACATATACTCAAAAAGTGTTTATTAAATGAGTATGATATAAAAGGCCTTGGGCTTGTAGGCAGCCATGACCCAGTCTATGACCTCAAAGAGCAGGTGGAAGTTGGAAAGGATCTTCAAGGCTTGAGGACACTGGACTAGGAATCAAAACACATATTTGCCCACACAATGACTACATAACTGGAAACTAACCTAATCTCCCTTTTTATTTGTTCATCCATAATTTTGAGTATAGAAGGAGAATCCACATGTTGCTACGACAAAGTCAAAACATATGTAATTGTCAAGTATGGTACTGAAAACATAGTAATTAGTAAGTGCCAGTTAAATGGTGTGTGTATATAAAACACGAGGCAGAAAGTGGGTAAGTCTGTAATAATTCTGTGTGCTGCTAAATTAGCATAACTTTGATGGAAATCACTTAGCTATGTTAAGTCATTGACGTAATTCAAGGAAAAAGTCTTATTTCTCTCAATATGACATCACTTCTGTCCTCTTTCACCAATCATCTGAATCTTTCATCTTAGGTTGTGTGCCATGCTGTTTATCAAGAACAGCTCCCCATTGTAGAGAGTGCTAGAGTTTATACCAGTTAGGCTTGGATCCTGGATTTGATGAGCATTTTAAACTCATGATGAAGATCAGAAAGATACTCTGTTTTGCTTAATAAAGCAACATAAATTGAGTTACATCACATTATGCCTTGGCACATTAGTTTCTGTGGTAATGTAGAATGATTTTCAAATAGGTCAGGTAATCAGGTAGAGCAAACAAAAGACATTGCTAAGACAACAAAACCACCCACCCTGTGATTTTACAAAATTCATTTACCTGCTCAGACCATACCTATAGAAACATAGTAAAGACAGGTGTTTTACAAATGACAAATTTTACATTTGAAACAGATTCTATGCTGTAGGTGACAAAAGTCAACAGCTATTTTTAGACCAGTAATGCTTCTCTCTTCTTGGTTCCTGTTATTTGCTCACACACCTTATTCTAGTCCTTGTGTCTACAACCAGGATGTTGATGGACAGCCCCTTAACAAATAGTGCTCCCAAGGAGCAAATTGCCTTTGAGATGCCTATTAGTGGTGTTGGGCTTTGAACCAAGGGGCTATGTAAGACCTCATACATTCCTCTTTTGCTCCATGGAAGAGAAAGAAATACTTTCTAAGTTAAAAGGAGCTCATTCTCATGATTTTCAGCCTTCATTGCCTGGGGTGGGTTAGAAACTGCACTGGACTTAGAGTATTTTCCTAAGTGTATTCTATGCATGAGTTATCAGCCATTACCACACAAACAAAAAAAGATGTTTCATGATCAGACAAGCTTGGGGAATGAAAAGTTAAAATCAAATGAATGTTTTAGTACCATAAAATTAGTCTTTATTTAAAGTATTAACATCTATGATAAATCTCTATAAGGAATATAGGCAAGCGTTAATTTCCTAAACTTATTTGGGTGTAGAAACCTTATTTTATACTGTTCCTCATGGAATTACTATGAAACATGCTTTTGGAAATGCTGACCTATGAGAATAGACATATTATTTTCAGACATTGACATTTCATACTCTCCATAAAAAGCAAATAAAAATCATATAACTTTGCTTTTCAAGGAAATTTACTCCCCTTAATGACGATTACTCTATTCGACCATTATCAAAGAATTAGTGATTTAGAGTCTATTTATTCATCATAAAAATGGTTCCCACAGATCAGCACACCTTTGTAACCCAGAGATAGTTTTCTAGAGAGGAGATTATCTGTGAGTACCCATTTGTGGATGCAGGACAGTGCTGATTCTGTTGTCCCACTAGCAACCTCTGAAGATGGTTTACTCATTTCCATGTTTAAAATTAGATTCCACAGTTGGGATTTTAGTTTCCACATTGATCTGGTTTATATAAAAGCTCCAAAAAAGCTTTTGTTAGGTATTAAAATGTTCCAAAAATATCTTGGGAGCATCTACCTTTACTAGCTAGACTATTGAGACAGATCCAGGTGGACCAATAGGCTTCATACACAGTAGTGTGTTTTTTTGTTCAAGGAAGGCACAGCCATGTAGTAGTCATTCTACAGGCAGGAAACTGTCATAGAAGTGAAGGTCTTTGGGCTGGGGTTGTGGCTCAGTGGCAGAGTGCTTGCCTCACACATGTGAGGTACTGGGTCTGATCCTCAGCACCACATAAAAATAAATAAAAAAGATAATTGTGTCCATGTATAACTAAAAATATTTTTAAAAAAGAAGTGAAGGTCTTTGCTCAAAATTTAAAGAATAATTAAAGCAGAGGCAGAAGTTATAATTTCTTGGCTCCACAGTTAGGGTTCTCTAGGAAAAGCACAAAGCAAAGAAAAGTAGCAGCAGAATGGAGATAAGATTAAAGGAAGGAAGGAGTAAAAGGAACAAGACTTAGAGTGATCGCCATGGAAAATGCAGGATATCTTTCCAGATTTACAGATTTACATTTTTTGAATTCTGTCCCTAATTTATCCCTTAAAACAAAAAACCAGCATTTACTGAGCATTTACTACATTCCAGGCTGTCTTTTTGATTCTGGGATCAGAAGAGGGAACAAAGTCCTTGTGGGAAAAGATAATTCTTCAAGAAGTGAGTAAGCAAATAATCTGAAGTCAAAGTAAAGCCTTGCTGATTTTCATAGACATCTTCAAGTATACCAGATGACTGGTCATGTGTTACCTGTCTCACTTGCTTTCATTTCAAATTCAGAATTTCCATTTTTCTCTCTACTAACTGCTATTTGCTTGATGTTGTCCTTCCTACTTGGGTTCTGGTTTAAACTCTCTGAACCTGCAGTCAAAACTGTTGTCAGGTCAATGTACACAACTGGTATCACCCTGAATCCTGCCTACTTGAAATCCAACATTCACCTTTCTCCAGATTCTTCCTGCAACCCATCCATCCTTTCATTCTATCTTGTAGTCATCTCTTTAATTCAGCCATCAGCCTGCAGCATTCATTCTGCATTTTCCATGGCTGTCACTCTCTTTAAGTCTTTCCTTGTTCCTTTTATTCCTTCCTTCACTCTTCTCTCCATTCTTTTTTTTTTAATTTTTTTTATATCTTTGTTTTTTATTTAATTTTTACGTGGTGCTGAGGATCGAACCCAGTGCCTCACACATGTGAGGCAAGCGCTGTACCGCTGAGCCACAATCCCAGCCCCTTCTCTCCATTCTGATGCTACATTTCTTTTCCTTTTTTTTTCTCTGAAATTGATAAAGCCATCTTTTTCTTCACAGCTTTACTTTTATTTTCTTTGTCCCCTTATCAGGAATCCTCAATGAAGCACATCTTTCAGAGGCATATCTATAAGGCACTATTTAACCAGGACAGTTATGGAGGCAAGCTCAATGCTTGTTACAGATGAAAGTATTGCAGGAATCTTTAAAATTATAGACCTCTTCAGTTATCAGAAAGAAAGGAACTTGTGTGCTTAACTTCCCTCAGGAATTTCCAAATGTTCATCTTCAGATCTATTTGATACTGTCTTTATTCACCTTAGTTGGTCATGGTACAATTGTAAAGCTAGTGTGTTGTCCTTTGAAACCATGAGGCTCCCCTTTTCTGCAGCAAGATGACTATGCAGTTCCATTCACCTTAAGAGAGGAGTCTTCAATGGCCTCCAGTGCTCTTCATTTTAATGATATTGTTGAGTCAAACAGAGCAACTTCTACATTACAAAATATCAATTCATATTGAACAGATGGCATGGATAATAGAAGCCAATTAGCTAATGTCCCCATATTCACATTTATTGAGAAGCTACCTTCTCACCAAGTTTAGGTCCCACATTTGGACTTAATGAGAGGGATTTTCATTTCAAGAAGAAAGCTGGATTTAAGCAATCTTTTTAAAATTAATGTGTAATGATCTAATCAGGACAGTGCACATTTCCGTCTCCTTATACACTTTAAATTTTTGACTAATACATAATATTCGTACAGGCTAATATTTTAATGCATTCATACACTTTTCTTTGTGTACTTCAACAGTGATTAACATTTCCATCTGATACCAGTAAGGTTCTACACATTCTGTTTCTCTCCAAGGCTAAATCACAGGACTATGATGAGTAGGAATTCTAAAAGCAACCTTCTTAAGAAAGGTTTTCATGTCCTCATGTAGGCATACATTTCAAAATCCTGCCTTTCACTCCAGGAAATAAATCTTACCCAAAACATTCAGGTTGCATTATTCTCAATTAAGGGAGAAGATACAGATCAAAAGCTCCTCCTCCACCTACTTCTTTCTCCTAAGTTTGCTCATTATTTGTCCTTTTGTCAAGTTAAAAACCTAGGAGACAACTTTAATTTCTTCCTCTTTATTTCTCTCCATTATCATATTGGTGCATATTACTGTAAGAGGACCTATGTTATATTCCTAGCCAAGAGTTTCAGGCATTTACCTAAAATGCATAAGGAATTATTGACAGAGAAGAAGATCATACTTATTTTAGTAAAGGAAATGAGTTGGAGGGATCAAGATGTGGAACAGTGAAACTGGTGTGGAGGCTATTCCTAGGGGGTACAAAGGGGTAGACATATTTGAAAGACACCAAAATGCAAATAGAGTCCTGGAGATGATATGTTCGGGATGAGGAAGTAGGTGGAATCGACATGATCCCTAGTTTCTCATCCAGACAGTTCATGGATAAATGTGCAAGTGAGTAATATGAGCAATGCCAGAAACTGAGCAAGAAAATTTGTGTGTTCAGATGTGCTAGCGTGGTGGTGTGGAGAGGACACAGTTGTGAAAACTCAGAGTTCTATGTTTCATTTACTTCATTAGCTCACAAACCACCATCATTACCAGTAACAGTAAAAAATATTTTTATCTGAAAGTGTCTCAGCATCAGTTAAGGTTGTTAGGATGTGTATACATAAAGATGAATATGCGTGTATACAAAGTGCCAAAATGGTGGGTTTCAATGATAAATTTCTTTTGAGCACTCAAAGCCTACTTATCCAGCCTTATATCCCCTTTCTGAGAGACTCTGTTCTAGCTAAATTAACCTATCATATTTATTATTCTTTGATTTCATTTAATTTTCCTATCTCTGTATCTTATTTTTATTTGCTTTCTCTGCCTAGCAGGTGTTTGCTTTTCAAAATCCCATTTAATTTTCAAATTATATCTTAAAATATAAACTCTGCCCTGGTCTTCCCAATCAGAAATTTTCTGGCTCTCTTATAATTCCCTATATTTTCATAATTTTAATGAGCTTTGCATCCAGGCAGCATTTTGGTTATTTTACTGCATTTTATGTCATTTATACCTACTCCCTGCCCTGCCCTAGATGTTCAGATTCTTATAATGGTGCCACATCTCATCCAGCTCACCCACATTTGCATGCTTGTGGTGCTTCAGCACTCAGTGCATGTATGTGTGTGCTTTTAATCTACTGAGTGGATTTGAATTAAATCAGAAACAATGAATAATGATAAGCATGTAAGATGACATTTCAAAATTATACTTTACATTCTCCATTTACTATTGTACCAGTATGCAAATTAATAGAATTTACTCTTTTGAGAGCAAGTACATCAGGCCCACATTGTAGATACCAAGCAGACAGGGAAAAATCTGTCTTATAATGAATATAGTGTAAGAGGCAATCATACCACTTAAGAGAAATCATAATCACTCTCTCCTGGTTGAAATCCAGTTTTCACACAAATCTCACTGATGAAAAGCAATACATATTTAAATTTTCACCCCTTTATTATCTTTCCTTGTATACCATTATCTGCTGAGCTATGAGAAACTGATATTTGTGACACAGTAGCCTTTTCTGACGGTGGTGCTCTTGAGTGGGAATGGCGAGCGATTGGTGACATAGTCCAACTTTGCTTGGTGGAAGAAATGTATTCTTACTAGCAATTTGAAGCTTGAAGAAATATTTATAGGAAAAAAATAATCAAGGCTCTAAATAAAACTACTTTTAGAGTTGTTCTTATGTTACCTGCAAGGCATAACCATGATTCCTTCATAAACCACAGATTTTATTTGCTCATGTCCAGTGAGGTAACTTCTTTGTGGATGCTTGCATAGCAGTTTTCAGCAGTTCTATTGTTGGCACACGCTGTCAAAATCAACCTGGATTGCTCTTGATTTCTTGGAATTCCTTTATTTCAGTCCTGATATGCAAAGGTTACTCCAGAATTTTTTGCTAGTGCCTCAGGGCCAATGGTCTGTTTGACAGGAGAGACAATGGGACATGCAGCTGCAACCATGTCACAAGCATATTGTTCTTACTCATGTGTATTTTATTTAGGGTGTCTTGGGATATTGATCCTCTCCAAGTCAAAAAGAAAAGGAAAACATAAGTTGTTATGGAGGCTATATTAATTTAAATCTTTTTTACTTTTATATTTTTATAGGATGAGGAGGTATCTTCAAAATCCAAAAATGAAGTTGCCGGTGACGTGCCGGTGCCTGGCACTGTTTGTTCTTCTAAATGTAAGTAAAACAGAATTATTCTAAGACATGTCAATCGAGAATGCCAAATAGGGAGGAATGTTTGTGTGTGATCGAATTGGCATATGTAAAGATAGGCATTCTTCTAGACTATCATTTAAAAAATACTTCCTTAACAAATCTACTTTCTGAACTTTCACTAATTTATATTAGTGCCATTGTTTTCCCAGAAATTTGAGTTTTATTTATTTAATAAATTCCGAATTCATTTGAAACACCTCTGTATTATCCTGTATGTTTGACATGTGTATTTGAATCATGGTTTCAAGCCTGTTCAGTACTTTTAAAACATCTGATCTCCATCACTCTGGTTATTCATTTCAAATACATCTCTCATCAAAAACTAAGAATCTTCAAGTCTTTATATACCACTGCCAATCCATAGCTTTCTCTAACCTTTTAAAACATGTTCAATTTATGTAATTTTGTATTGTTTTCTTCCTAAAGGATTGAGCTCATTAGAAGTATAATTGTTTTAGAAAACACTGTCGATGCCTATTCACGTCAACATTGTTAACCCACGATCACATCAGCTTCAGTAACACATAACAAGAAGAAGGGTAAATTTCACACAAATCAGTCTGGAGTTGTCTCGATCCTTACTCTTTCCACCACATCAGAATAACATTTGCCAAGGAACTAGAGCTGGCAGTAGAGATCACTTAGGATCTCATACTAAGATACTGACACAAGTTAAACTTGTCCAGAGTTCCAGGATTTCCATTATTCATCAGTGTGTGACTGCCACCTAAACTACTTCTCTTTCTATTATTTAAGGAAAACATTACTAGTGTTCCCTAAGTGTTAATTTAGTTTGTAAGGGAATTTTTTATTTTGTAACATTATCCTTCAAATGAATGGTTGATGGGGACATTTGTTAATGCAACCCTTTTATACTTTTTTGGATAATGGGCATAGTTTATTATATCAGACTGTCCAATTATTTTAACCTATTAAATATTCCTTTAGATAAATTACAATATAATTTTCTTAACCAGTTTCTGGAAGTATATAATACTTCGTGCCATTGAAAATCTAAGAAAAACACACAAGAATCTCGTAAACTAATAGACTAGTTAGTTTTGTCCATAAATTCCCAAGCCCTATGTGATGTTGTATAGATGCAGAAATAATGGTACATATTATTCATAAATTTATACTGTTATTTTCATAGCTTGAATGAAATCCAATGTCATACCATGTATGTGAATATTTCTAAATAATTTGTATCATAAGGGCTAGGATTATCACTCAGTGGAGAGCGCTCGCCTCACACTTGAGAGACACTCGGTTCAAACCTCAGCACCACATAAAGATAAACAAGTAAAGGTATTGTATCCATCTGCAACTAAAAATTGTATCATAAAACAATTATATTGGACATGGTAGAAGAGAAACTGAAGAAATCACTAAATATTAACAAAATACATTAGACCATAGATCATTTGAATGTGTTCAAAAAATAAAACATTTTTACTTAAAGCTTTTGACTAATTTATCTCACAACTTAAACCTTGAAAAAAATTGCATATATTTATGTGAGTTTTAGATAGAAATATTTTATGGTTTGGGGGCATCTCTTGACCAGCAAACATAAGTGAGCACAGTACTCAGGTTGCTTTGTGCTCTTTGCTGTGACAGAAAGTAATTTTCTTCTCTGTATTTGGATTATATATGTCATTTGGAGAATTTCTTCATAAAACAAAATTCGACAAGATTAATTTAAAAAAATAACTAAGTAGATAGCAGGAAGATCAGCAGAGTAGAAGGAAAGGAACAGGGGGTTTCAAAGGCAGGGAGGAGAAGGGCAAGTACTGGGGACTGAATCAGAACAAATACTATTCCGTGCTTTTATAATTATACCAAAATGAAATCCATTGTCATATATAACTGAAAAGAATCAATAAAAATAAGTTCAGAATTTGAGTCTCAAAAGAATAGCATATAGATAACAATTTTTTTAAATTTTTCTTCCAAAGATTCATTTTGTTCCACATTGGTGACTTAAAAAATGGCAATGGTCTTAACAAATCCACCTGATAATTTTTTACATAATACACTGTTGTGAAAAACCACTGCCAGCATATTTATTAAATTCTACCAACTGTTTTCCACATGGTCTTTTTAAAGTATCATTTTTGGCCATTACTTTCCCTTTGGTAATGTCTTCCCCATTAACCAAATCCACCCAACTCACTTTCCTCTCCCTTCCCTGAGGTAATGTAACAGGCTTTGTACAGTGGCTGATAGATTGTGAGCACTCAAAAAATGTACTTGATGTGGATGATAACAACAATGATGAAGACAGAAAAACTAGAAGGGAGCATTTTGTTCTTTTATTTGTTTACTTAGCTGCATTACCCTAGAAAGTACATAGGACACCAACCAGGCATCTGATCCTACCTGGAAGAACCAGGTATATATTACAACGTTGTATATTCTACAACATTGTATTTTTTCCTTTGTTATTTTGCAAAGTTTAACTGCAAACTGCAAAAAAATTCTAACACATACCTCACAAATGTTTAGGATGATGACATGGATCTACTGTTGGTTACATCAATTTGTGGATCCTGGATTCATATTCTTTTTATTACTAAATATTATTTGCATTATATGAATGTATGGGGGTACATATTAATTCAATACAGGTTTACAGTATGTAATGATAAAATCAGCATACTTAACATTACTATCTCCTTAAACATTAAAAACATCATTAACACGTGTGCTTTTTAGAACAATTCTGCCCATGGCAATCAATAGGACACTTTCCCTTCAGCACTATAGCTTGGGCTTGAGCCATTGCAGAGATGGAACATTTTTCAAAGTTCCAGATGAAACATCTCTATAATTGTTCTTCTAGAAACTACCTTTGTACTTCTAGAAACTACCTTTAACCCCAAGGCAGAACGAATGTCTGATACACAAGTAAGAATTGCCTCAACGTGGCCATTTCAAATAAGATTTCTTTCTTCTCTATGATTAGTGTGGATGAAACCTTCTAGAATGTGAGCCCCATGAGGGCAGGGACCTTGCCAATCTTGTTCATTGCTAAATTTCCAGAACCCAGAACAGGGTCTGGAGTGAAGAAGGCACTTAAAGTGTTTACTCACCCAAAGAATCAGTGAGGCTCAGCTGCTGATTGCTGCTGGTGGTGGCAGCTTGGCTGTTGGATGTGTGGCGCCATTTATTTGAACCTTTAGAAGTGACATCACATATCCAGTAGTTAAACTGCCACGGGGGACAACAATTAAGAGGGAGATTGTTTGTTTGTTGAAGAATAACGTGAGATGGCTTATAGGCAAAATTTGAATATTAGTTTTTACTCAAAAAAGCAATATATCTTTAATGTATCATTTCTATCCTCATTTAAGCATAGAATCATATATTTATTTAAATCACTCAAATACACAGTATAGATATAAGTTATGGTAAGTAGAATGTTTTCACATCTTTTACATTACTTGATCATTCTATCTAATTACAACTGGTATTATTTTTCCTCTTTGTTGCTAAAAATAATACTACCTGACAATTTTTATTTGTATGGAGTTATCAGAAAAAAACAGTATGTTTAATGAATTTTATGAAATTTGTGACTTTATGAATATATATATATATATGCTATAATTGAAAATATAATGCTGGAAAGAAAATCAATCTTTTATAATCATATACATAATTGTATGTATATATCTATCTTTTTATATATTCATAATCTATCCATCTATCTATCCATTTATGTCTGTCCACCTATCCATCCATCCATCTATCCATCCATCTATCCATCCACTATCCATCCATTTATCTATCCATTCATCCATTCATCCATCTATTCATCTATCCATTCATCTATATATACATTCATCTATCCATCCATCTATTCATCTATCCATTCACTTATCCATCCATCTATCCATCTGTCTATCCATATATTCATCTCTCCATATACCTATCCATCCATATATTTATCTATCTACCCATCCTTCCATCTATTTATCCATCCATCTAGCCATCCATTTATCTATGTATCCATTCATTTAACCATTCATCTATTCTTCTGTCCATCTATACTTTCATCTGTCCATTAATCTATCCATCTACTTATCTATCCATCTATCCCTTTATTTATCCATTCATCTATCTATCCATAAATAGAATGCCACAATTTGTATGTTATTTTAGGAAGTCATCAAGATATTCAGCCATCTTCATGGCTCAAACATGGACCAGCCCAGGAGCAGACTGAGATTGCTCATCTTACAACAGAGGTTCTGATTTTTCATTCCTTCAGTGTTGAAACAATCTCTACTGAACCAGGCTCCAAACCAAGTTCACTGGAGTTTGTTTCAATATTGCAAGAATGATAATATTGAAGCTACTGTCATCGACATGATCTACACCTACTCTTATTCAGATATTTATATGTCTAGTGTTACTGATGTTAAAATGAATTAAATCAAATAAATATGTAATTGAAAATATAAGTATTGAGTGTTTCACTTACTATCTTTGTACATAGAGTTTCCCCATGGCTTCAATGAATTTGAAACTAATACAGGAACATATTTTAATTGGTCATTAGCCATTTAAAGACAGCATTCAGATTGTTGCTTTTGGAAAGAAAACCAACCTTAAGGAAAATGGTCCATAATGTCTAAAATATCGAATATATATGACAAGATATGTATGTATGTATGTATGTTTATATATATATGTGTATATATATATAGTATATACATACACACACATATATATTTGATAATCCATCATCTAATTTTATTTGAAAAAGCTTAGAAGGTAGCCTAGAAATTAATAATATATCAAATGAGAATTTTCATATTAAATGAAGAACCTAAGAATTGAGGCACAAAAGAAGTATCTAAAGTGGATGCATAGATCATTAATATCTCTATTGTAAGAGCACCGTGATTCTTCCTTCAATGGTTTGCACAAATGTGAAAATTTTGTGGGTCATTAATTTCTTTTCTGTCATAAATTCAAGAGACACTAAAAATAGAAATAGTGTATTTAAAGAGTAGTGTCAACTTAATTCGTTTGTCCAATTACATAGTAGGCTAAACATCCAGGCTCTTTGGCTGTTATCATTCTCCATTCCTTATACTCCCACATGCCTCCACACCTTTATTATTTGAGGAGGTGCTGAGATTTGTGCTCTCCATCTATCATGGGTGACTTAGTCCAAGCCTTTAGCTTCAGGGCTTCCCTCCCAGTTCTAACCTGTGGACATTGATGCCTGCCATGTGGATTACACTAAAATTCTCCTTTTATAGTCTTCACTGATCAAAAATCTGCAAAATGTCTTTTATTCTACAATCATGTTTTGATAATATTAGCTAAAAACTATTAAGCTTTCAAGTTCTAGGCACTTTGTATTTGTTTTCTTGTTTATTCTCACCAAATCCATAGAAGATAAATATTATTACAAATGAAACTTAGACCTAGAAAGGTTTATAATCTGCTCAACGCGACAGTACAAGATTTCTTTCTTTTTCCCTCCCCCTGTACTATATGACTCCTTGATCCCATTTCTTACTTAAAATAAAACAAGTTCCCCCCTTCAGGCAGGGTGGCTCTATTCCTGTGTTTCACATGTGCTGTTTCCAATCTCTGGACTCTTGTACATTCCCTTCCTTTCATCCTAAAGCCCTTCTCTCTTTTCTCTGCCTAATCAGACACTACCTACTCTCAAGGTCCAGCTCAGATTCTACCATGTATTTGTAACCACCCCTAGTTTGCTCCATACTCTCCCCCTGTTCTGAATTTCAATTATATTTTGTGCCACACCGCTTAGCATGTAGTGATGAGCTCACACGGGAGATACAGGATGACACCTACTGAGAAAGAACGAGGCTGCACAGGCATAATCTGGGTGTACAGGTCAACTTAATGGCAACAGGTTTTATTTTAGAGGCTGGGGAATACAGAAGGGAACTGTAGACTATTTTTTGCTATTAATACACTTGGGAAAACTTCAACTGAGGAATACTTTAGACAGAATAAGGTCAAATAAATATGTCCTATATTGCATGTGATAGAAAGCAATATTCTGAACTTTAGAAAAAAAGAAAGAGTAGACTGAAGTTTGTAGGTTTTCTAAAAACAAAACAAAAAGCCAAAACAAAATATAAATATGCAGAGTATAGATATTTTTAAAAACTCAGATTCAAGCACCACTAAGAACATCAATCATAGTCACAAAAGAAATTGGACTCCAAATAAACACAAGTTGGGTGGTGTGACAAACAGTGATCTTTTTACACAAACACGTCAACTTTGATAACCAGAGAGCTATGATGGTGATGGAGATTAACCACAACTAAAAAAAAAAAAAAACTCATGTCAACTGTACTGAAAATGCAAGTGCCCCAATATAAAAATTTACAAATTGATTTTCATCAGCAAAAATGAATACTCCTGTGTAGGTCATGTGCTAATGAAACCAATTTAAAGAGATTAAAGTCAGTTATCAGAGGGAGAAGATATATTGTTTGTTCTGTAGAATAAATGGAAAATTTCTGGCAGCATTTACAATCCAGGCACAACCAAAAATTCATCCAAAAAACGTCCAATAAATGAAGCATCTTATAATACTGTCTAGTTTTAAATAACATGATCCATGATTCTTAAGAGTTCCAAAGAAGGCAAAGTTGATTTATTTGGGGCATTTTTTCTGAAATCATGTTACATGTTTTGTTTACTTCTAAACCTCACTATGATAGAGAAATTAAAACAATCCTAGATGGTAGAGAGATGTGTGCGTGTGTGTGGGTGCTATCTATTTTCAAGAGTGCATAGATACTGGTATAAATATAGAATTTGTAGCCAGAATTTGTATATAAAATGTAAATACATTTTTTAATTATAAAGTAAAAATATTCTGTATAGAGATCAGGAATAAGTGTTGCTTTTAGAAGGAACAGTAAGTGTTTTCAGACTTTGGTTATCTCACTTGTGTGTTCACCTATCCCTCCTCTCTATAAGTAACTGATTTTCCTTTTTAATGCAGCACCCAACTCCAATTCTTCCCTCCTCTGCAAATCTCACTGACCCGACGGCTATTCCTGAGCCATACCTGTACGTTGTAGGCCGCCAGAAGCTGATGGATGCTCAGTACAAATGCTATGATCGCATGCAGCAGTTACCGCCATACGAAGGAGAAGGTAAAGAGAAGAGATACGCAATATGTGAACGTGTGTCTGAAACATCATCAAAGACTTCTCTCTTTCTGTGGGTAGAGATGTGGTCGATAATGTAAATTTAATACACCAGCAGTTTCCACACTATGGTATCTTTATGGGTTTCATGTGGGATGCCTCTCACTTCTCAACTTCATCTGGCTTCTTTTTGGTTAGTATCTGCCTGCAAGATGGAATTACTACAGTAACTCTGGATTCACACCTGGCAAGCAAGAATAATACAGGACTAAGTGAGGAAGGGAAGGTGGAAAATGACAAGAAGGGGAAATGGAAAGTGGTGGGCAGAGAATTTGCCTGAGATAGAACCTGTCAAAACACTCTTATTTGGTTTCATTAGGCATAGCTTTCCCTCCCTGTCAATTGGTTGGCTACCCATGCTATTTATTCTCCCTTTCTACCCCCAGTTCCCTGGAGAATTAGAAAAACCACATCTCCTCAGCAGACATGATTTATCTATTACCTTCTCTAGAATGTTCTATGTGACTGCCGAAACATTTTCAGGGCTCAGCATATTCTATTTGCTGTAGGAGGCCCAGAATAAAATAAAAGATGTGATGTTCAAGCATTAGAACACCCATTTAAATTCTTTCCCATGCCTCCTAAAACATTTGAAAAATTCAGTAAGACCTTGTACAACTTTATGCATTCTAAGACAATCCTACTTGACAAGTGGGGAAATGGTTAAACATACACTACTGCTATACATGATTTCCTTCTAAATGGTTAAAGTTCACAGTTCCTATTTTTAGCATTTCTTTTAAATAGAAAAAAAAAACAAGTCAATTGAAAGGCAAGTATATATTATCCTTTTGTCTGTGGTAGTTTCAGTGTTTATCAAGAATTGAAAGGGGATTAGATGCAACTCTATCCAAAGGCAAAACCATTTATTTGAAGGAAATGAGACCCCCCCACACACACACACACAAAACCCTGTTATTTTCAGAAACCAAGTTAGTGCAATCTATTTTACTTTAGTCTTAGTCACCTTGGGAGGTTGAATTTTTGTGCTATGATCATTGTATTTAAAAAAAAAAAATTGAGAACTGCCTTTAAAGCCTAAGGCTCATTCTTTGGAATACCTTTATAAAGGCACATCTTCATGTAAGAGACCACTTGGAGCCAATGTGAATGAATACATAAAATGATCAAACTGAGCATTATTTCAGTCAGAAAAAGTGTAATTCTAAGATAATAAGACTTTTTAAATGTGATTCACTAACTGGCTGCAAGTGCAAATCCATAAGAATGTTGAACAATTCCAACACCCTTGGATTAAGAATACCACTACCCAAGGTAATCCTTTGAAGATTAATAGTTAGCGAGATCTTTATGCTCTAAAAGCCATATTGATGTTTACAAGCAGAGTTTTACCCAGGTATGAACCTGAAAAGACTTTCACAAGTGTTCCTCCTAGTATTTCTAAAAGTTTTTTAAAGGACAGCTTCTGAAGGAAAGATTCAATGCATATAACATGTGTATCTTTTAAGGAACAAACAGAGTAAACCCTACAAAAATGTAAATTCCATTAATAGGTGAAGTGAATATCTTCATTTCATTGTTGCTGCTGCTGCTGTCATTATTTTTAACATTTCCATATCCCAGTGGAAAGATCCAGAATAAGATATGCTCAATTATCTATGCATAGATAAATCCTGCTGAGGATTCCACAGTTTTTGACAACTTTCAATTGTATTTTAATTTCCTAATTTAAGCCTGGCCTCCCAAATAAGACATTGGTTGTGAGAACCAAACTACCATGCAGAAAATTCAGTATCTCTTCTCAATTCCTAGAATTCAATGTCTATAAATAAATAAATGAAATTTTTAAAGAAAAGATTATATACCATATGCTGATAAGCTTTGCAGAATTTATTCCTTGAAATTTATTTCAAATTTTGAAAAATTAATTGGTGTCAAGAATTTTTTCAAGTAATGCTGTCTTACTGAATTGTCCTTCAAATCCTTATGCTGATAGTGGTAGAAAAACAACATACCTCACAATAACTGCAAGGCCTGCTAATCTAAATCCAATTTCCTGGTTGGATATTTTAAAGAATAAAGTTTTAGGATGTAAAAAAAAAAAAAAAAAACTTATTGATACATCTCAAAACCATTTGATTTAACAATCAACCTATGCCTTAGATTTATCTCACTTATAATTAAATAAATGTGATCTTTGCAGTTACTTTCTTTCTGATAAGCTTACGAAGTAGGACTAGCACCCTGCCTTTCAGCCAATGAAATAATTTAGTCACAGATATGGTAAAGCTATTTGAAACTTTATTTTCATGATATGTGATTCTGGTTCATTTGAATTGTGGGCAATCATGACCAGAACAGTGCAATCAATCTTCTCTTTGCATTAAATTTTATTTAATAAAATTAATAAATATTAATTTCTTTCTAAATGTCCAGGTCCATACTGCAACCGCACCTGGGATGGCTGGATGTGCTGGGATGACACTCCGGCTGGAGTGTTGACCTTTCAGTACTGCCCTGATTACTTTCCGGATTTTGACCCCACAGGTAAAATATTTATTTTGGGGGCTGGAGTTGTGGCTCAGTGGTAAAGCACTTACCTAGCATGCATGAGGCACTGGTTCTATCCCCAACACCACATTTAAAAAAAAAAAAAGAGCCTCGGCAAGAGTTAGGCGCTAAGCAACTCAGTGAGACCCTGTCTCTACATAAAACACAAAATAGGGCTGGGGATGTGGCTCAGTGGTTGAGTACCCCTGAGTTCAATCCCCAGTGCCAGAAAAGAAAAAAAAAAACTAAAATATTTATTTTTATTTTATATTTGTGTTATGAAGATTTTGGAGTTTGCATGGATCTGAAAATATAATCATATATAAAATATGCTTATCTAGTCATACTCTAAATTTTAGTACATTTTGAAGAGTTTCTTTAAAATATTACTCAGGCTGTACAAATACTGCAAGTTGTCTATTTTTAAAATCATATTGCTGGCTAGTTATGCATATTGGTATTACATTGTGGTTTGTGAAAGTTTCTCAAAATTATATGAATAGTTTTATTCAAATGTAGGGTTTTAAATTTGTTTTTCAATTGTCACATTCAGTAATTTATGCAAAATATTGATATAGAGTTTGCATATGCTGGGCTGGTATGATGTATACAATGGAAATTCTAAATAACCTTGAAAATGTTTAATTAAATGTCTAGTAACTGTAGACATCAAATTTCTGTTCCAGCCTCTGATTATTAAAATAAGTAAGACTGATAGTGTGATAATTGATCAAACCAACACCCAGCTCTGAACTTGGGACCAACAAGAAAAACTGACAAGACATGTGAAGTAAATGAGTGCGCTGAATTCACTTTAGTTATAAAAGTTACATATGAATGTTCTTCATTAAATATCAAAATATTCAACATTATTTTCAAAATATTTTCATACGCATTCTCATTTTATACTTACAAAAATTAACACAAAACTGTAAGTGAAAGCAAATCTCCTGAGTCTTTACCTAACCTTCTATGTATAATTAAGTACAACAGTTTAGAAAAACAGTTGAGAACTATTATTTCTCAGTCTTTATATAAACTCATGCAGAGTTTATATTTCCAGAACCTTTGAGGCCCCAATCTTGTCATACTGCATGGTTAGGAATCAAGCCGGAGTGCTCAAGCGGGAAGAAGGTATAGGAGGAGAAATTTCCAAGGGAGAAGTTTCCAAGTATAGTGAAAAATGAAAGGGCCAAAGTCACGTGTTTCCACATTGTCAGGTATCTGTAAGTGGGTTAGAGGTGTGGAATACAAGTGAGCCGGGATTAGTGCTCAGGAGCAAGGCAGAGGAATGCGGAAGGGTATTAATAGCACCAATCCAGAGTCTAAGCAGACAGATGGAAATGGAGACTGGGACTGGGTAGATGATAGCAGGAAGCAAATGATTCTCTGCTTAACTGAGAAGCTGGGAAACTTAAAAAATAAAAATAAAATAGAAAAAGATCTTGATGTCAAATATCACCCAGAGATTCTGATTTAATGGGATTAGATATTAGAGTACAGCCTGGACATCAGGATTTTTAAAAGTTCTGCTGTGACTCAATGTAGAGCAAAGACGAAACCAGAGGACAGTGAAAATCCAGGGAAGAAGGTGGGTAGGACCAGGGGCTCAACCAAGTGCACCAGGTAGCTGTGCCCGTGGGAGGCAGAGGGCAGCCTCAAAAGAGGCTAGTGCAAGGAAGAGAGGCCCCAAAAGCTGTGAGAAGGCAACCACCCAGCTCCAGGCACCGTGGCTGTGAGACCAGAAAAGTCCTGCCCCAGGAAACTAGAAAGAAATCTGTCCTGCTGAAATAAATCTGGAACAAAGATCCCAAAAGGGAGGTGAAAGTCTTAGTTACAAAGGAGGCCCAGATGCTGCAACTACATGGAATCAGCTATAGATACAACATGTTAAGTCCCTTTTAAAGGGTGAGATTCTTTTCCTAAGAGTAAAATTTTCCCTTTACTGGTTCAGAGGACATTTAAGTGGCTCTAGAATCCCATTTAGAGCAGAGAAATGAGTCCATCCCTGGACAAAGTTTGGAAGATGTTATTTGCATCATCCTTCAAAGGAAGATCTGATTTGTCCCTGAAACCAAAGTTCCACCTAAGTAAGGCAAGGATAATTGAAGTGGAATTACAGGGAACTTCTTTTAAAACAAGTGGCAGCCAGCCACTTCTGAGAATTCCCATTTTGATGGAAAAGTTGAAATGTGAAAAAAGAAGGGGCTCTGTCCAGTGCCCTAACTCAAAGCTACATTCCTATAAACTCTAAGTAAATGCTACTTAATGATAATCCTCTGGTCCTTTATTAAGTCTTCCCAATAAATGATGCTTCATTAATCTTGATTTGACAACTACATTAGAGGTAATTTGATTGGCACAGAGCACCATTCTGCAATTGAGGCTACTAGACCAGTTCCAAAGTGGCAGCGGGCTCCTGCCAAAGTGGCTATAAATATTGACTAAAAGGCAAGGTTTTGATCAGCAAAATAGAGATTTCCAGGCACAGATCCATCTTTTCAGCCTAGTTTTTAGATGGAATCCTCTCAGCTGGGAGATAAATCCATTTTCACAAACCACATAATAAAAATGTCTATATTCAACAAACAAATTATTTAGGATTTTATTATTGCTCTAAAAGCTACATCTCAATAATGTACAAAAACTTTAATGAAATGTCTGTCATTTCATTTTGGAAAAAGTGCTTGGTAAAAGATAGTGAAAGAGTAAAGAACAGTATTGAAATTCAGAAAAAGATGACAGTGTGTAGGAAGATGCTAATAATGCAAAATTTAACAAGGAGGCACTTAAGGTGCTACACGTGGAATCAAGCAATCAACATGAATGACACAATGCTGAGGTGGTCAAAATATGGTTTAGAACAGGGAAACTCAACCCTCATCCCTTTCGAATTGGTCCTGCCGTGGAATGGGCTTCTTCAGGAGAATACCCCTCCTTTATGAATACAGTAGTTTCCCCTGCTTGCTACAAAGCTAATTTCTAACAATACAGTAAAGGTAAAATTTTGCCATTACAATCACTTTTTTTAAATGCCAAGTAAGCTTAGAATGATCACCATCAACAATTAGCATTAGCAAAATCATGAACCAATTTTCATAGCAATGGTGGAGATTTGTAATATGCTAATAACACATTCACTAACTAGTATCTAAAGAGGTTTAAAGAAGTAAATAGTAAAGGTGAAAGCTATGAACTCCTATATGTTTTTGTAAAGTGAAGAGAGACAATTAAATAAAATCTTTTTTAGAGGTGGAAAACTGACTTCTTGCTATATATCCCTTAGTTTGGGATTTCTGTTTGATTTAACCACATTATATTGTCAATATTTGATCATTTGACCCACAAAAACCACAATTTCATATCATCAGTCTTATTAAAAATACTACAAACAAATGAAGAAAGATATAGTCTTCCTGTTCTCATATGCTTCCTATTTATAAGCAGAAATTTGTCTGCTAAAAATATGAATTAGAGTATGGATAGCACTTTAGAGGTCAACAGACTTGGATGTAAATCCTGGATCCTTGTGACCTTTTCAAACTCTGTAACCCCTCCCCATCTGCCTCCAGTTTGTACATTGGAAATGGCAACATCTGTTTCCCATGGCTTCGCTGAAGATAAAATGAGAAAACACATATTAAAACACTTTATATAACACATGACCCATACGAACTCTACTGACTGGCATTCACATTCAAGTTCTACAAAGTGATTAGCACTTTGAAATGGCTTTTAGGCTTTAACTTACTATTTTTTTTCCCTTGGTATTTTGATGTATTAATGTTTTGATTATTGTTTCATTAACAGAAAGGGTTACAAAATACTGTGATGAAAATGGGGTTTGGTTCAAACATCCCAACAATAATCGAACCTGGTCCAACTATACCATGTGTAACGCGTTCACTCCTGAGAAGCTGCAGGTAGGTTCTGTTTCAAATTTCAGTACTGGATGAGAATGCCATTATTTATCTGTGGCAATGGGTATATAGCAATAAAATACCTGCTATTCAGAAGCCAAATGATTTTTATGGAAGGAAATCAATGGTGACCTCTAAGTTAGAGTCTCCCTGAAGTGGCATTAGAGAAAATGACAGTTCCTTTCTTGGTTAGCATTTAGTATCAGTGGGACTTCCAAAAGCATATGGAATCAGATCATTTGTGACAAAGCAGAGAGTGTCCATGAAACAGATGATGGGTTCCCCTCTTATGCCACACCCACACATATACGTATATATATATATGGGTTGAGGATGTGGTTCAGTGGTTAAACATCCCTGGGTTCAATCTCCAGTGCTAAAAAAAAAGAAAGAAAGAAAGAAAGAAAAAAGGAAGAGAAAATAGAATTAAGTTATACAAAGCTTTCTTAGGAAAACAGCTAGGAAACAAATTCCTGGGAGAAAAGACAGGAGCCAAATATTTATTTTCTCTAAAACATTCCCAAATCCCTCCCATTAAGTTCTCTGAAGTTTTTATCAGCTTCAATTATAAATCAACTGTTCTGATTTTATCATCACCTGTAAGAAGTGCCATTAGGAGAATGATATCAGCAAAGAAAATGTCCATCAATATGTAAATGCCTGGTCAAATGGTACAACAGGCATAATTCAGGATAAGTTTATTAGTCTGTTCAAAAACTACTGGAACCTAGAAAGATGATATTTGTTTGAGGACAATAATCATACACATAACTAAATGAAGGGCTCTGCATGCATTGAGAACATTTTAGGAGAATTTGTGCTTCAATCTCAGACCCTTCACAAGGCAAGTGACAAGAATCAAGACACTCAAGGTACATAAATGTTATACTTATTCCAGCAATTCATTACACCTCATAGAAATTATCCTTCTTATCTACATTACATTGCATTAATACCAAGACCCAACAAACTGTAGAAGAAACTTTAGACGAGAAGTCAAGAGATCAAATAAAAATACAAAATTATACCCAAATTGTCTCATTAGGAAAAACAGCAAGTAAAAACAAAATCCCCAGTTCCAATAGTTCTAAGTCTACTTCAATGGATAAAACTAATTCATATTAATTTCAAAAGCTAATGTCAAAATTGTGTGTGTGTGTGTGTGTGTGTGTGTGAGAGAGAGAGAGAGAGAGAGAGATTAAGACAAAGACAGAAGCACAGAGGGAGGGAAACAGTGAAAATCAGAAAAGCCAGAGAGATGAACAACTGGCTCATTCTCTCCCTTCTGCATGGCAAAATTATGAGAAAAGGAGAGATTATGGATAACCAGGAAAATGATGCTATGATATTGTGTATTTCATGAAGGAAGACACTGACATTCTTTTGACTCAATTAACACTAGGAGAGAATAAATAAAATGAACCATGATTATGGAAAAATAGAACTAACAAATGACTATCAAGGAAAAAGACTTCAGCTTCTTCAACCAACTAAATACTAAAGATACCCTTCTTTTTTCAAATTTATTGTTTTTTTTTAAATTGACATATTAAATTTTATGTACTTTAATCCTGGGTTAAATACAGGAACAGAAATACCTGCCATCATACTCTCTTCTCTCTCTGTGTATTCCTAATGCTAAGAGTCAGGAGAATTTGTAGATTATTATTCTGCAGTTCTGTAGAGTAGACATACCCACTGTCTGTAAGACCCTAGAAGTTAAACCCTACCAGGATCTCTTACTCAGCTTTGGGGTAATAATTTTCATGCACTTAAAATTACTTCTACAATATATTTTTGAATGAGATTTGATTCATCTCGAGGAACTTTATTCTTTGAAAATAGGTCAATTTATTTCTATAAAATAACAGGAAGAAACATAAAAATAATTTCATTCACTGAAGTACTTGTTATGATGTCTGTATATGGTTTTAAAGAAGGAAAATGTGTTGACTTGAATCTAGAAACAGAAACTCTGCCCCCGCCTACCTACTCTCATTCATTCGTCTCTCTGTTCCAGAACGCCTACGTTCTGTACTACCTGGCTATCGTGGGTCACTCTTTGTCCATTTTCACCTTGGTGATTTCCCTGGGGATCTTTGTGTTCTTCAGGTAAGTATATTTACAACATCTGCTTTATATTTTCTTCTCTAAGTTACTGAAGTAAGTGGCAAATACTATAAGAATGGGGCTGGGGGAAGATCTCCTGCAAATCATAAAAGACATACGCCATTAGTAGTGATGTAGTAGCAAAACATGAAATGCTTTTGAACCCTCTCTTTGGGAGAACAAGATAGATTATTATCATTTTCAAAGGCAATATGACTCCTTCCCAAAATAATGTAGGCCTATGAGCCCAGGAGGACACTGTGGTAATACAGAAAGGTTCCATTTACCCTGGTTGCAATTCCATTAAGTACTGAGCAGAGGCTCCTTCACCTTCTCCAATCCCAGCTCCAATATACGGAAACCATGGCCACAGGTTCAGATGCACCCTGCCTAATTATGAGCATATGGATTTACCATGGCTGGTAAGGCCATGATAGTGGTCAGTCACAGAGGAAGGCAAGTCTTGAGTCTCTCTTATGACTTTAACCCACCCAACCAGAATTAAAGTTGGTGGAAGAAGATGGATCTTGGTCCAGTGTTAATTCTTTGTCCTTGAAAACCTACTGTTTTCAACCACATCCATCTTCTAAGACACTGTGAGGAATAAGATTCCCATGAAGGTTTTTATTCTAAGGTTGTGTCTGTTAAACTTCATTGCATAATATATGGCAAAGTGATTAGGCTGATATATATGCAGATTTTACAGTAATGCAGAATTTTAAGTGTGATTCCTTCTTCATCATGTGTTTGACAGAGTAACATATGGCTACATTGGGATATTTATTAAATTTGGCATCATTTATTTACATCAAGGCATGTGGCACTACATTACCCTTTCATGAGAATTCTACTTTCTACACTAGAACAGTAACTCCTTCCATTTAGACTTTTATACTCTCTTGTGTGCAAAATTTGGATTTTCTGTATTTTATTATAGAAAATTAAATTGATTAGGAACCAATCTTGATACTCTATTCTCCATTGTATAAATAGGGTGGGGCTAAATATCTGATAAATATCTATTTAGCTAAATGTATAACATGTGCATAAATATCTGACATGGAAATTCTATAGAATTTGCAACAGGCGGGAGGGCTGCTTATTTCATCCATGCAGATAACTCCCTTATCAGAATTTCCTATTGCTATTACACTAGTTGAGGTAATAATCAGCAAGCCCTGGAGCAACTTGGGTGAAATAACCTATGGACATGGTCTGGCAATTGCCATCTGCTAGGACACTTCAGCTAAAACCCCAGAAGAATGAAATTCAGAGATATATTGGCCTATGTGAGAATAAGGCATAAAAATCACATCAGAGCATGTCTCTGCAAAACCCAACTCAAAAGATGCTTTTCTTTAGGCTTTATGTGTGAACAATTATATCAGAAAACAAAATGTGAGGAAATACACAAGGAACAACTTGAATACTTGAAACGGTGTCATCTTCAGGTGAAAATAAACAGGAGCTTTACAAATAACTGTACATTTAAATTAGAAACTATTAAATGTGTTTGCATCACAGCAAGCCTTCATGAAAATAAGTCTCCCATAACATAGCCCTCAGCTGATTTTCTGAATTATATTCACACATTTGGTTTGGAACAGACCACATGTATATTCTTTATAAATGAATTGCAGTTCAATAAAATCTGTTAGAAATGGAAATAAATTAGGTGGGAATGATGCAGTATCTACATTAGTGTCTGACACATAAAAAGTATAATATGAGCTGGGCTCAGTGACACACACCTGTAATCCCAGCGGCTCAAGAAGCTAAGGCAAGAAGATAGGGAGTCCAAAGACACCCTCAGCAATTTAGTGAGGCCCTAAGCAACTCAGTGAGACCATCTCTAAATGAAATATAAAAAAAGGGCTGTGGATGTGGCTCAGTGGTTAAGCATCCCTGGGTTCAATCTCTGCTACCAAAAAAACAAAAACAAAAAGAACCACCAGTGAAATATGTGTTTGATATCATTATTATTGCTATCACCATAATTATTATTGGTAGTAATAATAGTTGTAGTAGTATGATACAACGGAGGAAGACAAACTCCTAAGCTCAGATTCCAGATAATCCCCATACTTAAAAGATGCGCTACATAATTAAATATATAGTCATTTATATAGAGAATAATAGAAGCTTAATTTGATTTTTAAAAAAATATTGTCATGATAGTACTAAAGAAAATTAAGCCAAAGGGAGAATAATCAACTATGTACTCATCCTTAGCACAACTGTTATTTTTTTCTTTTTCTTTTTAATCTTTGCCCATATCATAGTCAAGATTCTTATATTGCCTGGCTCAGTGATGAATACCTGTTATCCCAGCAACTTGAGATGCTGAGGCAGGAGGATCACAAGTTCAAGCCAAACCTCAGCAACTTAGTGAGACCATGTCTCAAAATAAAAAACATAAAGGATTGGGTATGTAGCTCAGTGATAAAGTGCCCCTGGGTTCAATTCCCAGTACAAAAAACTATGACTAAGTAATATAACTAAATACCCATTTGTAACTGAATAAATAGCAAATAATTACACAAGTAAACAGACAATAAGCTCCTACCACAAATGGTTTAAGAAAAGAAAGACTGATAAAGCAAAAAGACATGAGGTATTCATTGTTAGAATTAGAAGAGTATTTTCAATTATAATGATCAGAACACAGCAGAGTAATCACATAGTATGATTAATTTTGGAATGTCTGCTCATTTTTCAAGGGCTCTTCACCATGGTGAATAAATACATCATCTTGACTCTCACACAACTTTGATTAAAAAGTCTGCTCCTAAAAGCCTACTTTTTAAGCTTTTAAAAATATAACAATAAAAAAGAAAAAGAAAAATCCCAAATTTGTAGCTGTGCCACTAATAAATGTAGTCAGACTTTAAAGGTAAATGTCCAGGGGGCATTTCTTAGTTTTTCTTTTTTCTTTTATTTCTCCATTCACTTAAACCATCTATAAGATGTGAGAGTGAAAGCAGCAAAGAAAATGAGAATGTTCTTTCAATCATCATTCTTGTATCAAGCCACAGAAGATGACCGTTTAAAAGTGTGGCACATGGTTGGGAGGCTGAGGCAGGAAGATTGCAAGTTCAAGGCCAGCCCCAGAAACTTAGTGAGAGCTTGTCTCAAAAAATAAAGAGAACTGGGGAGTGTGATTCAGTGGTAAAGTGTCCTTGAATTTAATCCTCATTACAAGAAAAAAAAATAACAACACATGGGTAAATTACAATAATTCTCTACTCCAATTGAGCCAGAGTAAAGTGATACCACTCTAACCCTTGAAAGAGTCAGGGGGCAGATCATCTGTGAGGCACTGGCTTTGTTCTACTGTCTCTATTTCAAGAAGCCATCAATCAACAACTAAAATCTGGGGAGGAAAAACAAGTATTACTAATTTATAATCTAAATCTAATAAGGCAAAAACATAATCTGAAATAGCTGACTCTCCAGGGCAGCTACACAAGAGAAGAATGAGAAATGTAGGCCACAAATGCTGAGATCTCAAACATTCAAATCCAAAATAATGAGATACAATTTTTATACTTGTTCTCAATGATCTCCTAAAAATGTCCAAACTAAAAATGTTAAGTACATGTGTTTTCTCAAAATTGAAGTATGTTCCTGGCTTTTATAATTTTTTCTTGTATTTGCATTTCAAAAATAATGAAAGTGTTTGTGAAGTAGAAAGTAATTCTGATCTATCACTGGAATTTATCTTTTAATTAGAAAATTTTTCCCAGGATCTTTTTTCAAACAATTAACATCACCCTTAAGATTTTTACTGTACTTTACAATCTAAGGCTTTATAATTCAATTACTTAAAGACCATTATTTATGTGAAACGTGATCAATCATCAGTCTGTTACTTAATTCTGTATTCTTGGGGTATTTTGCACAATTGAAGAAACCAAAATGAAAAGTTATGCAGCTCCACTTGGTGGACTAGATCATTCATAATCATCCCATGAAATCTCACTCTGACATCCTCAGAACTCTTGAAATACACCTTACAGGGTCTATCAAAAGGAACAACCCTGCAGGTGTCCTCAAACCAGCAGGCTAGGGAGATCTGCAGGAGAATTTAAAGTTACTGAACATACAGGAGGCCATGAAACTGCCAAGAATTCACTAAAAATCTTGGGTTATGACTCAGAGGAGACTATTAAAGCATACCCCTAATCTTAATGTGATTTTATCCTTAGTCTTCAGGGAAAAGGAAAAGGCAGAGGGGCTATTTAACCCTAGAACAAAAATCTTGCTTCCTGTGCCATTGGAAAGTTAAAGTAGAAATGTGCATAACATCTTTGTTATTTTAAAAATAACAAAACTAAATTTCTGTGCTTTCTACAATCTAGAGGAAACTGAGTTTCAGTGATTTAATTAACAAAAAGGGCAATACAACTTTCATAATCGTATGAAAGTTGACATAACATTCATCAGGGTATAGAGGTTATTTCTAGTCCACCAGTTAAAGATAGAAAACAGCCATTTTAGGATGCTATTTGGTTTAGGACCTTTGCAGGGAAAATAGGAGCGATACTAAGGAGAAGAATTAAATATAAACATCAAATTAGGTCAGCAAGACCTCTCACTATTAGATGCCAACAGTACACATCAACAGTAGAACTAAGATGTAGACACCCTTATGGAGAACTGATTTGGGAAAGTTACATAAGGGCACATTTACCTGAGTTTGGTTCTTGATCATTTTCAGCAAGTTTTCAATAAATTCACTTATTTCTTAAGTTCTACTTACAATTTATCAATTTAACTGTCTGTGGAATACACTCACATACTTATACAGCTCATGTGTTTTCTCAAGAAAAGCATAATAGAACATTCATTAGCATCCATTGTGACTGATCAGTACCCATACCTTCTGGTTGTTAAATATTTAAAATATTTACTACTCTTGCCCCAAAAGTTTTAGAAATATATATTCAAAAGATAGGGAGTGTCTTTATTGCATGGCAAAAAGCATAGGGAGTCATGGAGGTCAAAAAAAGGTGGCTTCTACTGGGGCATCCAGAGGGAATGCTGGTTCCTCTACCACCAACTCAGAATTTCCTGCTATTTCATTTCACGTCTACATACTGGAGGGCGAGACAAGTCTTTATCTTGTGTGGTGTCCACCATTCTATGTCTCTGGTTGCCTTCCTGCTCCTCCAGAGAGAACACTCAATTGAAGGCATCAAGGATAGCCTACTTTCTTCCAACCCAGGCACCGGCATGCTGGGGACAGTCAAGATAACTGTTGGTGATACAATGGCACATTGTTCACCCACAGAATAGTAGTGATAGGAAAAGAAGCAAGCATTATGATTTAATGGGGGAATTCTTAATAAGGATTTTGTGCTCTATCTAAAAGTATAAAGTTCCTTATCAGGAAAGACACACATATGATCTGTTATGCAATTATGCATTATTGCCCTCTTGTCTTGCCCTTAGTTCTCTTGTCCATTGTGAACAAGGTACAATAACTAGGTAAAGGGAAACAAAGTCACAACTTGGGCTTATACCAATTATAGAAATGAAATTCCTAACTCATATTTTCACATGGACTAGTAAATCCGCACAAACTTTTACATGTTTCATTATTTGCTACTCCTTGTTTGCTTTGAATGTGACTCTAATTATAGACTTATATAGGAGTGATACCAAAACTGATTAAAATAATCTGCAAAATTCAAGGCAAATATTAAATGCCTTCTCATACAGCCACAAGCTCTCAAAAAGTACACACGCATATACAAATAGAGTACTAATAACTTGAAACAAATTCTTTGTGAAAGATTTATACTAGATAAACTACAACCATGAAAATGACTTTTTGATTAGCCTTAAAATATGGCATTTTGAAATTCAAAGTCAAGAAAACTTATTTCTTCCTTACATTGAAATGACACCACAGTTTAGCCAAGACAGCAGATAATGGTGTCTTGTCCTCCCACTGTTGGAGCATCTGTAGTACTTATGGTTCCCTGTCACTCAAATAACAAGCAATGTTCTGTCCATCTAAATGCCTATTTTTTTTATCAAGGGGATGTAGTATAACATCAGGTTTATGTAATTTCTACTTAAGACATTTCAGATCTGACAAGAAAATGTTGTCAGCTGCTCTTATATTCACTCAAGCAGGATTTTTCCATTATACTTCTTATGTTAAATTCAGTTAATCTTCTCCAGCATCCTATGCCTCTTCCTCAGAACACTTATCACAATAAGAGTAAATAAGCAGCTATGTTGCATATAAGGTCCTTAAAGTCAGGAGTTTTCTGTTTGTCCACTGATATCCTCTGCTTCTATTAGAAGTTCTGGATCATACTAAGTACACAGTAACTCAATTGTTAATTAATTTTAATAAATTTAAAGTACCGTTAACTCGCTTCAAAAAGATGAGTGTAAATGTCATCAAGTAATGTAATAAAAATTTTTAAACTCAATAAACAGAAATTATACTTGAACTTTTAAGAAACAGAAACTCATTATTAGCCATAGTCTCCCTTTGGAGGCTAGAAATTTATCTAGTTTTAAACCATCATTTTCTCTATGTTCTCAATGATAAGTGTGTATAAGTTTTTATGCATGTATATGCACATATATACATATTTATACATAAATATTTATATATAAAATATTGTTTTAGTCAGCTTTTCTCACTGCTGTGACTAAAAGACCCAACCAGAAAAACTGTAGAGGAGGAAAAGTTTATTTGAGGGCTTACGGTTTCAGAAGTCTCATTGACAGCCAGGTCCATTCCTCGGGGCTCAAGGTGAGGCAGAACATCATGGTGGAAGAGTGTGGTGGAGGGAAGCAGCTCACATGGTGATCAGTAAGCAGAGAGAGACTCTACTCTCCAGATGCAAAATATATACCCCATAGCCACACCCCCAATGAACCACTTCCTCCAGCCACACCCACTTGCCTCCACTTACCACTCAGTTAATCCCATCAGGGATTAATTCACTGATTAGTTTAAGGCTATAGGCCAATCATTTCTCCTCCAAACCTTCTTGCATTATCTCACACATGAGCTTTTGGGGGACACCACATCTTATCCATAACAAATATGTATATATACATATAAACTGGTGTTGAACAACAGGATGATGTCCAATATTAGTTAGTTGAATAACTTAAGAATTTAGTTGGGGTTCGGATATAGCTCAATTGGTAAAGTACTTGCCTCACATGTACAAGACCCTGGGTTCAATCCCCATCACCACAAAAAAAAAAGTCAGCAACTGTTTAATATGATACAAAGTATGAGATATGAAATCATCTAGCATTTAATATAATTCTTTGATGTACTGAAAAAATTGTTAAGTGGTCACAGCTCAAGCAGAATTGGTCTTGTATATTTTTAATTAAACAATGAGTCTTAGATACTACGGTGTCAGTGTTCTAGGATTATGAAACAATTTCCTTCCATGATAATGGGAGGAAAAGAGAAAATAATAGGCAATAAACAAATAAGTGCTGTGTCAGGAGGTGATGAATGTTAAGAAGAAAAATAAAGCAGGTTCTCAAGGGCAAGAGTAAGCTGCAGGTAGAAGAAATATCTTTTGTTCAGGGGGCTTTGGTTTCCACGGAGAGTGCAGCTAATGAAGTCCCTTAAGCCAGTGTTATACATCAACAGATTATTGAACTCTGCCCAATCTAAAGAAAGCCAGGCCCAAGAGCAGCGGACCTTCCTCCTGCTTTTCATTCTAGACAATGTCAGTTGTCATGGACTAAGCCAGACTGAATGCCATAAGGAAACCACACATATTTACCTCCTGATGAGAAGAATTATTAAATGCAATTATGACTGCATGGAAGGTGATGGGTCACAGGTTCAATAGCACTGACTCCAACAGATGCAAGGTGGAAGAGTTTATGTTGTATAAATGGGTGTAATGTTTCACAGATTTTTTTTTCTTTTAAAAGCCTTAAATTTGCAACCTGCCTTTAGCACTATTATAAAACCAAGCAAGTTTGGTTTAATTTAACAGGGTTCTTTGCTGCCAAGTAAGGTAATCCATAGTAGTGTGAGTGTATGGGCAAATTCTCCTCTTAACCCCATCCATACCATAGACTACCTTCTAGACATAAAGTTCTATATACTAATACTCTCCAATAAGTTACAAATTCTAAACTATTATTCATTAACTACTGATGTGTGTGCTTCCGGAGAAGTTGAAAAGTGTAGCTGCAGTCATCCAAATGTGCTCTCACAGTGGCCCTTATTACTTACACTTACTTTTGACTACAGATAATGGATAATTCACTTTCCTTTGAGTTGTGAATATAGGAAAGCATTGCAAGTAATCCCAGACCATTCTCATATTTTATCTTTCCCCAAGATTTCTTTTCAAAATTCCTGGCTTCTAACTTTACTCCATGAAGTTGTTTTAGGAGTAGCTACTCTGAGGAGTGACTGCAGGTTTTAAGCTTTCACAAGATGAATACATTATATTAATATTTTTGACGGGATGAAATATGTTAAATAAAGGATTTAAATTTAACTACAATTCTTATTCCAGTTTTCTTTCTACCATGACACAGACTGTCTTCATTGCATCCAAAAAGTGAAAAGTTACATTCAAAGTAACGTTTTATTATGTGAACTTTCACATCAGTGCTTATGTACAAGTTATGAAGTAGGGGAGAAAGGAATAAAAGAATCTAACAAATTGCTTAGAACCCATAAGGTGGGGAAATGACTATGCGAGGAAGCAGCAGCTCTTAGGTCTGATCAGATCTGAAGCACAATATGCCTCATGAGGAGATCAAATTTAAGCCCATGTAGAATTTTCTGCCTGTGTCTGAGCTCCACCAGCAGGAGAGTGTGGAGAACAGGAACCACAGTGAGGAATCCACGGTGAGATCCAGAAAGACATCAAAGACACTGTGGAAGGAAAGCATGGCGAGAAACTTGAAGCCTGAGTTTGTAAGGGCTCCAGGACGGGCATCCTTGTCCCCTGTCACAGGCATCCTTGGTTCTGACTTCTTGCTCTGTGACTCCATTTGCCACTTGTTTTGGGCCTGGTTACAACAATGAACAGTAGACTTTTCATTTGAAGCACACTCCAAATCCTAATGGTTTCTCTTTCAAGAACCCTTCTTTTAATTATTTCTCCAACAATGTCATAATTAAAAGTGATTACTTGCTCTTTCAGTTATTGTAGAAATCCACCTTGCTGACCCAAAACTACAAGCTGCCATGACTAGAAAATTGTTCTTAAAACTGTTTTGAAAAACTCAGGCAGAAACATAGTAATTAGTCTTGAGGAAGGGACCCACCTCATTTACGTCTGTATGTCTTCTGTTGCTACAGAAACTATGAAAAATAATATCAATTTTTTTTCAGGGACTTTAACATTTGGGCCCCAGTTAATACTTGACATTACTTTTTCTTCCAGGAGTCTTGGCTGCCAACGGGTGACTCTGCACAAGAACATGTTTCTGACCTACATTCTGAATTCCATGATTATCATCATCCACCTGGTTGAAGTTGTGCCCAATGGAGATCTGGTGCGAAGGGACCCGGTAAGCTCTGCATGGTTTTGTTTTCAATTTTATTTTAAAGAATCTAGTACCTGTAAATAGTGAGGGTGGAGTTAATGCTATTGACATCTGCAACCATATTTACTTCTTGAGTTGAATTTTGCGTTAGCAAAGCATTATCACTTCTGTGCAGTTCTTGGCAGTCACTATTACATGTTATAGTAAAGGACTGGAATCACTGAATCCTAAGCTAATGAGAATCGTAAGACAAGGCTGTTATACGAGGGCCTGGGCTAGTCACCTCAGCAGTAAGCACTATGCATTTACTCAAATGAGTTATAAATATGCTCCATGTCTTCATGCTTTGAAAAAAAACCTATTCTGACATAGGAGAATGAAAAAGAGTTAGAGGTAACAGAAATACATCCATGAAACTCATGCCCATAAACACTGTCACAACAAGCCAATCTAGTGAGAGTCCTCCTTCTATGAAAGTATTACAGAGAACAAGAGAGTTGAAGTCATGTAATTCAGACTCAGGACACTCAGAATGTCCTGAGAGTTGTTAATAATAATTCATATTTGTCTTCAATCTTCTCTCTTTATCTCCAAAGTAGTATTTTTCACAATGGTTTCCAAATATGGCCACACTTCAGAATCAGCTGGAGAAATTTCCTAAATATTAGATAGCCACTGACCACAGGGTGCTAGAGTTCAGTAGCTATGGGTGGAACCAAGGAAAGCATCCCAGGTGTTTCTCTCTTGCTGCCAAATTGGGAAATCATTGACCAACTGCTGGGTGAAGAAAATAAGCTGGCAGAGGAAGAGGCACACTGAGCCTCTGCTGATTCATTGAATCAGCCCCAGATATTACAAACCACCAAAAATCAGAACATTTTAGTCCTCATTTTACAGATTAGAGACCTGAGGATGAAAAGGCTAAGCAATTTACCCTGGATTATATGATTCATATAATTCAGTAATTGCAGGGGGAATGAGGACTCAAATCTGCTCTCTTTACTCTCAGTTTTGTTCTTTACTTTGCATCATAATCATGTGTCTCTAATTATGAATTGATAAGGGCTTGGTAACACCAAACTGGTTGATTAGGTTCCCAAATCTACCAGATTGATTTTAAAGCAATTGAATCACTTTGGTTGTGTGATACCAAACAACCTTTTTACTTTCCAGAAATCGTTTATGCATCAGCTCAGTGTTTAAATAATGTATAATCACTATTTCTATTATTTAACAATTATTTGATCCTTAGTAAGTATTTTCATCTTGAAAAATCCACAGATGCTACTCTGCACCTCCTGCCTTTCTTAATTTCAACCAAAAATCTTTTTCTTATTCATTAATGGCCTGCATTTTAATTATTCAATTCAGAACAATTTCATGATGTAATGATTTCTTACATTGCATATGAAATTGCCAATATTTGATCAGTTTTGTTCTGTAAAATTGATCTCTGTTTCATTCCAATACAAATTTGAGGACAATACACTGGGGACTGTTACCTCACCTAGGCCTGAGCAGACAATGGAGGGCAAGAGGAAGGAAGCTAAAGGCAGAGAAGTGGTATGGTTAAGGGATGACTCCAAACCCAGCCAGCCTGTAGCAAACCCCAGAAGGAATGAGGGAGTAAACATTCACTCTCACCTTCCTGTCTCTGCTAAGGGTTCTATTAACTGAGCTCAACTGGAAACCAGAGAGCAAAGAAGCCCTGGTAGAGGCATCCAGATCCATATATCTGGGCCCAGGGCTGTGGGAGGGGAGAGGGGTACATCTGGAAGTTCAAACTGAAGCTATCAGCACATAGTAAATGGCCGAGGGATATTTTCATTTCTGTTTCCCTGCTTAACTGTGTTATGCAAGCATCTGTAGATAGCCTCATCTTTCAAAACTGGCATGTGACAGTTCTGCCAACCCAATGACAAAAATGCGTGAAATCTGCCCAGAGCATGCATCCTGCTTGAGAGTGGCATGGCATGGGAAAGCAGCTTAATTTGGCTTCTAATGGATCCTCAGTATTAATAATTTTTGCAATGTGAATAGATCCAGAAAGGCATTATGATCTGTCTTTTAAAATCATGACATCTGTTATCAGAGACAAAGTCCTGTCTTACCTGAAGAATAATGTGACCAAATGGGTTTATTTTGATGAGTTTTCTTTTCCAGTGTTAATTGATTTAAATAAAATTCATCTCACTTAATTTTATCCTCACAAGGCCTCAGTGAGAAGGCTATTAAGCTCATTTTTAAAGCTGGGAAACTGAGGCTCAGTGAAGGTAAGTGTCCCCCCCATACTGTGAGTACTTAGAAATGGGATTCAAATATGGACCTGTCTCACACAAGCCTGACTTTCTTCATGTCATAGCCTTTCTTTATTTCCTTAGGAAGATACATGTGCTTAAAGAAGTGGGCTGAGCCATTCCAAAGCAATAACTGTCAACAATTGGACTGGCACACCATAGTCAGTGAAGCTGACCCCCACCAAATTTAAACTAATGTAGAAGCAATTTGCTAAGCAAGGAAGAGTCAAATAAATATTCAGCTTTCCATTTTCCACTAAAATTGGAAACCCTGAGAAAGTTACCACCTGGAGGAAGTAGGCCAGGAAATGGAACTTCAGGTGTTGCATCATCACACACTGACCTGAGAGCCTTGCTCAGTCTGGTTATGAAGTATTGTAGGTTCCCAGATAGACCCTCTCCTATATCTCTCCCATCAATGTCTGACCCCCAGCCAACTCTCCATCCATTGTGAGATCTTGCTAAACCTTTTATCATTTTGAAATAGTCTAAATTCAGGCTCTTTCTGACTTTGCTACTAAACAATAGAAGTTATTTAACCTTATCCTTCAAATGAGAATAACAAGGGATTAGATCCAAGGGATTGTCCTGGAATCCCAAAGAAGCATAAAGCTTTTTAAAATTCCCAAGGCCATAATATGGCAAGCAGTTGCTCATAAGTTTTCTGTTAACCCCTGCCTTGTAGCTAAGTACCCCCCATCCCTGCACTTGGCTTTTCCAACAAATGCATTGCTCTGTTGATCTCAATGGTCATTCATTGTCTTGGTTGGATGTGTTCACTGTCATAGGATGTTTTAGGACGACACACTTAGGTACTCTGCTAGTCTCAGTACACAGGCTGTCTCCTAGACACCGCCACTCGGCCCAGTTCTGCCTTGCAGCTCCTCTGATGCCTAGAATCTCTAATAAAGCCTGTAAACTGGTGTCTAGGGACCCAGCTCTGCCACTATGCAGCTTATATCCCAAGAGAATGAGTGTGAGCTTAGAGGAGCCAGAGAAATCAATAGAAAGTGTTCTTCTGGAATGGAGGAGTGAAGCTAATTCTCCCACAGGCATTCTCAAAGTACAGTTGAGAAAAAGGAAATAAGGGTAATTTTTATGATCCAATACACTTGTTTCTCCAATCTGTAAGTTTTTAACCTAACAAACTTGCTAATTTTTAGCTGCACAAGAGTAAGCTTCTAGGGAAAAACTACAAAACACTTCAAAGACAGGATTTCATCCAGTCAATCAAGTATTTATTGAACACCCAAAACTCAAATCTTAGTCCTCAGGCCAAACTGACCTCTTAATACTTTGGGAAAAGTTCTACTCATGGCATCCCCTTCACGATCCATAGGAGTAAACCCAACATCGTGTAGAAATAGCCCCATGTGTCTTGGAACCATGCATGTGGGATTCAGACATATTTTTACCTGTTCTGAAGTGTGCTTTTTTTTTCCCCATGGAAAACAAAGGAACAAAAATCTAGATGGTTTTCTCTGTGCACCTATAAGAGGAACCCCTTTCCACTGAGGCTAGACAAAATGAGAATGGGTCACCAATCAGAACTCACTTACATGGGAAATGGAGCCATGTCATGATGTGAGAATACACTGTGTCCTGTTTCACATTCCTAAATATTCGTTTCTTCCATTAGACAAAACATGGAGTCACACAGCTCTCACCAAACACATGTGAATAGTGTAGGCTAAAACCAATTGACTACAAGGTCAAAAATAAATTCATGTTTGTGAATTATGAAGCACACACTTGACCCAGGAGGAAAAATAACTAGTTTTAAAAAATAATTAGTTTTCCAAAAAATAACTAGTTTTCTTAGTATGTTCTCTATTTGAACATAGTCATCATTTTCCATAAAAAATTTTGTTGACTCTTTATCTAACCTTCCATTTATAAACAACACAAGAAAGCTCTCTCTAGGCAAGTGAAATTAGTTCAAGAAGAGGTAGCAAAGACTCCTAAGTAGACCTGTTTTGTGCATCATTCATCCTTGAAACTTTCTATAATTTCTCTAAGAGAGAGACACATAATGAAATTTGTATTGTCTCACCTTGAAAATGCATACTCTAGCATAAATACATTCAAAGAAGCACAATTTCTTGAGGTTTTTTTCCATTTGGAAGTTTATTTAAGTGGATTGTAGTTGAAGCAATAAATTTGGGTATCAAGAAAGAAGAAATTTCCCTGCTGTGATAGACTTGAATATAAAGAATAAACAAGAACTAGGAAAGACTTACCAGCTCTTCTCAAGCCCTATCTTTCTTAGGAGAAAAGTTCTTCAGTTCTAAAGAGACAGATGTAATAGCATTCAAAGACTAAGAATCCTGACATCAACATTATGTCACATGCAGTATCATATGTTTAAAATTACTTTAAATTAATTATTTGAAACATTACATTTTTCTGGAAAAACTGACAATCCAAAAAGTGTTAGATTAAGGTCCTCCCTAACCAGGAAAAATAAAAACAAGAAAGAAAACATAAAAGAAGAGATAATAAATAAATAAATGAAACAATTTTTTGGAAAAAGGAAAGTTATGGGACATTTTCAGTCTACCAATATTAATTGAAATCACAGCTAGCATGAAAACTAAAACCATAGTCATAAAGAAAAGCACATTCATCAGCAGACCATCTCTGATTTAGTTCTCTTTCTCTTTTAAAGAAAAACAAAAAACTTAAGTTTTAAAGTCATTTTCTCTCCTAAACAAACGAAAGTCAGAGACATGGCTTATTTTTTCATATTGACCCTATTCTCAGGTCACTGAATCAGCAGTTAAGAGGCACAAAGATTTCTCTACCCAATACCAAAGGGAATATATTAAAAAGAAAGTTATTTCTTTAAGAAGGAAGCTGCCTCATCGCAAATGTTGTTGCACTTCTTCTATGAGAGTTTTATTTTGTTGAGGGCAAAATAAGAAAAGAAAGAAAGAAAAAGAATTGTCCTCAGCCCTCAGTGGGGAATCCCTGCAGGATCGAAGTTCCTTCTGCATCAAAGTAGTCAGTTTTTTCTCTCAGAAGCCTTTGGTTAGGCATGTTCTCTCCTGTCTGGCCAAGGATCAGAATCATATTCCTTCACATTCTTCTATTTTATTTTTTTTAAGTTAAACTCAAATTAACCCATGGCATAAATAAGGACTGAATAGATCCTCAGTTTATTGAGTGATGTGAAAATTGCCCTTTGTCATTGATGTCATTTGAGTATTTCATTTTCATAATATCTAAAATTTCATCTTCTTGTTCCAACTATTCATTTGATGATCTTTGTGTAGAGTCAGGATGCAGAATTAAAGGCATTGTTCTTGCTGCATCTAAAGGAAGCTGGCAGGATACTTGTCATTTTCTAGAAATAAATGTCTCTCTGAATTTTTTATCTGGCTATGAAAGGGACAATACAGGGAGATTAGTTTTAACCGGGAACCTGAGTACTTTGTACCTAAAAAGCTGAAATAATCAAATTACATTTTCTGCAGCTTCTGGTATGAATAAAGTCAAATAAGTTTCAAGTTCTGAAAAACAACATGAATTTCTTATAACCCTCATTTGTTCAGGACAGTTGAACCACCAGACAACACCATAGCTTTATCCTAGGTCATCACAGGAAGACCAGGTAGGAAAGAGTGCCTAGAACTGAAGTGCTAGAGATGAGGAATTCCAGGAGGGAGAACTAGACGTTCCTGCCTGGCCCAAAGGAGGCTGGTGGAAGAGGGAGCAGATAAATGTAGGTGAGGCAACTGAGCCAGCAGTGCTTCTGAGATGAGAGCTCAATGGCAGATCAAACCAGACTGGCATTATCTATTTCACCAGCCTATGGAGGGAAAAATTGGATTGGGAATAAGTGTGTATGATTGACTCAGGGGCAGGGTGTGGACAATAATGCCAGGACATGGAAGTGGAATAAGGTATTCTACTCTGCCATTTATTCTTCTTCTCTTTACTGACATGTCAAAACCAATGATGATTCTCCAACTTTATGGTGAAGATTGTTTTACTCAGAGTTTGCTGTGTGACTACTCCACCATCATAATTTTCACATAATGTTGCAGAATGTATTTTCCAGTGGTACATTATCTAAAAATGATTTAAAACAAGATAGTGATGGCTGAGTGGCTCCTATCTAGAAAAATCTGTCACAAATTAGGGGTATGATAGACCTAAAAAGCAAAGAAAATTAAAGTGAGGAAAATAAATCTCAGCGAAGAGGAGCCTCAAATCTGTGTATTTATTTGTGTTCAGGCTTTGAATGACCCCACAACCATGTGTGTGCAAAGGAATCCAGATCATAGCTATGTCTAAACTACCTGAACTGAGATTCACATTACCACCATCATAAGAAATGAGCACTTTGGATTTATCCAAATTAAGTTTCTACTAAAACAATAGGAAGAAAACTTCAAGGAATGTAACAGAATCCAGATTCTATAACATAACATTTACAGTATCCAGAATACAATTCACAATTACCAGACATAAAAAAAATCTTCAGAAAACTGTACCTATCACAAGAGAAAATACAATTGAGATATACCCTGAGTTGGCCCAGATGTTAAAATTAGCAGAGAGAAATTTTAAAGTAGCTTACTTTCACTATACTTAAGGTTGTAAATGAATGAAAAGATAGGACATCTTAGCCAAAAGGTAGAAATCACTAAAAAAGAACTACCTGGAGATTCTAGAACCAAAAAGTAGAGCAGCTGAAATTTACAAGTAAAGTCATTACAGAGTGGAGATGACAAAGGAAAGACTTAGCAAAACTGAAGATAAATCAATAAAAATTATCTAATCTGTGATCTATACAATATCCCTTTGATTTCTGGATATAGAGGTGGCACATGTTGGCAGATGCTTGGGGAAACTGCCTTATAAACAGAATGTAGACACTTTGGCTCATATTCACATTTACCCTCTGTTCATGCCAGATCGTTACCTGTGTCTTCCACTGAGTGTCTTCATTTCTTCATAACAGGTGAGCTGCAAGATTCTGCACTTCTTCCACCAGTACATGATGGCCTGCAACTATTTCTGGATGCTCTGTGAGGGGATCTACCTTCATACCCTCATTGTGGTGGCCGTGTTTACTGAGGAGCAACGTCTGCGCTGGTATTACCTCCTGGGCTGGGGTATGTATTTCCTCCAACTGAGTTTTGAGCCAAGTTTACTTGTGTTTATGTGTATACAGTTTTCTGTTCTTGGTCTCAGAGACTTAGAAATAGAAGGAAAGTACTCCCATGTACTTTTACAATGAACAAATACAATTTATTCATCTCCCTAAAAAGAACATTCCTCCAGAGAGAGAATTATTCTTACCTTTACCATCTTTGGTGGGAAGAACAGGTTGCTATAGATCTTGGGGCACAGAGAAAGAGGAAAGGAAAAAACAACTGTATGAAAGGAAGAACAGTAGCTAAAGGAAATTGAAGAACCTAGGAGTTAGAGATGTGGTGTCCACATCTTAAGGAGGAGACACACTCTCCTTTCTACGACATGAGCGGATGGGATTCAGTTTCCATATGCCCCGTTTGCTAATTCTAAAATATGTGTTTCAGAATAAATGCAGAAAATGAAGTTTTGTTTCTGAACTCAAATGGGAAAGTGATATGTTAGGGCTACTGTGAATAGTACAATCATATTTTGAGTGAAGAGTCCAACTTAAAATTATTTCAGGCAAAAATTTAAACAGTGGTCTTATTGAATTCTATGATTCATGAAGCTGAGGTTATTCTTAGGTAAAAACTCAGTATTTTGAGACCTTTTCTTTTTGCATATAACTCACAGAAAATAAAAGCATGTGGGTTTAATTCTCTCCAGAGATGCATTTCTTAATCTAGTGATAATAACAAAACCTTTTTCTATGGATGTTTCAATCAAATCAAACTGTTTTCTATTGCACATAGGTATAACTCAGTGAAAATAAAATCTTTTTTAAGGAAAATCACAACTATAGATTTCATTTATAGAATGAAATTTATTTTTCAAAGATGTGATTTGGCAGACCATGTCACCAGTAGCTATCTCCATAGTTCTGTTTATATTAAAAGGTGTTTCTTACTTAGTACTTTGAATTTAGTAAAGGAAGTGACACAGTTGCCTCCATGAAGGTCCTACAATAAGAACTTAGAGGGCAGCAGCTACATTGACTTCTCAGGAGTGTTTGTATTAAAAGGAAACAGAGTCAATGCACATCATATAAACAGGCATAAAAATGAAAAGCTTTAAAGAAATAACATGACTACCAAGTAAGGCTTTAGAAGCAAACAGACTACCATTGCCACACACTGTCCCAAGTCATGTCTCTCCTGTGTGACCCAACTCCTGTCCATGTGAGAGCCTAGACTTAGCCAACAGTTATCAACAAAATCACCATCATCAAAGGCCCTAACAATGATAGTAAGAATCATACCACATGTTAAAGTGTCCCCACTATATAGGGAAATTTGTGAAAAGCTTTTAATTATCTGGAAGCTCCTAACCAAACTCTCGGAAAGCGCACATTGTTCTAACCAGGAAGTTTTTACCTACCTTGACCAAAGATAATTTGTGCACAAACATCAGGGAAGTATCTTGACAGACACATTAAATTTGCTGCTCTTTTTTGCAAGTGTGCAACCATTTTTCATGCAACTATAGTTATAGCACATGGCCAAGGAACCTAGTGTGATTTGTACTTTTTACATTTTTAGGATTCCCACTGGTGCCAACCACTATCCATGCGATTACCAGGGCGCTGTACTTTAATGACAAGTAAGTATTAAGGTGGTTTTTCAGTTATTAAATATATAAATAAATACATTTGGGTTGATGTGTTCCCTCCCTTTTCTTCAGCTGCTGGCTGAGTGTGGAAACCCATTTGCTTTACATCATCCATGGCCCTGTGATGGCGGCGCTGGTGGTAAGAATTGGTTTTTAATCCATTATTAACAGTGGTATCTTTTTGTTAGGATTTTTGTGAACATACTTCTATGTAGTATAGGTATTTAACTTCAAAATAAATACAATTTAGTTAGATTCTAGAATGAGAGAAACAATTTGGTTCTTCAAAAAAAATGCCTTTTATTTATGGGGGAGGGGTTACCCTAAGCTCATGTTCACACATACCGTAACAGCAATGTAGCTGTATTTTCTAAGAATTCTACAGCTAGATGGTCAGCTGGATATACATACTGAAAAAATATTGAACATATGTTTAGTAATTATATATGTCAATATGAGGAAAGTATATCCTTGCCATCACAACCAAACACAAAATATAAATTCTAGGTAAATCATAGGTTTACATGTGAAAAGCAAAACACTGTCTTCTAGAAGACACCTTAGGTAGATGTCTTCATGAGCTTGAAGTAAGAAAAGATTTCTGAAGCAGGATACACAGAGTACTTAAGGAAGAGATTGATGAGTTGACTACATCTAACTAAGATGATATTTAGAGAGTGAAAAGACAAATCTCAGAATTCAAGAAGAGAGTTGCAGTATTTCAAATAAAAACCAGAAAATTTATGAAAAGGTGCTCGAACTCACTGATCCTCAGAGAAATGCAGATTAAAATGAGGATGTGTACAGGTTATAAAATCTAAATAAGGAATAGACAGCCTCACTTGAGTTGAATTTCCTGTATTTACATGTACAGGGGAAATATTTTCTCATTTAAGGAAAAAAATAAGAGAAAATGAATACAGGCCTGAAAAGAGTCTGATTACCCCTATTTGGAGTTTTATGAAGTGCTGAGCTAATGGAGTGGTATCTCTCGGGCAATCCCTCCTGCTCTAGTTTGTGTGACATCTGCTCCCCACGCTGGATACATGGGAACTGAGGACAATAGACATCCTTAAGTGATATCTGTCCACGTGGTTTACTGATGATATCATATCTTTGCAGGTCAATTTCTTCTTTTTGCTCAACATTGTCCGTGTGCTGGTGACCAAGATGAGGGAGAACCATGAGGCGGAATCCCACATGTACCTGAAGGCTGTGAAGGCTACTATGATCCTTGTGCCCCTGCTTGGAATCCAGTTTGTTGTCTTTCCCTGGAGGCCCTCCAACAAGGTGCTTGGGAAGATCTACGATTACGTCATGCACTCTCTGATTCACTTCCAGGTAAGATTCATTCAGTGACTTTTTTAGCTGGCTGATCTATTGAACTCTAAAGTCCATAAACTTCGATTCAACAGCCAAACTTCTGAAGGAAATCTTTTTTTTTTTTTTTTTTTTTGGCACTTGCTTCTGCTTTCCATGCTTGCTTTTCTGTCACCTCCAGGAGCCCCAAGTGGCCCCACCTAGGCAGCTGGTCACACACACATAATCATCAGATCTTCCTTTAATAAATAAATGTTGACTCTGGGGTAATGAAGAGCAATGAAATTGTACAGAACTGCCCAGGTCCCCTGCTCTTTCACCTTCCATTTGTCAGGCAATGTCAAGAATCCATTCTTGACAGTTCACTAGTTGTAAAGGAAAGTTGTATTCAGGGGTCTCCTCTTGTAGGAGATAATGGAACTGGCTCTCAGGGGCTGTCCTGAGTTGTCTAAAGTCTGTAACACTGGAATGAATGGCTGCTGCATTTCCATTCACTCTTCCCAGATCCACAGTTCCCTTGAAGGTGCGCTGTTAAGTATTTTGAGAACAAGGTAGGGCATGGAGGAATGTAGGTGGGGGTCCTCAGGCAAAGGAAATTCTATTTAAATTAGTTTTTTTTCTACTGCCAAGGTTTAAAGTGAAAAAGAACTAAAATTTATTGAGTTAAAAGAAAGCACAGGTTTGTTTTCGTTTGTTTGTTTTATTAAATGAGCTGTTATTTCAGCTGTAGTCAAATCCTGGGCACAAGGAATCTTCTGAGCAGTTACCAGGGCCTTAGAGATTACCTAGTCCATGTCCTTATGTGAGACATGGACTTGGGTGTGGGGTACCATGACAATTTCAGGACCCAGGCTGCTAACCATGCACTGTAATACTGGTGTTTGTAAAAGATCTCTACTGAACCCCATGGTCTCAATTTTTAAAATTTTTAAGTATAAAAGTTCTTTTCAAATCCACTTCAATCCACATATTATGCTAAAAATCTTCAAATTCAAAAGAGTGGCATATTAATCAGATTTACTAGAGCTGCCCTAGTTGCCAAATGATAGAATCCTAACAAGAAAAATACATTTCAAATAAAATATTCTTGTAATGTCGCACTGAATATGAGTGGTAGATAATTATTTTTCTTGACTTTATATGTCATCAAGCTTTGACATGCTCTTGCAATAATAAAATGCCTCCCAAAGCAATCTATTTATATTGATATATTCATATTGATTGACAACACATAACTTCAACTCTACTTTCCTTTCTCTTTTCAGGGATTCTTTGTGGCGACTATCTACTGCTTCTGCAACAACGAGGTGAGTCTGCATTCATTTCATATAACACAAATGGCTGTTTATATAAAGCCAGTATTTTATGGTCTCCAAAGGGCCTCCATACACATTTCATTTGATCTCATTTCCACAGTTGACCTCAGTGGCTTTCAAAATTAGCAGGACTGCGTTTTTTCCACTTCTTTAAGCTGAATCTTACCTAGTGATGTGTGGTACAGTTGCAGGATAGGATCCAGACATGCAGCTAAGTTGTGATCTCCTGGGGTTGCCTCCTGAGCTGTTCAGCACCCCCAGCAGTAATCGTGAAAGCCATTCAGGGTTCCCAAAGAGAGAGAAGGCAAGTCCCTATTCCTCTGGAAGCCCCAAACCCTTGCTGGTACAGAACCATCCTCTAGCCAGTCTGCTGCCCTATTTTTCCAGTTTCTTGGTGCTACTATTGGACCACTACTCAGCATTTTAAAAATCACCTTGAAGTTAAAACACAAAAAGGATCTCCAAATAAATAGTCTATTGTATTGAATATTTGTATCAGTAGAACCTAGAGATCCATCAGGCCAGGGTTTTTGAACCAGAGTACTCTTTCTTCCAACTGTAACTGGGAGTCCCATTTATACAATGCAAAAAAGAAGCTGCTATAACCCCAGAAGTTCTTCCAAAGGACTCACGAGTTTTCAGAGAACATGATTTAAAAACTTTCTCATTTTTCAAGTGAGATGTCTAAGCTCCAGGAAGATCAAGTGATTTGCCCGGTGCACAGGCATATAGTGGTCATACCCAGGACTGGATCTCAGATTTTCTGATTCCCAATTAAATTAACTAAATCTCAATAAATTATTTGTGTCTATGATTCCTCCCTAGAACTTTGCAAAGTGGAATATGCTTTCTATAGAACCACAAAACTTTTAATATAAAAGCATTTTTGATCATTTAATTTCTATGAAGAACAATTCTATGTGAGACAAATCACACTTTAAGATATCAGCATAATTATTTTCCTGTAATTAGAAACATTTTCTAACCATTATTAGTTGATACTTATTTTTCATTCTCTATCTCTTTCATTAAATGGTATTTAATGAGCAAGCACCTAAAATATTTTCCTGCTCTGTGATGTTACCCTTCTCCAACCCCAACATGGCCAGGTTTTTGTTATTACCATTTCATTGGTAGATTTTATGACTTCCTCCCATCATCTTTTCATCCAAGAGCTCATTACATCATTCAGCAAAAATATATTGTGCATTTACTATTGCTAGGTGCTTGATAAGGGGCTAGATAGAATCAAAATATCCTTCTGTTGCCAACTGTTAGAGTATTTCTCCACTTCTTTTTTTTTCTTTTTCAGAATAGCAAAAACTAATAAATGAATAGAGCTTAAATCTTCTTTTGTATAGTACTAAACTAGTGAATAGTCTGTGAATGCATTCTTATACCTTTTGAGTTGTTTCAGGTGACATGCAAAATAAAATTTTTTCATCTAAAATAATATCAAAATAGGGTGAATATAAAATCAGATCCAGGAGGGGAATGCCTTGTAAAGCACAAGAAGATTGCATGCATTTGTAAAAAAAAAACTGCAGTATTTATTGTGTCTTAACTATGATGCTGTCTTTGGGAGTGTCAGGCATAGGAAGCAAACCCAGGGGCAACGCCTAACAATTGAAATGTCTCGAGTTCATTTCAGTATGCTATTTTCTGAAGTAAAGAAACCATATCTATTTTCATTAAGATCCTGTTACTGGAAGAAAGTGCAAGTGTGACATTTCTAATAATACAGAAATCATGTACTGTGCCAAATGTAATATCACAGCCCCATGGATTTCAGGCATCTGGGTCTCAGTTGGGCATTCTGTGTACGTATCACCTTACAACACTGAACACAGGCAGGGTAGTCACACATGCTGGAAGTTATTTCCGGCTTCCTCTGAGATAGAGCTGTGATGGAACTCTGCCTGGCTGAATATTGAGTTTTAACAGAGATAGAGGGGCCTAATAAATCAGTTGTGTGATGGAAAGATGTAAAATTTAATTTTGATTTATTATCAGTATGTGATCAGTGCTTGCTCTTATGGAAATAGATCACATAGTGGGTCCATTGGTAGATGAGAAACAGGGAAGAAATTTGGAGAATTAAAGTAATGGAAATCAGGAGATGTCCACAAGAGCATACTTGTATATCAAGCACTTCCTACAACTCTTCCAAGTGTGAGGACATTAATTATCCAAACATATTAATAAATTATCAGGTATTAAGGGACCTCAAAAAGATGTCTGCCACTATGAAGATGTACAATTTGTTTCCAAGGAGTAACTTAGAATTGACAGAATTAACAACACACTAGATTTTCTTTTTCATATTTTTAGCTATTGCCCATGAGTTGTGGATAAATGTTTATAGATCAAAGAAGAATGATCAGAAGGATCTCACTTTAACAGTCACGAATTGGAGTGTGTGAAAACTAAAACTTACAACTTTCCTTGCATTCAAGAGCCCATTCCAGTAGCCTCTAGTGGTTTACAGGTCTGTTGTAGAAAATAAAGCAGTTAGTTCAAAAGCTTTTGTCCAAAAGTGTAGCTGGTTACCAAATATGAATGCCAGCACCTGCTGTTGAAATTTCTGGTGGCTCCCCTCACTTCTGAGGATCCTAGGGGTCTTCTCAGTCTGTAGTGTCCTTGATCAAGCCACAGCCTTACTCTGATTCAACAGTTTTCCTGCAAGCCATGTGAGAAGGGTGGGGACTTCAGCTCCTTTCTTCATACTACCTAGAGCCTGTGGTTCTGTCTTCAGTACAGTTCACAGCATTGCCACTGCTTGGACACCATGTTGGACAAGGTGTCAGGGCAAATGTGGGACTTCTATATATATATTTTAAGTTATTGATGGATCTTTAATTTATTCATTTATTATTTATATGTGGTGCTGAGGATCAAACCCAGTGCCTCACGCATGCTAGGCAAGCACTCTATCACTGAGCTACAGCCCCATCCCCAAATGTGAGACTTCTTTACAGGGTTATCAATTTTCAAGATTCTGCTCTTAGAATCAATAAGAAAGGCCTGCTATAATTAGGATACATCTAAGAAAGCAAATTATCCCTTGCTTTCTTCTCCCCATTTTCCCAGAACTTCCACCGTGAAGGGGAAATGCAAGGTCATTTGTGTCTCTGTATCTCTCCCACTCTTTTCTTCCTCTCAAGACTGCAAAGGGTCTGCATGCATCACTTTCCCTTCCTGTCTGTAAAGGACTCTGTCTAAGCCATATCCTACTTGTTGTCTATACTACGGCTTTTAGAAAACCTCCGTTTTCAGACCAATAAGCTTTTTACTACATAGGCAAAGAAGCTTTTTTATTTACAAATTCTCTCATTAATAAAATCTGGTTTTCAAAACTATTGTCTTTTTTTCATCTTCAATTGTTCTAAAATTTGGGGCAAGAGAGATATTGTTCCAAGGATATATAATTACAGTTAGGAGGAATAAATTATTTCAAGGGGCTATTTTCTTTCTAGAGATCCAAGAAAGGCTACTGAGGACTCAAAGCTAAGCAATAATTTCTTTATTCTAGACCAGCATTCTCAAACCTGAGTGAATGTCAGAATCACCTGGAAAGTTTGTTAAAACATGTACCGCCAGCCCCCACCAGCAGAGGTTGCTATTCAGTAGGTCTGGGACAGGGCTTGCAGATTTGCATGTCTTAAGTTCCCAGGTGATACTTGGGCTGCAGGTTCAGAGGCCACACTTTGAGGACCACTGCTCTAGACAAATTAACTTATTCTTTAAACAATGAATGACCTTGACTTAATGAATGAGGGAAATACAGGGGAGTGTTAAGAAATTTAAGAAATACAATTGCTAAATATTTTCAAGAATTTAAACTTTATTACAAATGATATTTATTGTTGTCTTTTAGAACAAGAAATCTTCCTTAAACAGAGGAAAGTAGGTCATGAAAGGGAATTAAAAGCTCTGATCTTGTAATCTTCAAGTACCCAATTGCCTCAAATCACAGAACATTTAAATTCTGTAAAATGGAACCAGAAATCACTAGAGATATTTCTGATATGTACTCCAAACGAATGAAAAAAAGTATCAGTAACAACTTAATAATACTGGGAAGTGTTCCTAAGCATCTAATTAATGGGCTTCAACAGGGATCCAGTTTCCAAAAGTTACATAAAACCATTTAAAGTGTGCAATTACTTTATAATTTCTAAGAAATGTAAAGTGATTTTACAATCATGATTTTTTTTTTTTTTTTTTTAGTCTTAGGTTAAGATTGTATCAGGTCTGTTGGATTGTGGTGACAGAAAGTGAGGAAAAGGAGGAGCAGGACTCAAAATCTTTCCATTTGTTGAAGGAAAACTCCACCTTCCTATTCAACTATAGGCACTTATAAATTAAACTGGAAAAGAAAAGTGAAAATCAAAACTAGTCACACCCAACCATAGAGATGCCAGCATGACTTTTTTTCACAGATTCAGGAACTTAGGCCCAAATATACCAATATTACATAGCTTAATAATAAAGCCAAGTGTAATAACTATGTCTTCAAACCATCAGGTCAGGGCTCTATTTTTCAAAGGTAGCAACAAATAAATTGATATGATCAGGGGGAAAAGTGATTTGTGTTCATTGCTTTTTTAATGAGTGATAGATACATTTATATAATTCACAACTTTGTGGGTTTTAGTTACCTATTGACATCTCCTAACATTTCTGTTATTTTTCAGAAGCAACAAAAGTCTCTTAATTTGGTTGTGTTTTTTCTTTTTCTTTTTTTTTTTTTAGGGGTACAGATTCTATGCCCTTATTCTTGTCATTAGAGCAGCATCAGACTCAACACATATTATTGCAGGAGATAATTGCCCTTATTAAACTGTAATTATTGAAGTGTTTTTTACATGCTGCTTGGGTCTTGTTCTCATATGTGTGGTTTACAAATTGAAGCAGATTGACATCTCCACACAAAAGGATGGGTTATAATTTTTGGAATGCAATTAGAGAATGTTGTGAACTTTCTGTAATAATAAGTGTAAAAACTTAGACTTTAAACCCTTGCCTCTGCTGGGCTGGGTACACATTAATATACATGGATACTGTGACGGGGATTATTTTAAAAGAACAGGTGAGGTAGAAACAGAGACTTGTTTTCCTGCTAGACACTTGCAGACTCACTATATTTCTGTCTACCTTGGGTACGTGTAAATAGCTGTGTAAGCTTAGCTTGAAGAACAATCTTGGTATTTAAGAGAGGCTAAATCCATCAAAAATTATCAGTCCTCTGTCTGTGGACATTGCTCCTCAAAAAATAAACTGAACCAGTATCTTCCTCAATATCTCAGCAGGACATGTGGTGATTTTTAGATTCTAAAGCTGGCATTTAAGGATGTACTATACAACCCAAATACAGCTATGCTACACTTGGGACTGTGGCTCTGCTACATTCCAAGTTTCTTACATTCCAAGTTCCATGTCCATGGACACATGGCATACTCACAGCCCTTCCATCTATAAAATGAGGCTAATAGTGGTGCCATAGTAAGAGGACCATTGTGACAATTGAACAAGCTAACAAATCCAGCGCTTGTGATGTGGCACAGGGCAAGCACCCCAGTAAACAGGAGCCCAAATTCTTTATACCATCCTTTCTCCCCCTGTGTGGCTTTTATCAATGCAGAGTCCAGCTACATGGCACACTTCTCTCCTTAGCACTTGAAGTGCTTGTCTTGTTTGTCTCTTTTGAACATAATTAGACATAAAGTACTTTATAACCAAGTCTTATCACCAGGCTGGTCATTTCAGTGATTTGAAAAGTCTAGTATTCCAAATTCTCAGATTACCAAATAATTCTCATGGCTCTTTGTCACCTTGAGCCTTCTGGTTGCTCCACTAAGTGATGATGAACCTCTCCCACTGTAAGTTTCATGGCCTCTTGACTGGCTTTTCAATGAATTATTTGAATTTGACTTCTGAGTAAAATCTATAAAATTATATACAAATACTAATAATTATCAGGAGAGACTGTTACTCTATTATATACAGAAAAAAAGGACATACATTTGCCTTGGAAACATTCAGCCTTACATTATACATGTTTTATAGTATCAACTGGTTTTGCCATTATTTTCATCTTCTTTCAGATTCATACAAATGTAAAGTAGCAAAGTAGCGCCCCATGATTGACTAGTTACATGAATAAGCTCATGTTGTATTTTTTCCTGGATTCTTTTGCATGTGGTTAGCTGCTATATTCAAGTTTGACAACAGAAAGAACTAAGGATGTATTAATAAATTAGGGCAAGCATTTTCTACATAAGCTTGTGCCGCCCACTTGCCGCACAGACAATGGAGATGAAGTTCACTCAGTCAAATGGGCTGGCTGAGCAGTAAAAGCTAAGAAAAATAAAACTGTGAAATAACCACAGAACACAGAAAATAGTTTCAAAAACAGGCAGGACGGGCAAGCAGACCAGATGGGTCTAGCTTCTAACACAAAGGAGGCTGCATGTGCTTTATTTATGTTGGGGAACTTCAAAGACCTTCCATTGAATATTCTTTACCAAGATAGGAAAAAAGGTGGGGGCAGGTAGGCTTCTCAGTTCCTAATGGGATACACCCATTTCCAGTCCTGCAATGAGGACTTTCCTAGCAGAGTGGAAGAGGTAGGACACTTGCATCAGGTGGTCTTTTACTGTAGGGATGCTTCAGAGAGTTCACAATGCCAGCCCTGTCTTCTCCCTGGCTACCATGCCGAGAGAAAGTCCTCACACATTCCACCGATGGCTTCCCACATGCTTGTCTTATGTACTAAGCAATAGAAATGCTTAGAAATATGGAATAGATAGTGTTGCAGTAAGTAACCTCTTAAGTTTTATTCAGCAAGCAAGAAAGTCAAGAAGTTTGGAGTTGACATGAAGGATGAACTTAACTAAATTGAATTCAGTTCTGTAAAAAGTAGAGCTAAATAAGCAAAATTACTGTCTGTTGTTTTCAGTTGTGGTTATTGTAATTTTCATATTTAGAGTTTCCTAACTTTAGCATTTCTCCACCTTTTGTGTTCAATATGTAGTCTGTCATATTTATAAAAACAAGCTTGGTTCATTTACATGTTAGAAGTCTTCAACAGAAAGAGATTGAAGTCTTATTATTAAAAGATTGTCACTGCATTAGCAGGAATTTTATCTGGCAGACCTCACCTCAGGCCATGTTTGATGAGGGTAAATTCACAGAATGGGGCCATTCTCATAAAGGTTAGAACTGTGTGATGGATTACATATGTATTTTAGTGTATGGATTTAGGTAAATCTTGCCTTATCATAGATGGTAGCCAATTAAAAGTTTCCTAAATCTTTCTTCCTAATGTGACATACACACCTTATGAGACCAAATCAACTTTCATTCACTGAATATAGTAGCTAAAGAAAAAAACCTGTGTTCAAAAATAGCAAATAACCTTACCAGTGGTAACTTAGGCATGTAACTCAATTCTCCAATTTGTACGTTCTTCTAAGATGACCTGTTCCACCACCTAATACCATACAACTCAGCCTTTTAGATCAGAATTACCATTTGACGCCCTGTAAATGCTGATAAACTAGAAGCGTCACGTGCATAAATTTTGCTTGGGTCGTTTCTGAGCATCATAAGCAAACTATGCTCCCTCTTGTCTTCCAGGTCCAAACCACCGTGAAGCGTCAATGGGGGCAGTTTAAAATCCAATGGAACCAGCGCTGGGGAAGGCGCCCCAACCGCCGCTCTGCTGCTCGCGCCGCCGCCGCCGCCGCCGCCGCCGCCGCTGCTGAGGCGGGCGACATCCCGGTGTACATCTGCCACCAGGAGCCGAGGAATGATCCGGCCAACAACCAAGGCGAGGAGGGTGCTGAGATCATCGCCATGAACGTCATCGAGCAAGAGTCATCCGCTTGAATGTGAAGCAAACACAGCATCGTGATCACTGAGCCTTCATTTCTTGGGGGAAAGATAGATCATGCATTTAACTATCCCCATCCTCCCAGGAGCTGAGCATATCATTTGTGAAGAATTATTAAGTGAATTTGTCCATAGTGAATCTGAAGAAAGTAATTCTTGGTACTATTGCTTTGGGAGACAGTCTAGGAATGGAGTCTCCCACTGCATCTTGTGATCTCCATCATTCATCCAGGACTGAAATGCAGATGTCTTAGTAAAGCGAGTAGAGTATCCAAGAAAAATGCGATTAAATTGACCTAGTTCAGATACAGGGTGCTCCTTGTTAATCTTAATCTTGAGCCATTTCTACGTTTAAAAAATTAAAATCACTATCAATATATTTCTTTTTAACTCTGGATTTTAAATTACAATATTTCTGTATTTGGCTATGGATCTGATTTTTAATTTTTTTATTTCAATCAATTCTGAGGTTACATATTTTACCATCCATACAACGTAAACTGCACAAATTACATGACCTCTGTAAGACAAAGTGGCTTTCACATATAAAGATGACTAAGGATGTGGAAGAAAAGACCTGCGTTTGGCAGGAAAACATGCTTTGAATGAAAAAGAAATCTTGAGTCAATTTGCTGGAACTATTACATGCTCAGCTTGGTTTTGGATAATTCTGTCCATTGGGCAGATCCTAACTGCTGTAAGGAATTGGTCTTAATGTTGAATGTGCTTTGGTGGCTGACATTTTTAAATTGGGAGGTCACAAAGAATCCATCACTAAATTTTTCACAAACTGCCAAAAATGTAATTCTTTGTGGAAGAGAATACTCTTTAAAGAGTTTTCCACTTTCCTAAACTCCAGGATTTATAAAGCAAATCACTCTGAGGTTTATAAAGCAGATTACCTCTTGCCCTTGGGTGCTATCTAGCAGTAAAAGATAGATGTGTTTAAGACTGGTAATTAAAAGACTCCATATAAGTCCATTAGCTGCCTTCCATCCAGCTTCAAAGCTTAACAAGATCGCAGTCTTTTCCAGCAACTTTCAGTAGAGCTAATTAGAAATCAGTGTATACAGTTGACCTGTTGTGTGCTGCTATTAGAAAAACAGGAAGAAAAAACATAAATGTTACAAGTTTAACTACATATTGATTCATGTTAAAGTAAAAGTAGAGTATTAAAATCTAGTAGTGTATATTTCCACATCTCTCTTCACTTCTTAGTATAAGATCTTAGTATAAAACTTAGAATAAGTCTGTGTTATTAACTGGTGAATTTGCAACAGTAAACAGTCATCATTATCTAACTTGTAGGCTAAATGAGATACAGTGAAATCCTACAAATCTCAAATCTCATCTGTGTCATCTTGTGCCACTGCCTCTCAGAAGTGATTTAGTTGTGAAAAGACAAGAAATTGATTTGTTCTGGTTACATATTTAGTGCACCCAGAGAAAATTATATTTGTCCAATGAAAATGTATTTTGGATACTGAAGTAGATTAAGTCTCCTTTACTGAATGTAAAGGAAGAATTGAAAAGGAGGTATTTTTCCAATCACAGTGTTACGTGAATTGTTATATTTGTTTACAAATGTGGAAAACAGTGTTTCTGGCAGCTCTAGTAAAAATGTGATAATATATTGCTGAAATATTTTAGATGTTATTGTGTTAATCTAGTAATATAGTAGAGCCTGAAGAAATCAAAACAGCTTATTAGTATTGCACATAGTGTCAAAATTGTGTGGAATGCTTATGCTATGCATGTGTATAAATTAATACAGAGATATTAAAAGCAAAAGATGTATATTTGTGTATTTTTCTAAAGAAATACATTATTCATTTTTCATTCATTCATCTTGTCTCCTGTTCATTCCATGCTTTCTTCTTCATTTCAAACATTGCCTGCTGACATCTCATCTGGTTTGTACCATAGGGGGGAGAATAATCCAAAAGTATTTGTTAGAAGTAGTGTGCAGAAATGTCAAGATCCTTATCTTTATTAGTGTAACCACCTTGAGTCTTCAATTTGACCCAGTGTTGCAGTTCTCATACCCTTGATAAAGCAAAAACCACACATGACTATCAGTCTATGTTGTGTAAGTTCAGGAAGTACAGCAAAGAGATCCAGGACAAGAAAGTATTATATCCTTTCATTGTTCTTGTTGTTTTCACCATTCTGGGACCAGACTTGATCTGTCCAACATCACATAAGATCATTAGAATCACTACAATCATTGGTTTTTAATAAGTATGGGAGAAAGAAGAAGACTGGATAAAAAGCAACTAATTAAATATCATCAGAATGCATAAAGACCACTATTGGAAAGATTTTTAGATCTGTATAGCATGAAATGGAAAAAATGAGGATTAAATAGAACTGTGTGATGAACTAATAATGGGAACAGGAGCAATTTATAGGCACTTCACATTATGTGATAGCACCCAAAATTGTCACTTCATAAGATCTGGGGAACTTTTCTAGGAAGGGTACATAGAGCTACGTCTTTCCCTGTGTGTTCCAGAGAGCAATGCAAATACATATTACTGACCCTAGGATCTTAAAGAACAAAAGTAATTTTCCATCATACCATAAAATCTGACTCTTCAAAAGAGTGACTTACATTAAGATGGTTGGCTACCCACCTGCTTTGATTCCCTCCTACAAAGTGATCCAAAATAAGTCTTTGGGTACAAATGGTTCTTGAAGGGAAGGAAAGATGTTGGAAGTCCCGAGAAAAAATGCTTATCATTGTGGAGCTACAACCCTTCTCATTCCTTCAGTCATTCATTACTCATTGATTCAACACAAGCTTCATATACCTTCCATCCTGCATAAAACTAATGTTTATTAACATGATTATCAAGGCAAGGTTTCTTTGCAGTGGTGGATGCTTCTTTTTGTGCCAGTGGTAAAAATGGAAACCTATAAAGTGAAAAGCACAACCACTGACACCTTTGGGGTGGAGAAATACCTTTGGGGTGGTGGCTGCACATGAGCTACCCACCTCATCAGTCCTGAGCAGACGAATTCATTATAACACTCTCATAATAATGTTACCATTTTCTTGATAACAAAGTCAAAAACAGTGGTTATTCTGTCAAATACATCCCAGTCCAATGATTATCAGAGGAGTTAACATTTCTGGGTTTAAAATGAGATTATTCATGGAAAATGAACCTCAGAAACAATATTAGAAAACCAATAAGATAAAATCAGAAGGAACCTCCACTGGTTATTTTGAAAGAGAAAGCCAGGCGACTTTCTCTTATCTCAAGTTCATGCAAAACTGGTGTGGAGCAAGGGAGTTGGAAAACAATAACTGAGAACAAACAAGAATGGTCATGTGTGCATGTGAGCATAAAGGAACTTTAGAGAAGCTACACTTGAATATCAAGAACTAACCATATTTCCAGTGATTTTTTATTCTTCCGGCCTTTAACACCTTTTTAATATCTCTGAATAACATGAATCATTGGAGAAAACACAAACACTGACATCTGATATTCTAATATCATATCTTCCTCCATTTAGATTAGCAATCATCTCTGAAGGATTTCCTTTATCTTAATCATTGACCAGCCAGTCTCTTATGTCACTGATCAAGGTCCATTTTCCACTTACAGAAATTTGATACTTTCTAATTTTCTCAGAAATCCTTCCTGTTGGGACTCAAACTGTGCTGTACCTCTTCCCCTATTTACAAGCACTGCCACCTCCTGTCACTGCAGTCTCTTTTGCTTGAGGGACTGTCTTATTTTAATTCAGGAAAATTCTCCAAATAAAATCAGAGTACTGGCTAGTGAATGAATAGGATGGGGAAGACCTTGAGTATTCACTCTGTGCCAGGTGGTGAAGAAAAGTAGCAAGTTGAGAGAGAATGAACACCAAGGAACTGCAGGGCCACCTGAGATGGCCAACTAGATAGAGTACTGCTTCCCACTCCAGATAACCCATTTCAGAAACTATAGGATCAAAGAGGACACAGCATTTCACTAATTATCAGTTAATGAAAAAAGAGAAAACAAAAGGGGAAAAAAAATACACAGAGAAAACTCTAAGTTTCATGAGCCAATGTGCATTTTAAGGGACCAGAAAAGGGTTCAGAGAACAGGCGGAGGCCACAGGCAGTAAAGCACAGAATCAAGAAAAGCTTTACTGTGTCTTGCACCTCTCTGTCTCCATTGCTTGGAGACACTGGCTGTAACAACAGGCCTGATTGCTGGTCCCTGGGCTCCTGGAATGCTCCCAGGGCAGCCAAACAGTCCTAAAGGACTGAGGAGTTCCTAAGAACAACCAACGATTCACCAAGCAGCCACCTCGGGCACTCGATCCTCTTCTTTCCTCTGCTATACTCCCATAGGACTGATGAGTTATGACCTGGGGAAGTTTCTTCATTCTAATAATTTTACTCTAAAAGGATTAAAAGTGTTCAAGATTATTTTCCTATAATAATAGCAAAAAAAAAAAAAAAAAAAAAAACAAGAAAAAAGAAAAAGAAAGGATCAAGGATTCTTCCATGGTAACTAGGTTTAACTGGGTCTCACTCCCTTTATTCTCTTTATATTCACCAGAATCCCACAAAGTGAAGGCCTGGCCCTGGGTCATTTCCCAACAGACATCAGAGACCAATTACTCTAGGAATAGGAGGTCATAGACAGAAGATAACTGGACATTGGAGGGACACAACTATTTAAAAGGGATCTAGAAGATACGACAAAGCACACCATCTTACAGATGGTGTAACATCTGTAACATCTTCATCTATGGGAAACATTGATGAGAATCTAAATAAAGATGGAAATGCATGTTGGAGAACTTAAGTGGAGATGATAAAAACATAGAAAGAAACAAGAAATCATACAAAAGATCCCAGTGGGTTCTTGAAATGCAATAGCTAAAATAATATTATACTTAATAGTCAAAATAAATAACATTTAGCTAATAATGCAGACCTGAATTTAAAATTAATTAATGAGGTAAAAATAGACTAGTAACTTTTTCTAGAGGAAAGGATAAAAAACCAGAAAGCAGAAAATAAAAACGAAAAGATGCTGGGTGTGGTAGCACAGGCTGTAATTCCAGTGACTTGGGAAGCTGAGGCAAGAGGGTCATCAAGTTCAATGCCAGACTCTGGTTGAAAATAAAAAAAGGGTTGAGAATGTAGTTCAGTGATAAAGTACTGCTGGGTTCAATCCCCAGTACAACAAACAAAAACAAGAACAATAAAAAAAAAACCCTAAAAGATAACAAAGATAGAAGTGCCAATATCAGAACAATAGGAGTCCCAGGGGGACATACAGAAAAATAAAAATGGAAAAGGGGACATATTTTCAGAAATATGTTTAAAACTCTCCATAATTAAACATACAAGAGACCTAAAATAGGAATAACTCAAAGATTTCCAAAAATCCTATTAATATTGAAAAGATTGGAATAAGATGAGCTCAAAATCACATGAAAGCAGATTAAACATTTTCTCTTTTAGGGGAAAGATAGATATCTATACAATTAAGGGAGATACATGGGTGAATAAATTAATATGAATCTTAATATATGTAATATTAGTCTTAATATATCATCAATTATAATACGGTAGTCATGGTCACCAACTAAAAACAGATTCCTGGGGAAAATTAAAGCCTCCAAAGGAACAAGAGACAAACATAAGACAAAAAGAAAACTAAAGAATAAAAATAGATGTAAACAGTTATGCTAGAGAAATATGACTCACAGTAAATTGGGGGTCTTATCTTAATATCTGACTAAATATAACATTAGACAAGAAAAAAGTCTTAAAGAACAATATCTTAGCCCATTGAGGCTGCTAGCTGCTATAATAAAACACCTTACACTGGCCTTCTCCTCATAGATACTGCCTTCTATGTCTTTCCATGGTAGAAGGAAGCAAGGGAATTCCTTCAGGCCTCTTTCATAAAGATATTAATATCATTTGTGAGGTAGGAGCCCTCATGACTTAATCACTTCCCCAAAGGCCCCACCCCTTAATTCTGTCACATTGGGGACTAAGTTTTAACATGGGTTTTGAGAGGACATACACATTCAGGTGACTGCAAGAGTAGTAATGAACAGAAGATTATAACCACCATAAAATCATGTGCTTCTTTAAACAGAGCTTCCAATTACATCAAGCCACACTGAAAGAACAAAAGGATGAAACAGATGATTTATCAGGTGCAACTGAGGATGTTAACTTACCAATCTCAGAATCTAATACATCAAGTGAATAAATATTATCAATGTTATAAAATACCTGAAAATTTTAACTATTGATGTCAAGCAATTAAAAACATATCAAACACTATATTCAACATAGAGAAAATATGCATTCTCCCTGAGTACACATAAAATGTTCCTAAAACAGCTATATTTCAGAACAAAAAGGACCATTACTTCTGAAGGATTGAAACCATACAGATCTCTGACAATAATGCAATATAATTAAAAATCAATAGAAAAATTGTAGCTTAAGCATCCTGATATAAGAAACAATAAATATTTCTAAATAATACTTACTTTTAGAAGGCTATCAAAAATTACAGAATGGTATGTGTCTAAATTAGTGTCATATTAGTTTTAAATTAATATTATGTAGGTAAAGTGTTACAACTCTAAATTTATGGGACATACCTAATACAATTCCTACAAGGAAACGTAAATTTTAGCTATATTTAAGCAGAACAGTAAGTTGAGCAGCAAGTAAAAGCAAAACTACAAGGACAATGTCATTGTGAGTAATCACCTTGATGCACTGATATCTCATGAGTACATTATCAGACAAGCTAGCTCAGAGCTCATGGTCCAGAAATGGTCACAGACAAAATTAAGATGCTCAAATCATGCAGTCTATTTAATCAATTGAAAATATTCAGTGAGAAGCCTGGGGAAAATGCAGTAGGTGAACACACTTAGCATAGATACTGCATGGTGGTTTTCACACAACATGGGCTTGTTTGAGTTACTAAATATGGAAGGTTCCTAGGGCCAACATTGGGTACTTACTCTATCAAAGAGATGAAGGCATAAGTATTTGTGGCTTCAGTTGGAGCTTGCCAATCATCAAAATTAACAACACTATAATTTTTTGGAATTTCTCAGCCAGAGGATATAGGAGCTAGAATAGGTGTCACTATTGGTTGAAGATTAAAGATCTCATGACTATTGAGAGTTAGAATCATATACGTAGAGTATCATGAATATCAAGGGTTCACGTGTCATCTTTAGTCTATCAGAATATGTATCTTTAGTCTAGCAGAAATATTTGATATCTTCCATATCATATTGTCTATGTCAAGCACAAATATATTCAGTTGTTTTCTACATTTAATATATCTTATAGGTTACTAACATACTTACCATTCACATTTATTGTCTTCTACAGCAGAAATGAATATTCTAAATAACTCATCAAACATACTGCACATGAATTTCCACATAAATCAATGAAATTAAAAATTAGAGAAGGGAGAGAGACTAATAAAACCAAGACCAAAACATTCATTAAACTAATATGACATTAATATGAGGCATCATTCCATACTTTTTAATATCCTTTTAAAATTAAGTTTGTCTTAACATCAAAAGAACAAACAACCCAATCAATAAATGGGCCAAGGAGCTGAAGAGACACTTCTCAGAAGAAGATATATAGTTGATCAACAGACATATGAAAAAATGTTCAACATCTCTAGCAATCAGAGAAATGCAAATCAAAACTACTCTAAGATTTCATCTCACACCAGTCAGAATGGCAATTATTAAGAATACAAAAAACAATAAGTGTTGGTGAGGTTGTGGGGGAAAAGGTACGCTCGTACATTGCTGGTGGGACTACAAATTGGTACAACCAATCTGGAAAGCAGTATGTAGATCCCTTAGAAAACTTGGAATGAAACGACCATTTGACCCAGCTATCCCACTCCTCAGTCTATACCCAAAGGACTTAAAAACAGCATAGTGCAGTGATGCAGCCACTTCAAAATTTATAGCAGCTCAATTCACAATATCTAAACTGTGGAACCAACATACATGCCCTTCAATAAATAAATGGATAAAGAAATTGTAGTATATATACACAATGGAATATTACTCAGCAATAAAAGAGAATAAAATTATGGCATTTGTGGGGAAATGGATGGAGTTGGAAAATATCATGCTAAGTAAAGTAAGTCAATCCAAAAAAACCAAATGCTGAATGTTTTCTCTGATAAGTGGAGGCCAATCCATAATGGAGGAGAGGACATGGGAAGAATGGAGGAATTCTAGTCTAAGGGGAGGGTTGGGGGAGGGGGCATGGGGACAGTAAAGATGGTGGAATGAAATGGACATCATAGCCCTAGCTTCATGTATGACTGCATATATGATGTGATTCTACATCATGTACAACCAGAGAAATGAAAAGTTGCGCTCTGTGTGCAATGAATCAAAATGCATTCTGTTATCATGTATACCTAAGCAAAATAAATAAAAAAAGAAATGGTAAATATTTGAGAAAGTACATGTTTTACCTGATTTTAATATTATACAATGTATATATATCAAGATATCACATGGTACCTCCTTAATATGTATAGTTTTGTGCTTTTATGTACTAAAATTTTAATGTAATAAAAATTTTATGTAATAAAAATTTTTAAATGATCCCCCTCAAAAAAAATTTTTTTTAAAAAGTAAATTTGTTGTTTTCAACATCAGATTGTTTAGCAGTAATGCCAATTTGGTCTTTGTAAAATACACTGGAAAAATTAAAGTCTCTAATTAGGATGATCAATGAAAATAAAGAGAATTCTTATTTTTAAAATATATAATAAAAAGGTGGGTAATTAAGATGCCATGGAGATGATAAAAACAAGATTACAATGATGTTTATAAGTTCAGTGAATAAGCATTCACTAATAAACTTGAAAACCCAGATGAAACAATGAAATTTCTAGGAAAAATACATAAGAAGACAAAATGTGCACAAAAAGTAACAAAACGTGAATCAACTAAATAGTCAAAAACAACGGCCTGAAATGATTTTATAGATAATCTATCAAATTTATTGAGAAATAATTTCTATCTTAAAATCATTTCCATATGTACAGAATTTTTCAGAATATATAATGAAGGTGGCCTCAAAAATCAGGAAAAAACAATGAGTTGTTGAATAGATGGTGTTGGGGAAATCAGCTCACACAATATAACATGTGATCTCTAATTCCACATAAGGTGAAAGTCCAAGGACGTTGGAAATCTAATTGTAAAAAATCAATCTATACATCTACAAAAAGAATATGTATGAAAATATATTCAGCAGGAAAATATTCTTACACACATATCATAAACCAAAAAAAATAGGAAAATACAAATTGTTTAGATTAAATTTAAAAATTTTGTTCATTGAGGAATAGGGCTCCTTATCAAACATATCATGAATTGGCAAAATAAAGAAAAGAAAAAATAAAAGATAGGTCTGACAAATTTATATCTAGAAAACTTAAAGCAACTTTGGGAAATCAGAAAGAAAATATATTCAAGGTATTTGTAATGCAATTTACAGAAGAAATAAAGAGGTTATCCAAAAGGTTAGCAAGAATGTGAGTACAGAATCATTAGTTGGCAGAGACATGGTACCATACAGCAATGCCACTATGACATGAGAACAGGCTGCTTCTATGGAGAACCACCAGAGTCTATACCTTCTCTTGTGAGAGAGAGTAATCTGCGAAGGAGTTACTATGTTGGTCTGATCCAAGAGTTGTCATGTGAGGAGAAAGCAGGTGTCCCTCTTTAAGAGGAAAGCAACCATCCTCCAGTTCATTGGAAGATTGGATGGAATAGAAGAAGATAATTCTGAAAGATTAGAATGATAACAAAGCCAAAGTTTAGAACTTAGTGAATGGAAAAAGACATATAGAAAACATAATCCTTTGATTTGTGAGATAGGAATGTGATCATGAAGAGTGAAACTGAAGCATTTAATCAATAATAACGGGAAAAAATACCAATCTATAAACCAGTTCATATTAAAAACTCATCTGGGGGCTGGGGTTGTGGCTCCAGTGGTAGAGTGCTTTGCCTCGCGTGTGTCAAGAACTAGGTTTGATTCTCAGCCCAGCAAATAAATAAAATAAAGTCAACTGGCAACTAAAAAAATTTTTTTTTTAATCTGCCTGCCCTCACATTCAAGATATGTGAAGAGGAGCTTTCAAAATGGCAAAATAGAGCAGGTCACTTTCCTGGCTTCTCTGTGGCATGAAACCAAGAAAGCAGGCAGATTCTCAGCAAAGAGGGTGACAAAAAACAGGGAAGGAGGCTTTCTTTGGATTAAATACTGGACACTCAAAGCAGATTGGGGACTCAGGAGGTTGAATATAATAAAATAAGGAAGAAATCTCCAGTGTCACAGCCACTGCAAGAGTGATCCCATGTGAGTACAGTGGAGGGATAAGGGAATTAAAAGAACCTGAATTTTTAGAGAGTCAGAGACACATCTGGGTATGGAGAGTTTAGTATCAGAGACACGGCCTGACTAAACTGAAAGGTGCACAATAGCCTTGTATGGAAATTGAGGAATGCTGAGGACAGAGGAAGGAACCATTTTGCAGCCATGGTGCAGGGACCAGTAGCTGAGAAAAACAAGTCCTTGCCAGCCTAAGCCTGGCCTGAAATACATGCCTGGCAAATCCACACTGCATGACATAGAGTGTGCTAAGTGACCAGGAGAAAATAGAATATGGATAGAGTTTTACACAGGGGACAACCAGTCACAGAAACCCACCTGTCTCCCTCCTCCCCCAATCCAGCTTGCAGGACCAGCTGGGAGAGGCACATCTGGCTGGCAATTCAAAAGGGTAGGGGTGGGAGAGACTGAGTTTGGAGAATGAATCCAAGACCAGGAAACTTGGGGTTCACAGGTGATGTAGCAGACTAAGAATTGGCTCCTCCACCACCCCAGTGGAACCCAGGGGAGATCCTGAGGTGCAGTCTTACAGGATGGACTGGCAATTGCTGGACCCTGGAGGTGATTGGATTTAAAATCTCTAGACCAATTGTCCATTCAGCGAAGAGCCTTGAGTCTACCTAAGCCTAACACCCCTCTCCAAGATTTCTACCTACAGGATTACCTCTCTCAACATAGCAACCCACCCTGAGGGTGGAGCATCACACTACAGAAAACCCTTCCTAATTGCTGAGAAGGGAAGCTGAGAATCTTTTGAACTTCAAGAGAAACAATTATTTCCATTGAGATCTTTTTTCCCCCCTTTTGTCTTTTCTTCATTTAATTGTGACCTTAATCATTCATGGATGTGTATATATATTCATGCTTGATTTTCTTTTTCTTTTCTCATTTCTAGCAGTTTTGAAACCAGTCATTTTTCATGGATCAGTTTTTTGAGGACTAGGAAGTTCAATTAGTACATTTCAGTTTTGTTTTTTATATATTTTTTTTTTACTTTAAAATTTTTTTACTTTATATATTTTTCTCTTCTCTGTTTCTCTTGAATCTCTTTCTTTTCTTCTACTAACAGCCAACCTCTATTGTTCTGTCACTCTCCTTTTAATATTTTACTTCTATCCTCTCTTCTGCCTCATAATCATCACAGCCTACATCACTTCTGTTCTTTCCCTGTCCTCCATTCAAAATTGTAAACTCTTTTGAAAACTTACTGTTTTTTTAATAACTTTATTTTATTTTTATATGGTGCTGAGAATAGAACCCATTGCCTTACATATGCTAGGCAATTGTTCTACCACTAAGCCACAACCCCAGCCCAAAAACTTACTGTTTTTATTGTACACAATAACAGATCCTATCGTTTCTGTTTATTATGATAATGTTGTAGATGTCATAGCATGAAATATTGGCTTAATGCTGTATATTCTTTGCATTGGTTGTTGTTATTATTTGTGTTCCACTAAACAGTGAGGTAATGGAAACCTTCAGGGATGCAATAAGTCTTCAGGGTAAAAAATCTTATTAAAAAATGCCTAACATAATAATGTTAGATGGGTAGATACACAAACAACATGAAAAAATAAGGGAACAAATCAACCCAAACAAACCAAGATACTTCAATAAAGAATCCATCACAATAAAGAGATAGAGATTCTGAAAAAAAAAATCAAATATTTGAAATGAAGGAATCAATAAACCGAATTAAAAATTCAATGAAAAGCATTACAAAAACACAAGACCATATGGAGAACAGAGTTTCAAGCAATGTAGACAAAATATATAATCTTGAAAATAATGTTGACCATGGAGAAAAGATGTTAGGAGACCATGAACAGAAATACCAAGAAATATGATATAATGTGAAAAGACTAAATGTAAAATTTATCAGATAGAAGAAGGCTCAGAAATACAAAACAAAGGAATGCATAAAGTTCTCAATGAAATAATAAGAGAAAATTTTGGAAACCTTAAGAATGATATTGAAAATCAAATACAAGAAGCTTACAGGACCTCAAATGTACAAAATTACAACAGACCTACACAAAGTCACATTATTATGAAAATGCCTAACACAGAGAATAAGCAAAGAATTTTAAAGACTACCAGAGAAAAACATCAAGTTACATTTAAAGGGAAATCCATCTGAATCCCAGCTGATTTCTCAACCCAGACTCTCAAAGCTAGGAGATCTTGGAACAATATATATCAAGCTTTGAAAGAAAATGGATGCTAGCCAAGAACACTATACCCAACAAAACTAAGCTTCAGAATTGATGATGAAATAAAAACCTTCCATGATAAACAAAAGTTAAAAGAATTCACAACTAGAAAGTCTGCACTACACAACATACTCAGTAAACTATTTAATGAAGAATAAATGAAAAGTAAAAGTGAAAACCAGCAAAGGGAGGAAGTACACTAAAGGAATAGTCAATCAAAGGAGAAACTAAGTTAAATTAAAAATCAGAAATAAATCAAAATGATATAGAATAAAAATCATTTCTCAATAATAACATTGCATGTAAAGGGCCTAAACTCATCAATCAAAAGACATCAAGTTGGATTAAAATACAAGACCCAACAATATGCTGTATCCAAGAGACTCACCTCATAGGCAAAGACATCCACAGACTGATAGTAAACGGGTGGGGAAAAAAATATCATTCACATGGATCTCATAAACAAGCAGAGGTTTCTATCCTCATATCAGATAAAGGGGACTTCAAGCCAAAGTTAATCAGAAGGGACAAAAAAGGACAGTTCATACTGCTGAAAGGAATTATATATTAGCAAGACATAACAATCATAAATATTATGCCCCAAACAATGGAGCATGTACATACACCAACAAATCCTTCAAATTGCAAGGCTCAAATAGACCATAACACAATAATACTGGGTGACTTTAATATACCTCTCTCACTGCAAGATAGATCCTCCAAACAAAAACTAAATAAAGAAGTTACGGAACTAAATAATACAATCAATAATCTAGACTTAACAGACATATAGAATATTTCATCCATCAATGACTAAACACACTTTCTTCTCAGAAGCACACTGGTCCTTCTTGAGACTAGACCATATCTTAGGCCACAAAAACAACTCTTAGCAAATACAAAAAAATAAAGGTAATACCTTGCACTCTATCAGATCATAATGGAATGAAATTAGAAATCAATGATAAAATAAAAAATGGAAGTTACTCTAAAATCTGGAGACTAAATAATATACTATCAAATGATGAATAGATAGCAAAGGAAATCAGGGATGAAATTTAAAAATTCTTAGAGGTAAATGAGAATAGGGATACAACATATCAAAATCTCTGGGATACTGTTAAGACAGTACTAAGAGAAAAATTCATTGCATTGTGCTCATTCATTAAAAGAATAAAAAGTCAATGAATAAATAATCTAACATTACATCTCAAAGCCCTTGAAAAAGAAGATGAAATTCAACACCAAAAGCAATAGAAGACAGGAAATAATCAAAATCAGAACTGAAATCAATGAAATTAAAGCAAAAGAAAGAATTTTTAAAAATCAACAAAAAAGTTGGTTCTTTAAAAAAATAAATAAAATTGATAAACCCTTAGCTAAGTTAATGAAGAGAAAGAAAATTTAAATTACTAAAATTTGCAATGAAAAAGCAAATATCACAAGAAACACTACTGAAATACAGACAATAAACAGAAACTATTTTGTAAATTCATACTCTAATAAAATGGAAAATCTTGAACACCCTCAAAAATTTCTGGACACATATGACCTTCCCAAATTGAATCAGGAGGACATACACAATTTAAACAGGTCAATTTCCAGCAATGAAATTGAAGATACCATCAAAAGACTACTAAGAAAGAAAAGCCCAGATGGACTTTTAACCAAGTTCTATAAGATCTTTAAAGAATAATTAACACCAATCCTCCTCAAATTATTCCATGAAACAGGAAAAGAGGAACCCTTCCAAACTAATTCTATGAACCCTTGATCCTCAAACCAGACCAAGACACATAAAGGAAAGAAAACTTCAGACCAATATCCTTGATGAACATAGATGCAAAAATTCATAATAAAATATTGGCAAATTGCATACAAAACATATTAAAAAGATAGTGCACCATGATCAAATGGGGTTCATCTCAAGGATGCAATTATCAAAAATACAAGCATCAATAAATGTTGGCTAGGATGTGGGGGAAAACTTCACTCATTCATTGCTGGTGGGACTGAAAAATGGTGCAACCACTATGGAAAGCAGTATGGAGATTCCTTAGAAAACTTAGAAAGGAACCACCATTTGACCCAGCTATCCTGCTCCTCAGTATACCCAGAGGACTTAAAATCAGCATATTATAGTGATGCAACCACATCAATTTTTTAGCAGTTCAATTAACAAAAGCTAAGCTATGGAACCAGCTAGGTACCCTTCAGCAGGTGAATAGATAAAGAAAATTGGTATATATACACAATGGAATATTACTCAGCCATAAAGGAGAATGAAATTATGGCATTTGCCAGTAAATGGATGGAACTAGAGACTATCATTCTAAGTGAAATAAACCAATCCCAAAAAGCAAAAGGCCAAATATTCTTTTTGATATGGGGATGCTGACTCACAATGGGGAAGGGGAATATTCACCAGATTAGACAGGAAGGAGTGGGGGAAGGAAGGGGGATGGGAATTGAAAAGACAGTAGAATGAATTGGACCTAATTTTCCTATGTTTATTTATAAATACACAACCAGTGTAACTCCACATCATGTACAACCACAAATATGGGAAGTTATACTCCCTGTATGCATGATATGCCAAAATACATTGTACTGTCATGTATAACTAAAAAGAGCAAATAAAAAAATATTCTAGGGAAAAACAGATATGTGTTGAAGTAATCTAATTAAAGAAGACATATCCTATTCTCTAAAAGTATATAAATCTCTGCTCATTCTAAAATAGCAACTGCATTGATGTACTGATAAGCTAATCTCTACCTTTTCAGCTACCCTATCAACTATGAGAATTTGCCTCCCCCTCATGCATCTGAATCCATGTTTAGATCAAGTAACTATCTTTGTCAGGGAACACTGAATCTTGACAGACACTAACTTAGGATGAGCTCATCAAATTTTTCCTCATATCCTCCCCTTCTCTTGAATTTTAACTAAAAAGACATATAAGCTACTAATTACATGGTAATCAACCTTAGATACATAAAACCACCAATAGCTGCGTAGTTACTCTCTTTATATCTCAAGAGACCTGGATGTATTTTCCAACTATTAAATCCTATCATACTGCCCTATATTCTTGCAATTAATCCTCCTTTCTCTTGAAACACTTTGAATGGGTATGTGTTCTACCAGTACAATGCACCCTGAGTAGAAGAATAATTGGCTTCTTCTTAGAGCATATATCTAAGCCCTGAATAAGGCTGATTAAATGCATCACATACACTCTTCTTATTCCCATGGGAATACATAGGAGTATCAAAAACTGTTCCCTGTATAAGAGAGTGTCAGGTAAAAAGGTGAGGATCATGGAAACATGGATAGTTTTTATCTCTTCTTCAAAATGAAAATAGCAGCTATGTCAGAGAAGGAAAATAAAATGAGAATAGTTTGATGTGTCGATATCAGTGAGAAAAAGAATTTTGTTTCTGAATCTTATTATAACTGCACATTGAGTCCCTGCTGAGGACCTGCCTGCCCATCCTAAAGGCTGTGAGGTATTCAGCAGTAAATCTGCTGATAAAATCAAGGAGTCTTTGAACTGAAACACGAGAAAGAGAGAAATGATAGTTCCCAGATACAGATTTAAAACTTTCCCTGGAAGACACCAGCATAACAGAAGAAGAATAGATATGGGAAATTTTACATGGGAAATTTTCTGGTAAGAAAGTCATAAATAATTCTTGTATCCTACAAACATTATATAACAATGCATCATGAGAGAGTAACAAAATGAATCAGAAATTTTAAAACAAATAAGAAAGTACTATCACATGGATATTGCAGGGTTGTAAAAACAGCAGCAGTAGAAAGATGTAATGCCTTTTAAAAATTTTTCAGCTATTAAAGTAGTATAAAGCCAGAATAGTACATTGAAAATGTGTGGAGAAAAAACTCATTGATTTGCCTACCAACCAAAACTGGATTGATGAGGAAGGAGAAAAAAATATCTAAAGAAACCAGCATGTTATTCAGGAAGCTCTTAGCAGGATTCAATACACTGTAACTAAAAATACACATCTATATTCTTATTTCTGTTAGAGATTGATCAGGTATTCAGATTAGGTTTTTTTTCTTCAGAAAAAAACTAAAAGCATTGATAAAACATTAACAAGTACAAGATCGGAAAAATAAACAAGAAAGACAAGTGTCTTTAAGCCATTTACCCTGAGGACATTTGTCAATATGAATCTTGTTTTAACAGATAAGGAGTGCAGATAAGTAACAGATCAAAAAGAAAAATCCCTCCTCACTGTAAGCTGGCATCCTAAAAATGCTTTACCTTCAAGATGAAGGCGAATTAAAGAGAAATAGTTATAACAGAATTATAGTGCTGCACTTTCCAGGGTAAACTGGGGAGTTGGGAAGTTTCAACTCTTGAATTTAGTTTAAGTTTTCCAGAAATACTGGCGCTCCTAAGTACCTGACAGAAACACTTAAATCTATTTTTTTAAAAGTGTCAGTTCTTAAAAATAGATGAAGTTCAAATATGATCTCAGCATAGAAAAGTCACTAGGCACATAAGGAACTAGGTTACATGAGAACTGTAATTGATGTGAACTTTTCACATGAGATGTGGAAAGACATTGGATATTGAAATTGCTATATGCAGACTATAAAACAACTGTGTTGACTATGCTTAAATGTATTAAAAGGTTGAAGATATCTGCAAATTATAAAATAAAGTATGTCAAAATTATAAATGAACTAAATATGGTATCTATAATGAAAAATACAATAATATTTGAGAGATAGTAATAGGTTAAAGATTAGATAAGTAAAGAAAATTCATTGATTGGAAGAATGACAAGATTTTATCCAAGGTTCACACATAAAGAGAAGAACTATGTAGAAGAGAAGTTAAGAGATGTGAGAAGGTCTAACACACATTTAACCAAAGCTCCAGACAGAAGGGAGAAATAGAAGAGCATGCAAGCAAAATATGAAGATGTGAAACTTTTGCATTTTCCATAGCACTTTTTTATGTTCTAATTAGTTATACATAACAGTAGAATGTTATGTATAGTCATATATGTACATAGGGTAGTACATAGGGTCTTGTAGTCATATATGTACATAGGGTAATAATGTCTGATTCATTCTATTATCCTTCCTAGCCTGATACCCCTTCCCCTCCCTTCACTCCCCTTTACCTAGTATAATTTTATTCTTCCCTAGCACCCCATCCCACTTATTGTAAGTTAGCATTCACATACCAGAGAAAACATTTGGCCTTTGGTTTTTTGGGATTGGCTTATTTTGCTTAGCATGATATTCTCTAGTTCCATCCATTTAGTGGAAAATGCCATAATTTCATTCTTCTTTAAGGATGAGTAATATTCTATTGTGTATATATACCACACTTTCTTTATCCATTCATCTGTTGAAGGCACCTAGGTTGGTTCCATAGTTTAGCTATTGTGAGTTGAGCTGCTATAAACATTGATGTGGCTGTATCACTGTAGTAGGCTGATCTGAAGTCCTTTGAGTATAAACCAAGGAGTGAGATAGCTGGATCAAATGGTGGTTCCATTCCAAGTTTTTGAGGAATCTCCATATTGCTTTCCATAGTGGTTGCACCAATTTTTCAGTCCCACCAGCATTATATGAGTGTGTCTTTTTCTCCACATTCTCACAACATTTATTGTTGCTTGTGTTCTTAATAATTGCCATTCTGACTGGAGTGAAATGAAATCTTAGTTTTGATTTACATTTTTCTAATTGCTAGAGAAGTTGAACATTTTTTCATATATTTGTTGATCAATCGTATTTCTTCTTTTGTGAAGTGTCTGCTCAGTTCCTTAGCCCATTTATTGATTGGGTTATTTGGGGGTTTTGGTGTTAAGTTTTTTGAATTTTTTGTATATCCTGGAGATTAGTGCTTTTTCTCAGGTTTGCATGGTAAAGATTTTCTCCTATTTTGTAGGCTCTCTCTGTATAATATTGATTGTGTCCTTTGCTGAGAAGCAGGTTTTTAGTTTGATAGCATCCCATTTATTGATTCTTGATTTTACTTCTTGTGCTTTAGGAGTCTTTTTAAAGCAGGGGGCATCACAATACCAGACGTTAAACTATACTATAGAGTAACTATATTTATGTGGGTTTGTCTCTGTGTCTTCTATTATGTACCATTGGTCTATGTGTCTGTTTTGGTCTACCATGCCATTTTTGTTACTATGTCTCTATAGTATAGTTTAACGTCTGGTATTGTGATGCCTCCTGCTTCACTCTTCTTGATAAGGATCGCTTTGTCTATTCTGGGTCTCTTATTTTTCCAAATGAATTTCATGATTGCTTTTTCCAGTTCTATAAAGATTGTCATTGGGATTTTAATAGGAATTGCATTAAATCTGTTTGATGCTTTCAGTAGTATGGCCACTTTGACAATATTAATTCTGTCTATCCAGGAGCATGGGAGGTCTTTCCATCTTCGAAGATCCTCTTTAATTTCTTTCCTTAGTGTCCTGTAGTTCTCATTGTAGAGGTCTTTCACCTCTTTTATTAGTTTGATTCCCAAGTATATTATTCTTTTGAGGCTATTGTGAATGGGATAGTTTTCCTAATTTCTCTTTCAGTAGATTCATCTATGATGTATAGGAATGCATTTGATTTATGGGTGTTGATTTTATATCCTGCTACTTTGCTGAATTCATTTATTAGTTCTAGAAGTTTCCTAGTGGAATTTATTTTTGATCTTCTAAATATAGAATCATGTCATGAGCAAATAGTGATTGCTTGAGTTCTTCTTTTCCTATTGGTATCCCTTTAATTTCTTTGTCCTCTCTAATTGCTCTTGCTAGAGTTTCAAGGATGATATTGAATAGAAGTAGTGAAAGAGGGCATCCTTTTCTTTTGAATTTTCCATAACACTTGTGTCACATCAATCCACAGACACAAGAAGCCCAATGATAATCAGAAAGAGTAAATAAAGAAAAATCCACTCATAGTCACATAGAAAAAACCCACTGAGATCTAAATACAGGAACTCTTGAAAAGCAAACAATGACATGAATTAGATTGATTCCTAATGGGCAAATTAGACTGACAATTGAATCTCAACATTAGTAACAGAAACCAGAAGACAGCAGAATGATAGAATCAATCAAATTAAGTAAAATGAATATCAATCTGTTTTATTCTGTGCCTGAAAGTCTATTTTAGAAATGAAGAAAATATAGAGGAGAAGCACATCCAGATTGGTAAAGTAAGAATTTCCAAAAATCTGCTCCTCCAGAAAAGTGATGAGAACACAAGCATAAATAAATAAATAAGCAAATAAATAAATAACATGAAATTGTCAAAATCAACACTTACAGAAATTTGGAAATTAACCAGAAGCTTAAAGTAATCTGAGGAACAGTAATTCAACTACATTATTAAGTCTTTGTTTTCTTTTTTTCTTGAGGTGGTGGATTTCAAACTCAGGACCTTCTTCATGCTAACTAAGTGCTCAACCAGTGAGCTATATTCCTAATCTGAAAATGACTGAATTTTCATGAGACCAATGAGCTGTTATAGCATTTTAACTTGTGCTGTTTCCAGTCCCCTACCGTCCCAGATCCCAGCAGCCTTGAAAGTCAATCATCTTGTGACAATAATAGCTATGAAAACCAACGATCTTCAAGCCACTGAAGGATGGAAAATTGAGCTTGAAACTCGCCAACATACTATCCTCAGAAAATGGTTTCTTCCTGACAGTCTGGAAGATCACCAATGAGTTCTATTTTCAGCTGATGTCTTTATTTGATATGCTTCAGAATTTACTCTGTGCAAATAGTCCTGTCACTAGAGCAGTTAGTGGAAATAAGAATCAACTAATGTTAATGTAGCAATTGCCTGGGATGGTTATACAAGCTGGAGTTAGCAAGAAGCTATTCAAAAATCCTAAAAGGGAAAAATAGGAATTAGATATTTATAGTGGATTTGAAAGCCTCATAAATAAATATATATATTCTAGATTCCCAGATATATATTTATCTGGATATATATTTATAGATATATATTTATATATTCCCAAATATATATCTGGGAATCTAGAATTTCTTATATATTTGAAGGGATATGCATGTGTGAAGAAAGCACATAAGATCTACTTAAACTCTCACTGCTGACTAACATTCATACTCTGCCAAACAGAAAGTATTGTTAACTACTCGTCAGAGTATTTTAGAATATGCCACCCTTCTCTCCATCTCTCCCTCCATCTTTCTCTCTCTCTCTCTCTCTCTCTCTCTGTCTCTGAAAAATTGGGAAGGCTCAGGACATTTAAGGAAATTTGCATGCAATAACTAGCTAACCACTAAGCTAACTAAGCAGACTTAATTGTTCTCACATGATAAAGAATACACACTAGAATTAGGCCAGGAAAGTTGTTAAGCAAACAGTAATAATAACGAGTAAAAACAAGAAGCTCTGGGGAAAGGGGAATATCTGATTTCATTATACAACGCATTATTTTAAATGCCCATTTTTCAACAAAAATTATAGACTGTTTAGAAGAACAGAGATGTCTGATTCATACATGGAAAGAGAGAGAAATCAACAGAAATTATTCCCAAGAGGAAGCCCAAATATTGGGTTTAATAGAAAAATACTTTAAGCCGGGCACAGTGGTGCATGCCTATAATCCCAGTGGTTGGGGAGGCTGAAGCAGGAGGATCACAAGTTCAAAGCCAACCTCCACAACTTAGTGAGGCACTTAGCAACTCAGTGAGACTCTGTCTCTAAAAAGGGCTGGGAATGTGGTTCAGTGGTTAAGCAACTGTGGGTTCAATCCCCGGTACCTAAAAAGAGAAAAAGAAATTAAATACCGCATAGATGTATTGATATAAACTGGTGATTTTCAGAACACAGATTGGCTTCCCCTGTCCTCTAAAAGGATAAGAAGGCAGTAATTGCCCAGTAACCCCCAGCACCTGGATTATGGTCAAGGTCCAGAGAAGGGCAAATAAGGAAACCATATGACATCGTGTTGTGTTAGAAGAAATAAAACATTAATGAGGATATAGCAACAGGAAACAGGAACCTGTTTGAAGTGGCACCCACTGTAAACATTGGAGAATTATCAAAAGTTGTTGATCATCAAATGAATAACAGCTGCAATTTATTAGAATATACTAAAACTTAATATCTGAGATAATACAATTATGTTCAAAACAGAAAAAAGGAAAAACAATCTACCATTGGCAGAGGACCAAAAAGAAGAGTGAAAGAAAATGAAGAAAGTTTAGGGGACTCATGAGAAACTATCAAGAGGATGAATATATGCATTATGACAGTCCTAGAACAAAAAAAAATACAGGAAAAGAAATTTTATGTAAAGATATAAAGGCCAAAAATGTGTGTTCAAATAAGGCAAAAGAAATAGATATCCAAGTTCCAGAAGCCCAAAGGACTCTAAGCAGAGTGACCAGAGGTCCACATGAGACACATGGTCAAATGAGTCAAAGAGAGCTTTGAAGCAACAAGAAGAGAGTAACCTGTTACACATAGAGGAGCCCCCCAAAAGCTATCAGATTTCTCAGGAAGAACTTTGTAGGCTAGAAAGAAATGGAATGATCCCTTCAATATGCTGGGAGTGGGGAGAACTACCAACCAAGAATACCATATTGGCAAACTGTCCTTCAGAATTAAAGGAAAATGATGATTTCCCTAAATAAATGTGTTTAGTCAGCTTTTTTGCTGCTATGACTAAAAGACGCGACCAGAACAACTGTAGAGGAGGAAAAGTTTATTTGTGGGCTCACAGTTTCAGAGGTCTCAATCAATAGACAGCAGGCTTCATTCCTTAGGGTTTGAGGTAAGGCTGAACATCATGGCAGCTCACATGATGATCAAAGAGAAGAAAGAGAGAGACTCCACTCTCCAGACACAAATATATACCTAATAGCCACGTCACAAATGAACCACTTCCTCCAACCACATCCCACCTGCCTCCAATCACCACTCAGTTAATCCCACTAGGGATTAATCTGCTGATTAGGTTAAGGCTATAACCCAATCATTTCTCCTCCAAACCTTCTTACATTGTCTCACACATGAGCTTTTGGGGGATACCTCATATCCAAACCATAACAAAATTCAAGCTGAAAGTTTATTACCATTTGGCCTACCTTACAAAAATGCTAAGGAAAGCCCTTCATGTTAGGCAGCAATACTAAAGCATAAGAGAGTAGATGTCCTATTAAGTAGTATTCTACACAAAATAAATTTAAAAGTGAAAAACTAAGCCTTCATTTCAATTGAAAGTATGCACTAAAGTTATTGATTTAGACTTGTAATTATTAGTAGAAATCCTACTAAATTGATAGAGTATAGAAATATTTATAGCAATTTAAATCACTATATTTTATAAGTTAAATTTTAAGGTTCATTGAAGCTATATGTAAGTCCTTTATAGATTTGATTAGATGAGTTAGAAACAAGAGAAAAACAAATTCACATAACTTATATATGCAGTTTGAAACATCAAAGTTGTTTAAGGTTGTAAATGGGATCAAATGTAAGTCTCCTTAAAATTGGGAGTTAAAATTTGCTAAACGTAGGAATAGTATAATAAGATTTTTAAGGTGAACTTAAATGCACAGAGAAGAATTGGACTTTTGAATTTATAGCTTTAACAAGTTGAATATTAGTTTTAAAACCAAGAAACTTCTCAATAGCATTTTCAGTGCATACCAAAGGCCCTTGAGAGCACCACAAATCTTGCCTTCAATGTTTCTGCAGGGGGAAAAATCTGATCAAAGTTAATATTTTTTTTTAATATTTTGTTTAGTTGTAGATGAACACAATATCTTTACTTATTTTATGTGGTGCTGAGGATCGAACCCAGTGCCCCACCTATGCAAGGCAAGCGCTCAACCGCTGAGCCATAACCCCAGCCCCCCAAAGTTAATATTAATAACAGCTGGTAGGCTAGAAATTGCAGCTATATTTAACATGTACCTTGATTTTTTTAAACGCCCTTCAAATATATAATAGTCTTAGCAAAAATAAGAGTTAAAATTTTTACACTAGCATTTTCCTGTAAAAATGCAACCCAGGCACAAAAGCAGAAGGAAAACCAATGCAGTTTCTCAGACAGTGCTGAATTTCTCATACTGAGGGGATATAACATAACTGCTTTCCCAATAGCAGCAAATATATATAAATAAATTAATAAAGTAATCATAATGATTAATTAAAATCATTATTAATAAATTGATAAACAAAATTGCATGATTACTGAATGTACATAATTGTTAATTAAAATAATTATTAATAAATTAATAAACAAAATTATATGATTACTGAAAGAACATAAAAATATTGTAAGTTGATGACATTGTTAGAATTCATGTTCATAAATGTTAATAAATGTAAAAGAATGTTTCATTAACTTTCAAAGCCAATATTTCCACAAACACATTGCTAGATATAGGCATGGATTTATGAGTTTACTTGTGTTTTGATAATTTCCACTCTTCAAAAATGGAGAGAAAAATTAAGAATCAGCATTTATTAAGAACTTGTTTCATTCATCACTGTATATGCACTATCTCACTGAATTTTCACAAGGACCTATGAGTGGATACTTTCATCTCCATTTACAGATATGGAGAGTGAGGTCACATAGCCATGAGAGGTAGAGCCAGAATTCAGTCTAACCCACAGCCTCTCCTCTTCAGACTCCAGTGGTGTCCATTGTTTGTTGAGGATTACCTATGACACAATCATTGTCAGGTTTATTTTACATTCAGATTCCTGGGCCCCATTTCAAGGGTCCGGAATTAGAATAGCTAGGAATGGTGGCAGAAATATGAATTTTGAGAATGAGTTTGAGAAAGAATGTGACCAACATATGCCATCATTCTCGACCCTTTTCCTTAAACTCGAGTGTAGACATTCATGTTTGGAAACAATCTGTCTGAGTAGATTCCAAGTTTTTAAATTCCTAAGTGCAAAATCTATTCATAAAATGTGAGCTATTGAATTCTCTCATCTGTCCCTGAAACAGTTATCAAGAACTATCAAGATTCAATTCACAGGAATCGCAGGATAAGCTCTGTGGCCAAACAGAATGCAAACATATGCTGCCAAAAAATTTGGGAGGTGGTAATTGGGGACAAAATTTCCTTTCCTCATCCTCAAATATAGCCAGGTGTGGTCATCCAAAGCGGTCCTTCTCACATATTAATGTGCAGGCAAATCACCTGTACTATGGTTCAAAGGCAAATTCTCATTTAGTAGGTCTTGGGTGGGTCCCACGATTCTGCTTCTCAAAACCCCCAAGATGCTGCTGATGCTGCTGGTCCAGTAAATGATTCCCTGGATGAAGATACCTGGAGAGAAATCTGTTAATGCCTGGTGTGATAGAGTAGGGTGGGATATTACCTACAGCTAACTGCTGTTTCATGCAGTGACACATACCTTTTTAAAAATTATAAAAATTATTTGAAAAATTTCTATTATTCACTTTACAACAAATGTTTTTAAGCCCAAAAGAGATTTGGCAACAAAAATACTGTTTGTAATTCAGAGACCACGTGAGAAAAAACTATCCTCATTTATTTTATCTATATCTTATTTCCATCCATCCTCTAATTTCTTATCTTACATCTCCTCTATGATGCTTCCAAACAATAATCAGTGGTTCAGACTTAAAAACAAAAACATTCAGTCACTGGAGTTGAAGCCAGTAACTTTATATTACAGGGGAAGTGTCTTCCTTAAAAAACAAAAGGTAATAAAATTCACATTTCAAATTTTTTGAGGTCATTCATTTTCAGCGTATATTATTTATAAAAGTATTGTGATCTTCCTGCTGAGAGAGAGTTCAGTGGTTAGAAACAGGGGGCCTGTTTCTGGTTGGAAAACCTCCATATCTAAGTAAGACAGACATTTGCAACAAAACATCTCACCACAGAACTTTCTTTTAACAGAGCAACACTGCACATTGTTCTACCGGATTCTAATATGTGACTATAACATCCATTTTGCAGCAATTTCCTAAGCAGATATACACTGATACATGGCACGCCAAAAACCACTAAAAATTCTATTTTAGCTTGACCATGCATAAGCATTTTCCCTGTGTGAGCTTACAATTAACAAAGACCATTTCTGAGTTTCCATAGATAGGAGAACAAAAATTAAAGTGAATGTTAATTTCTGTATATGCTGGCAATGGCTAGGTTCATCATATCCAATTTTCCTCCCTGTCACAGGCATATTGAAAGATTGTCCTTGCTCCCTTGCAGGTAGATGGAACCACATTCGAGCTAATGACCTGAGAGTGGAAAATCGTGTGCAATACATTCAGTTAAACAGAGTAAAAAAAAAAGACTGTGCCTTCTCCATTGCTCTTTACTGTAGCAACCCTAAAAGTCACAGCAATGCAACATAAAATAGCAGAACTCACAACCTGGTTCCTCCATAGCAGAGCCCCATCCAGCCTTCATTGTCCATGTAGTACATGTAAGAAGTAAAACTTTGTTGTGTTAAATCCATATTTTGAAGGTTAATTTATGACAAACATATAAACTAGCCTTCTCAAGATCATAAGTGGACTTTGTGAAACATCTTATACCAGAGGAGAAAGTAACAGGAATGCCATGACTGACTGTCTCAAACTAGTAATCTGACCTCAGCCAAGCCACTGCGCCTCTCTGAACACCACTTTCTGCAACTGTAAAATGAAGATCTTGGACTATGTTGAATTCAACTCATGTTTGATATTTATAAGATGCCAGGCACTGTGCTAGGTGCCAGACATAGGACTACCATAAGGATTCCTTCCAGGTCTCTAACTTAACACCCAGAAATCTAATCAGCTATTTTTTAACATCACCTGCAACCTGGTGAGGAACAGTGGCAAGTCCACACTTTGAATGATAATAATAAAGTCATTATGTTAATGAACTTACTTTGGGGGTGAGGGGACAGCAAGGAATCCTAAGCACTTTCATTTCTTCTCATAATTTTCTTTAAATTTGTTTTGCAAACTGGTTCTTCCTCACTGCTGGATGATAATTTGGGAAGGTACCTTTGCATTTCCAAGAATAATCTCTTTCATGAATTACAGTATTCAAGACTGTATAATAATCACCTAACTTCAAGCCTCTTTCAATTTAAACTCTTCTTTTCCAAGTTCCTTCAGTCCTGGAATCCATCAGAGAAGACTGCAACAGGGATAGGACAGGAAGGTCTTGATCAATTTTTTTTTTTTTTCTCCAGAAACTCGCTGATGTTTCTGAGCCCTCCAGGGTTTGGGACTAGGAATGCAGGATTAGAGAAAGAAAATTATCTCATGTGGTAGGTCCACTGTGGTCTTTCTGTATTTCCATTGGATGCATAGGCCCTACACTTTCTAGCACAGGTTCCCAAAAGTCCATTGTGCAGAATTCCCACTTCCAGCAGAGACTCCTTCAGAGGAAAGAGACTGTACTTCTTTCTTACTGCCATTTTCTCAGCTTGAGGTATGTATTGCCCTCTGGTAGTCACTTCAGGATGGCTCCCCCTTACTGTTCACATTTGGTCCCTGGAGAACATTTTGTTTCTGTCAGTGGAAACCCAGAGACTCTCTCCGCCCTCTCTCAGGCTTTTTCATGAAGAGTAGTCTTTCCTTAATCTGTGTTAAGTATCTCAAGCTCTCTTCTCTTTGTGATCTTCCTTTCAGCACTTTTACTTTAGGTTTATGGTGAGGAGAAAGCAACCATCTTTCTTCTCCCATTGGTGGCAGGGGAATGCTGGGGAGTCTGAATACTGACAACTCCTCAAAGAAATCCTCTCTCCCTAGGTCTGTTTACCTCCATTCTTTTATACCCTCAAAATGTACAATAGAATACAGTCGATCAACAAACATGAAAAAATGTTCATCATCTCTAGTGATTAGAGAAATGCAAATCAAAACTACTCTAAAATTACATCTCACTTCAGTCAGAATGGCAATTATCAAGAATACAAGCAACGATAAGTGTTGGTGAGGATGTGGGGAAAAAGTTACACTCATACATTAATGGTGGGACTGCAAATTGGTATAACCACTATGGAAAGCAGTATGGAGAGTCCTCAGAAAACTTGGAATGGAACCACCATTTGACCCAGTTATCCCACTCCCTAGTTTATACCCAAAGGACTTAAAATCAGCATATTACAGTGACGTAACCACATCAATGTTTATAGCTGCTCAATTCACCATAGCTAACCTATGGAACCAACCTAGATGCCCTTCAACAGATGAATGGATGAAGAAAATATGGTATATATGCACAGTGGAATATTAGCCATAAGGAAGAATGAAATGATTGCATTTGCCTGTAAATGGATGAAACTAGAAAATATACTAAGCAAAATAAGCCAATCCCAAGAAAATAAAGGCCAAATGTTTTCTCCGATAAGTGGATGCTAATCCATAATGGGGGTGAGGGGAGAATGAAGGAACTTTGGATTGTGCAGAGGGGAGTAAGGGGACGGGAGGACAGTGGAATGAGATGAACATTATTACCCTATATACATGCATGATTACTCTACTGGTGTGATTCTGCACTACACCATGTGCAGCCAGAAGAAGTTGTGCTCCATTTGTGAACAATGTGCAAAATTCATTCTACTGTTATATGTAACTAATTAGAACAAATTTAAAAAGTTTTAAAGAATTAGAAAAAAAATATACAACAGGACAATGATGGGAAAATTAATTTAAATGCTTTGGGATGTTCTGCAGGGTTACTGGACCCTAATTGTGTTCTTCACCACTGTGGTATCAGTTGAAACAGGGACACTATACTGACATTCTATTTTTAATGCTAAAGAACATATATGTACATGAATTTCACAAACTTATTTGGAGGCTCATTGGTATAATAAATAGAACACAGCTTCTAGTGTTAGATATAGCTTAGCTTAAATTTACCTCACCATTTAGTAACTGTAAAGGTAATGTCTAATTTTATAATCTTTTGAGGATTAGATTGAGCAATATGTAAATATAATAATTTTACTGACTCCCTATGAAGAGATAACAAATCAACTTCCTTTTCCCTCCCAATTTTTTGACCAATACTATGATTGCCACTTTCCTAATGCCATTGCTTAGAAATGAAATGACAGAGGCCAGACTTAAACACAGGCCTTCACACTCCAAATCTCACTGCTTTACCATACCAGCATGATTCTATGTGACAAACGTTGAGATTCCAACAAACATTTCAGATAAACATTCTTTTCTATGGGCTATTCTTTGTTTGTAAAACTTACCAGAGGTGATGGAAAGCACAGTACTCAGTCCACATGGCTTCGAGATCGATGTGCAGAGAGCATGATTGGGTGTTTGCCTAGTTCCAAACACGATTATTAAAATTTATAAATTATTTTTACACCCAGGATGTTGAACATCTTCACATTTTTAGGAGTCTTCATCCAACAAAGTACATGAGATGTTGATCTCACAGGCTTATCTACTTCTGCCAGGCAGGTTTCCTTAGGTTTATAGATTAAAAAACAAAGAAAGAAAAACCAGATTGGGATTGTGGCAGACATGGAGAGTGTCATTTGGTTCACCCTTTAAGAAAGAACTGGCTATCCAGGTGTGTAGTTATCTGACAACCGACAAATATTAATCCTTTCAGGTCCCTTCATTTCTTTGAGCTGAGCACACATCTTCTTGTGGTGGTCCCAGCCAGTGATTAAATGTTACTAAACTTCTTTAAAGTGAAATCTAGAAGCTGAAACATGCAAGAAAAAAACCTCAAAGAGCAAAATCCTCATAGATCCTTACCATTTTCCCAAACTTTAGTGATCTCAGCTACTCTTAATTCAACAGCAACTTTAACAACTCACTCATCATTATTCTCTAAGAAATTACAATCCTCTTTTTTCACACTCTCATTTGGATTCATGTGATGTTTAGGCGATTACATAAGCAAGAGCAAAAGCGTCAAATGATTTGGGAGCAAACACTTGTCACAGAGCTTCCTAAACTTTAATGTGCTTGTAAGTGAACTGGGGATTATTAAGATGCAGATTCCTGTTCAGCAGCTCTGGGACTGGGTCTACATTGCTAAGTGATCACCCAGGTGATGTTAGTGCTATTGATCTTGGGCCTCCCCTCCTTGAGTAGCTTTTGGGATGCCTTAGGCACTCACTAGTGTATTTTACATTAAGAGTGAAGAACACAGCCGCCTCTGGCAGATCAGGAGAGTTTCTTCAGTGTTGGTAAGTGGAGATTTGGCTTTGGACATACACTAGATCAAGCACTTTACACTGTATCATTTCATTAAATTTCTGCAACTCCCTATCAAAGAAGGTAATAGTCCCATTGTATGGATCGCAAAACTAAGGATGGCCAGCTGGTTTCCTGAATGTCACAAAACCACTAAGCTGCAAGAGACACTATGCCTGGGAAAGAGCAGGTTATTCTGTTTACAGTTAAGACTTTGAAAATCAGCCTAATGGAAGAAAATTGAGAAGCTAGCCTATGGCTCACTTTTTAAGATTATACTTCAAGGAATTTTTCCTGGAAGTAATGTGAAGTGAAACAGACAATGAACAGTGTTCAAATTCTTAGTCTTCTGAATGGATTCCGAGTGAGATAAGCCTATGCCATACTTCATTTATGAAGGCAAAATTCTTACCCTTATTAATAGAAATACTTCCCATGTGTGAAATTCTTTAATTTATTAATTTATAGTGTTTATGGATTTTTGAATGCACATGAATCAACTATGCACATCACATCAGCCATAAAAGGGATGCAATGTCAAAAGTTACAAATAGAACCAACCAGACCCAAATTGAATTTTACTGAATCCTAAACATTTGCAGTTGTTGAATAATTTGACCTTTTAAAAAATCTAGTACAGAGGCTCTTTTCTGCTAGTCAAGACCCAAAAGGAAGTGTCACATTAATATTTTATTCTATTTGAATCATTATCTTTCCAATTACAAGGGGGAAAGTAAAGCAACTTCATAAACTAGGACCATGAGCCAAGAAAGCAGAATCCAGATGTTTTAAAATTGTTCTTCTCAAACAATACCAAAACTAAAAAGCACTTTTGATTCCACACACACACACACACACACACACACAAGTGTCTCCTTTAGTTACATTAATTGCTGGCTGACAGAAATTGAAGTTGAAGAAATACATTTAACTTCATAATGAACTCTTAACAGAAAAACATTTTGCAGATGGTAATTTCAGTCTGTTAGAAATTTATGGCAACTCTTACTCAAATTGGCAAATACTCTAGTTCCTACTACTGGCTTAAAAATTGTACTACATCATGAGGTCTCACCTCTTCTACAGTTAGAGAAATGTCCTACTTGTTCAAATTGGCACATGAAATAACCAACCGTTTTGTTTTCTGTCTTCAAAAAACTGAATCACTTTGGAAAAATAAGAAAAATGAAATTTAGTATCTTGCTTTAAAAACTGTAACTTACAATTTGAATATTCATTTGTGAAAAAAGCAAAGGGTTTCTTTCAGCAAAAAACAATGGCAGGTAAAGTGCAGGTGGGTAGAGCCTATTAAAAGGACCATGACTTTGGAGTCCAAATATCAGAGTTCCCATCCTAGTATTCTCATATACTAGGACTCAGTTTCCATGGATAAAAGGAGGCTCTTTCTGGCTTTACAATTATAAGACTATATGAAAAATTTCCTTAACTGTGACCAAACTTCCTAAAATATCAGAGATTTTATTTTGTGGTGTTCTATACTGAAATGATAGTTACCAAAAATTAAGTCTTACCCTTGTTGATGAACCAAACTATTTGGGGTTATCTATTTTCTTATTTAAACTCTCCTATTTCTTTGAATTTTATACTTTTCTTACATTCATAAAATGCCTTTCCAAATTTGAAAAAAAAAAATAAAGACAACCACAGTTCTTTCGATAGTATATGTTATGTAATATCCATGAAAAATTTCCTCCCCATTTAACTCCAGCAATGAAATACATATACTCTTTTTTATTTGTTCTAATTAGTTATACATGACAATAGAATGCAGTTTGACACATCATACATAAATGGAGTATAATTTCTTATTCTTCTGGTTGTACATGATGTAGAATCACACTGGTCATATATGTGCATAGGGTAATAATGTCTGATTCATTTTATTCTCCTTCCTACCTCCATACCCCTTCCCCTCTTTTCACTCCCCTTCACCTAATCCAAAGTAACTCTATTCTTCCCTAGCCCCTACCTGCTTGTTGTGAATTAGTATCAACGTACCAGAGAAAAAATTCAGATTTTGGTTTTGGGGGATTGGCTTATTTCACTTACCATGGTATTCCCCAACTCCACCCATTTACTAGCAAATGCCATAATTTTATTCTTCTTTAAGGCTGAGTAATATTCCATTGTGTATGTATACTACATTTTCTTTAGCCATTCATCTGTTGAAGGGCATCTAGGTTGGTTCCATAGTTTAGCTATTGTGAGTTGAGATGCTATAAACAATGATGTTGCTGTGTCACTGTAGCATCCTGATCTTAAGTCCTTTCAGTATAAACCAAAGAATGGAATAGCTGGGTCAAATGGTGTTTCCATTCCAAGTTTTCTGAAGACTCTCCATATTGCTTTCCACAGTGGTTGCACCAATTTGCAGTCCCACTGGCAATGTATGAGTGTACTTTTCCCCCACATCCTCAACAACACTTATTGTTGCTTGTATTCTTGATAATTGCCATTTTGACTGTAGTGAGATAAAATCTTAGTTCTGATTTGCACTTCTCTAATTGCTAGACATGTTGAACATTTTTTCATATATTTGTTGATCAATTGTATTCCTTCTTCTGTGAAGTGCCTGTTCAGTTCCTTAGCCCATTTATTGATTGGGTTATCTGGGGGGTTTTTGATGTCGTTTTAAAGTTATTTATATAAGAGAAATTAGGAAAACTATCCCATTTACAATAGCCTCAAAAAAATAAAATAAAATAAAATACTTGGGAATCAATTTAACAAAAGAGGTGAAAGACCTCTACAATCCAAACTACAAGACACTAAAGAAGGAAATTGAAGAAGACCTTAGAAGATGGAAAAATCTCCCATGCTCCTAGATAGGCAGAATCAATATTGTCAAAATAGCCATACTACCCAAAGCACTATATAGATTCAATGTGATTCCAATTAAAATCCCAATGTCATTATTTATAGAAATAGAAAGGGCAATCATAAAATTCATTTGGAAAAATAAGAGACCAAGAATAGACAAAGCAATCCTTAGCAAGAAGAGTGAAGCAGGAGGCATCACAATACCAGACCTTAAACTATACTACAAAGCTATAGTAACAAAAACAGCATGGTACTGGCACCAAAATAGACATGTAGACCAATGATACAGAATAGAAAACACAGAAACAAACCCACTTAAATACAATTATCTTACACCAGACAAAGGAACCAAACATGCACACTGGAGAAATGATAGTCTCTTCAACAAATGGTGCTGGCAGAACTAGAAATCCATATGTAGCAAAATGAAACTAAACCTCTATCTCTCACCATGCACAAAATTCAACTCAAAGTGGATCAAGGACCTGGGAATTAGACCAGAGACCCTATGCCTAACAAAAGAAAAAATAGGCCCAAATCTTCATCATGTCGGATTAGGACATTACTTCCTTAACAAGACTCCTATAGTGCAAGAAGTAAAATCAAGAATCAATAAATGAATCCCAGCACTTAGGGAGGCTGAGACAGGAGAATCGTGAGTTCAAAGCCAGCCTCAGCAATGGCAAGGTGCTAAGCAACTCAGTGAGACCTTGTCTCTACATAAAACACAAAATAGGGCTGGGGATGTGGCTCAGTGGTCGAATACCCCTGAGTTCAATCCCCAGTACCAAAAAAAAAAAAAAAAGAATCAATAAATAAGATAGATTCAAACTAAAAAGCTTCTTCTCAGCAAAAGAAACAATCAATAAAGTGAACAGACAGCCGACATTCTGGGAATGAATCTTTGCCACATGCATATCTGATACAGCACTAATCTCCAGGATATATAAAGAACTCAAAAAACTTAACACCAGAAAAAACAAACAACCCAATCAATAAATGGGCTAAGGAGCTGAATAGACACTTCTCAGAAGAAGATACACAATCAATCAATAGACATATGAAAAATGTTCAACATCTCTAGCAATCAGAGAAATGCAAATCAAAGCTACCCTAAGATTTCATCTCACACCAGTCAGAATGGCAATTATTAAGAATACCAACAACAATAAGTGTTGGCGAGGTTGTGGGGGAGAGGGCATGCTCATACATTGCTGGTGGGACTGCAAATTGGTACAACCAATCTGGAAAGCAGTATGGAGTTTCTTTAGAAAACTTGCAATGGAACCACCATTTGACCCAGCTATCCTACTCCTTGGTCTATACCCAAAAGACGTAAAAACAGCATACTACAGTGACACAGCCACTTCAAGGTTTATAGCAGCTCAATTCACAATAGCTAAACCATGGAACCAACCTAGATGCCCTTTGAAAGATGAATGGATAAAGAAACTGTGGTATATATACACAATGGAATATTACTCAGCAATAAAAGATAATAAAATTATGGCATTTGCGGGTAAATGGATGGAGTTGGAGAATATCATGCTAAGTGAAGTAAGCCAAACCCAAAAAACCAAATGCCAAATGTTCTTTCCGATAAGTGAATGCTGATCCATAATGCGGGAGGACATGGGAAGAATGAACTTTGGTCTAAGGGGAGGGTTGGGGGAGGGGGCATGGGGACAGTAAAGATGGTGGAATGAAATGGACATCATAGCCCTAGCTTCATGTATGACTGCATATATGATGTGATTCTACATCATGTACAACCAGAGAAATGAAAAGTTGTGCTCCATCTGTGTACTGTGAATCAAAATACATTCTGCTATCATATATATTTAAGTAGAATAAATAAATAAATAAAAATTTTTAAAAATAGGTCTAAGTAATACAACCGTTAAAAACTGAGCAAAGAAATCAGTGTTCTGCATTCAGATTGATGGCATCCTGCTCCACTTTAAAGAACTCAAAATGGAATGTGATTTACACACCAAAAGGTGGACTCCTATGTTTGTGATTCTGCATCAAAATATGGGCAAATTAAGGTCCATTCATTAAATGAGAAAAAGAATTATGTGTGAATCACAAAAAAAAAAAAAAAAGAAAGAAAGAAATTCAGCCAGAACTGTTTGAGTTCCATGATAACCAGTCCAAGGCATGAACCACGTGGGGAACTGGACTCGAGGAACAAAGTTTCAGGATTCGCCTGAATACTCTGCCAGCTTGACAAATGCAGGGGGATTGAATGATTTCTAAATTGAACCTGCTCCACCCTTCTCTATTTGTAGCACCTGGAAGGAATAAAATAAAGTATCCAACATTATCTTCTATATTAAGAATGAGTTTGTAATCCACTAGAAGGGTTGAAACAACACACATGAATCTGCATACTACATGCTTTGATCTTAATGAAAAGTCACAGAAAAAGCTGCTATTTTGATCTATTTACAATTTTGAAAATAAGAATGTGTTATTCTTAAAATACACACACACATACCTATATATATATATATATATATATATGATAACAGGTCTCTAATTTCACATGGATGAAGACAATATCTAGAGTTGGCATGAGGCTTACCAGGAATACATGTATGTAAAATGCCCTGGCATTGTATCTAGCATATAATAGATGATTAGCAAATGGTAATTATAACTATCAATAATAAAATGTGGAAGTAGTATTAATAGCATTCACATAACTACTAGCAGTATAGAGTTTCTCAGTGCTAAAATAGTTCAAAAATCTCATTTTGCCCAAAACTCACACCAATCCCTAAATCCCCTCTACAACATCATTAGCAGGGCTAATCTAGCAATAGGAATGTTCATTGTATTAGTTATGATGATAAAAATCTGACACAGTCTACTTACTTTATAAAGGTTCACTTAACCCGATTTTGGAAGTTCAAGATTGGTGGCACCAAGATTGGCTTTGGGTCTCTAGGGATAACAGTGGATGACAACTGCAGGAATGCTGTCAGACTCAGCAGTCACATCTGGAGCCAAGAAGCCTAGGCTCCCGTGGTCCCCCTCAGGGCACACCCCCAGTGACCTAAGGACTCCCACAAGGCCCCACCTCTTAAAGGCCCACAACACTTCCTAATACAGCCACCTTGGAGGTAGAACCCTAATGTAGGGGACTTTGGGAGACACTTACACAAGCCACAGTAGCTACAACCTAAATCCTGCCATTGTTGGGAGAGGCCACTAGTTAATGCAAGATTTTACTGATAACAAATTGGAATCTGACTCTGCAATATCTACCTACCAAATCTATACAAAATTAACTCAAAAATCCTGCCACTGATTCATATTATGAGTGTTATTTTATTGAAAAATAGAGGAAGGAGGGGATGGGGAAAGAGCAACATCCAATGGTTTAGAATATAAAACCATGGAAAATAAACCTGTTCAGCCAGAATTATTGATATAAAGGGGACTGATGAAGATAGTATAAATGATCTCAACTTTAAATGGTTAAAAATATATCTAGCAGAACCTTAATGTTCATGGGTGATGTAAATTGATGAACCAGATCAATCTGATGCCTCATGAATTTCACTCCAATACCCAAATTGTCCTTAATAGGACAATTTCTGAAATGTAACATTGTCTGAAACTCTACATTGTGTTCTTATTCAGCTTTATGACAACCAGATTAAGATTACCTAAGAGCACAGATGTCCTCCTCACAAAATGTTGGTATTGGTATAGCTGCCATGTGTTTATTTTAGCTAAGGTACCATTCTTCAGTGCTGTGCTAAGGAATTGGAAGAAATTGTTAATCTGCAAAATTTCTATTGTGACTTTATGAGCATTCCACTTAGGTAGAAAGAGAAGTGGTTCCCCCAAGTAATTTACTAATTGAATTAAGGTTTCCAGAACTGTTCTTCAATCTAGTTAAATGAATGTAATTCCCAAGTCAAAAAATAAAATAAAATAAAGTTCTTTATATATCCTGGAGATTAATGCTCTCTCTGAGGTGCACATGGTAAAGATTTTCTCCCATTCTGTGGGATCTCTTTATGTTATTGATTGTTTCATTTGCTGAGAAGCAGGTTTTTAGTTTGATAGCATCCCATTTATTGATTCTTGATTTTACTTCTTGTGCTTTAGGAGTCTTTTTAAGGAAGTCAGATCCTAGACCAACACGGTGAAGATTTGGGCCTACTTTTTCTTCTGTTAGGCACAAGATCTCTGTTCTAGTGCCTAAGTCTTTGATCCACTTTGAGTTGAGTTTCATGTAGGGTGATAGATAGGAGTTTAATTTAATTTTGTTACATATGGGTTTTCAGTTTTCCCAGCACCTTTGGTTGAAGAGGCTCTTTTCTCCAGTGAATATTTTTTTTACTTTTGTCTAGTATGAGATAACTGTATTTATGTGGGTTTGTCTCTGTGTCTTCTATTATGTATCATTTGTCTATGTGTCTGTTTTGGTCTACCATGCCATTTTTGTTACTATGGCTCTGAAGTATAATGTCTGGTATTGTGATGCCTCCTGCTTCACTCTTCTTGATAAGGATTGCTTTGTCTATTCTGGGTCTCTTATTTTTCCAAATGAATTTCATGATTGCCTTTTCTAGTTCTATGAAGATTATCATTGGCATTTTAATAGGAATTGCATTAAATCTGTGTGATGCTTTCAGTAGTATGGCCACTTTGACAATATTAATTCTGTCTATCCAGGAGCATGGGAGGTCTTTCCATCTTCAAAGATCCTCTTTAATTTCTTCCCTTAGTGTCCTGTGGTTCTCATTGTAGAGGTCTTTCACCTCTTTTATTAGTTTGATTCCCAAGTATATTATTCTTTTGAGGCTATTGTGAGTGGGATAGTTTTCCTAATTTCTCTTTCAGTAGATTCATCTATGATGTATAGGAATGCATTTGATTTATGGGTGTTGATTTTATATCCTGCTACTTTGCTGAATTCATTTATTAGTTCTAGAAATTTTCTGGTGGAATTTTTTGGATGTCCTAAATATAGAATCACATTGCCTGCAAATAGTAATAGTTTGAGTTCTTCTTTTCCTATTGGTATCCCTTTAACTTCTTTGTCCTCTCTAATTGCTCTTGCTAGAGTTTCAAGGGTGATGTTGAATAAAAGTGGGGAAGAGGGTATCCTTGTCTTGTTCCAGTGATTAGAGGGAATACTTTCAACTTTTCTCCATTTAGAAAGATGTTGGCCACGGATTTAGCATATATAGCTTTTACATGTTGAAGTATGTTCCAACTATCCCTAGTTTTTCTAGTGTTTTGAACATGAAGGGTGTTGTATTTTGTCAAATGTTTTTTCTGCATGTTGAGATGATCATATGAATCTTGATTTTTTAAAATAATGTTGTTGTATTTTTTATACCTTTATTCTATTTATTTATATGTGGTGCTGAGGATCAAACCCTCACACATGCTAGGCAAGTGCTCTACCACTGAGCCACAGCCCCAGCCCCTGAATCTTGTTTTTAAGTCTGTTGGTGTGATGAATTACATTTATTCATTTCTGTTTATTGAACCAACCTTGCATCCCTGGGATGAAACCCACTTGATTATGGTCCACTATCTTTTTAATATGTTTTTGTATTTTATTTTCCAGAATTTTGTTGAGAATTTTTGCATCTGTGTTCACCAGGGCTACTGGTCTGAAGTTTTCTTTCCTTCATACATCTTTGTTTGGTTTTGGTATCAGGATGATAAGAGGTCCTGGAGTAATATATTTCAAGCTCTGAAAGAAAATGGATGCCAATCAAGAATTTTATATCCAGAGAAATTAAGCTTCAGATTTGAAGATGAAATAAGAACCTTCCATGGTAAACAAAAGTTAAAAGAATTCACAACTAGCAAGTCTGCACTATAGAACATTCCCAACAAAATATTCCATGAGGATGAAATGAAAAAGCAGTGAAAACAAGCAAAGGGAGGAACAACACTAAAGAACTAATCAATCAAAGGAGAAAGTAAGTCAAAATAAAAACCAGAAATAAGCCAAATGACTGAGAATACAAGTCATATCTCAGTAATAACTTGAATGTTAACAGCCTAAACTCATCAATCAAAAGACATAGACTGGCAGTTTGGACTAAAAACAAGGCCTAACAATATGCTGTCTCCAAAAGACTCACCTCATAGTAAAGGTATCCACAGACTGAGGGTGAAAGGATGGGAAAAAACATATCATTCATATGGATCATGTAAACAAGCAGGGATTTGCATCCTCATATCAGATAAAGTGGACTTCAAGCCAGAGTTAATAAGAAGGGACAAACAAGGACATTTCATTCTGTTTAAGGGACTTACACATCAGCAAGACATAGCAATCATAAATATTTATGCCCCCCAAAATGGAGCATATATGTACATCAAACAAATCCTTCTCAATTTCAAGAATCAAATAAACCATAACACAATAACAATGGGTGACTTTTACACACCTCTCTCATTACTGGACAGATCTTCCAAACAAAAACTAAATAAAGAAACTATAGAACTCAATAATACAATCAATAATTTAGACTTAACAGACATATATAGAATATTTCATCCATCAATGAGCGAATACACTTTCTTCTCCACAGCATGTGGATCTTTCTCTAAAATAGACCACATCTTATGCCACAAAGCAACTCTTAGTAAATACAAAAAAATAAATGAAGATAATACCCTGCATTCTATCAATCATAATGGAATGAAATCAGAAATCAACAATAAAATAAAAAATAGAAGTTACTCTAACACCTGGAGACTAAATAATACACTATTGAATGATGAACGGAAGAAATCAAGGATGAAATAAAAAATACTTAGAGGTAAATGAGAATATCAATACAACATATTAAAATCTCTGGGACACTATGAAGGCAGTGCTAAGAGGAGAGTTCATTGCATTGTGCTCATTCATTAAAAGAATTTAGAAAAGTCAATGAATAAATAACCTAACATTACACCTCAAAGCTCTAGAAAAAGAGGAACAAAACACCACCAAAAAGCAGAAGACAGGAAATAATTAAAATCAGAGCTGAAATCAATGAAATTGAAACAAAAGGAATAATTCAAAAAATTGAAAAAAGTTTGTTCTTTGAAAAAATAAATAAAATTGTTAAACCCCTAGCCATGCTAACAAAGAGAAAGAGAGAAAACTCAAATTTACTAAAATACATGATGAAAAAGGAAATATCAAAATGGACACTACTGAAATACAAAAGATAATTAAAAACTATTTTGAAAATTTATACTCCAATAAAATAGAAAATCTTGAATACATAGACAAATTTCTAGAGATATATGAACTACCCAAACTGAATCAGGAGGACATACATGATTTAAATGGATCAATTTCAAGTAGTGAAATAGAAGACACTATCAGAAGCCTACCAATCAAGAAAAGCCCAGAACCAGCCAGATTCTCAGCCAAGTTCTACAAAACCTTCAAAGAAGATTTAACAACAATACTCTTCAAATTATTCCATGAAATAGAAAAGGAGGGAACACTTCCCAACTCCTTCTATGAGCTACAGGTATTCTTTTTTTAAAAAAATATTTTTTAGTTATACATGGACATAGTGTCTTTATTTTGTTTTGTTTATTTTTATGTGGTGCTGAGGATTGAATCCAGTGCCTCACACATGCAAGGCAAGTGCTCTGCCACTGAGCCACAACCTCAGCCCTACAGGTATTCTTAACACTCATTTGGCTCACCAGGAAGTTGTTGTATTGTGAATGTATCTTGCAATCAAAATGAATTAAAAGTAAAATATCTATTCACTGAAAACCTACCCAAGAATCCTAACCCTTCGGCTTCCCAGCTGTGACCTTGAGCAACTTGGCCAACGTTTCTGAAGATGGAGGTGGAGCTACTATATTGGGTTACTGGCTACTAACCCTCTCTTCTTTAGTATACTCTAGGATGCTATTTCTGGGACTCTAGAAACTATATAGCTCAGATTCCCTGTCAGCTGGATTCAAACAAAGCTGTGTCAATGGGAGCCACTGGCTGTTGAGGGAAAGGTTTCTAGATACTCCCCAGTTAGTGGTGGATGACAATTCCAATTCCAGCTTCCAGGTTTTCTCAACTCTCCCAGCCCCAGCTGCTGTAGGTCCCTTCAAAAATATCAGCCAGTTGCTGTGCATCAAAGGTCAAAGCAGTGGGCAGCACAGGCCCTGAGGTGCCACCATCAGCCATGCTGCACACTCCTGCCACATGCTCTTCCCCAGGACTGTGAGGCTGCCCCTCCAACTGACAAAGCACCATGTCTACAAGTCTATCCATATAACTAAGAACTCCTCTTCCTTTGATCTTCAAAGTGTCTCAGGAAACCACACGACTTTTTATCCTTTGGGTTGCTTGTTTATGAATGGCCCATGTTGCATTTTAAAGTCTACCATGTCAAGGGTCTATTGTATTTCTAAAAAATGTTAATAAGAGATTAGTTAGTCAGTAAACCTGATTATATCTACATACCTGTAAGAACATTCTAAAATTTCCAACTTCTTGCATCCTTCATAAGGGCAATTTTGCTCCAGGAAGTTCCATTTCCTGAATGGATAAGTTGCTAAATTAATCAATGAACTGATTCACCAAAATATAATGTTACTCCTTCCTCAAAATACTAACTTTGGGCTCCTTACATTTTCATTTTTTTCCTTGGTAGGGGGGATAGGATAGAAAAAGAAACTAATAAAACAAATTTTATTACTTAAAAAAAGACCTCTACTTTAACATTTCCAAGAGAGTTCCATAAAGGTTTTTAATCAGTGATCAGAATGGAAATTTTTTGTCCATACATTCAACTTTTAGTTGTGACTTGGTATTGTCACTGTCACTAAAGTGATATATACCAGACTAATACAATTTCTCTGTCTAGGGAGGAAACATAATATATTTCTAGCATTTCCTGACAGATTCAATAATAAAGACATAGAAGAAATTCTATCAAACACAGAAATCTGTTATTAGTTGGCATAGCTTTCTGATGGGTTAAATCATTTTCTCAAGTTCTCTAAATTCTAAGGCTATAAAAGGAAGACAATGGTGTCTCTGTTGGTTTTTGGGTCCCCTACTTCTCTGGGCCAATGCATGGAGAAATGAAGGGTACTAGCGTCTTTCTCCACTTCTGAACACCTCACAACAGAGTACCTGGACGAAATAGAAAGGAACTTCCCCAACTCCAGTACTGACTACAAATGCTCAGGCAGTCTCATAAGTGCTGAGCTTCTGTCACACGCAAGTTTCAGGATGGCCGTATTTTATGGTCTTCTGAATGTCTGGTGAACCAATTCACCACTTTCCTCTGTCTTTTGTTGTCCACTTTCTGAGATTTCAGGGAGTTGCTAAGTGAGAGGAGAAGGTCTGTACACTTCTAGGTATAAATGAAAACAATTTTAGGTATATGGGTTCTGCAGAACTTAAGGGTTCCCTTGTCTTTACAACAGAGACAGTTTTCTCTGTGCATCCTGAGTGGTCCTGGCTGGACCGAAGAATGTGCAGGACAAAGTGCTAATGCTGGACAACAAACAAGGGTTTAACTGTAGAAATTGTATCATCTGGAAACCAGGGGAGGGATGAAAGGAAATGTGATGGCATTTGGTCCTGTATGGTTAGATTTTGAGTCATTAAGTAGAAATGGTTTTCAAGGAGAAAAGAAGAAGAATGAGTTCACAGAAGACTTGGTAAGACTCTCAGCACCAGAAGTAATGCTCCAGTCCAGATCCAAATGAAACTTAGAGTTGGAAGACAACCAACCCAACACAGACCCAGTATGGCCCAGATGTGGTGAAGATTGAAGGGACACAGCACTCTTAATACCTTAGAGTTTTGTCACTTTAACAATTTAAGGTGATAATACTTTTGGTTGCTTCAAATGACAAAATCCATGGGGATCCATCATGGATCAAGAAAATGTACCCACAGATGGCTAGAAAGTGAATATTTTCAGATTATATATTATTATATGTTTAACTTCACATCAATATCATATATTAAACTTCCTGTGTATCTAAACCAAAGTTGCCAAATGTTTGATTGCAAAACACTAATCTGAGACCATTTTTCTGAGGCATCTCATTAAAATGTCTTTAATTCAGTCTTCTTTGTGCTTTTGCAAGGCCACCAAACTAAAATTCTAGTTAGAAAACACTCTCCTTCACAATGGCTGATATCAACATTTTAGATTTTGTTTTCCAACCATTACCTTGACTTCTTTACCATTACATTTCAGTTATGTTTATTTCTAAAATTAAAACAAAAATGGGGGCTGGGCTTTTGTTCACTGGTAAAGCATTTGCCTAGCTTGCATGAAGTCCTAGGTTTGATCCTCAGAATCATAAAAGAAAAAAATGTTTCCTACTTCTCATGAAACCATCTTTGAATAGGAACTTACATAAAGCTAACCAGAGTCTTCATTTCTATATTTAACAAAAGAAATTCACAAACATAGGAAGATCTCTAAGGAAATACCTCAGGTCTTCTCTGGCACTTTCTATTTTGATGGATTGCCCATTTGTTCCCAGGAGAGGTAGTGCTCTGCTAGGTTTAGCTACATGCATTTTGATGACAAAAATAAAAAAATATGTCACTGTTGCATTAATATGATATGTTGCCAAGAACCTGGACCATTGTAATAAAAACTCATTGCCTTGTGGGATACAATGAGTTTTTTTATTTCGTTTATCTTTAGGATCATGTCTCACTTTTCAGCAGAGTTATCCTAATTAGATAGGAGGAATAAATTAAAGAGATCCATGGTGCAACATGGTGACTACAGTTACATAGTTATATTGTATTCTTGAAAATTACTAGTAGATTTTAAGTGGTTCTCAAAAAAACGATAAGTATATGAGGTAATCTGTAAGTTAATTAGCTCAAGTTAGCCATTTTATAATGTATACATATTTCAAAACATCCTGTTTATGGCCATAAATATAATTTCCATTTGTCAATTAACTAATAAATAATCATTCTGTTTCCATAAAACAGTTTTTCTTGGATTTCCACTGGTTTTCAGAGGAAAGCCTACAAAGGAAAATTTTATTGGTTTTAATTAATTAATCAAAGCAAATAAGGGTATATAGCATACTTGGTTCTATTTGGATCCTGGGTGTCCACAGGATGTGGCTTAGTGTCAACAATAATTGACAGATCAGCTCTTTCTCTATGTAGTAGACATTTCTGACATGCCAGTTAGGAATGAGAAGGAAAAATTTTCTTGACAGTAGATTAAGGACCGCCTTCTGCCAAGACCTCCAAAGAGAATCCTCAAACTATTTCTAAGTCCTTGAGGTGCTCAGGTTATGAGGACATAAGTACCATCCAACAAAATGTAACCATGGTATCTTATATGTTTGTCTTTTTAAAAACAAGCTGTATTATGTATATTTGAGGTTTATGACATGATGTTATGGGGCACAGATAGCAAAAGAGTTACTGTAGTGAAGCAAATTAACACTTAGCATGTTACATCATTACTCTTTTGTGACAAGAGCAGCTAAAATCTACTTATTTAACAAAAATTCCAGATTAAAACATAATTTTCTTAACTAGAGTCCTCCTGTTGTATGGGTCTTCAGTGACCCCTCGACTGCACTCTCCTGTTGGGTATGCAGAACTCCCTTCAACCTTCAGAAAAGTGGGAACATGGCTCTGGGAGAAGGTGAGGGTGATGTTCAAGCCCAAGTACAGGCAATTTAAATGCCGCCTGTACCAAAACTATTTCAAGCAATACAACATGTCCTTATGGTCTGCAAATAAGTTCAGAAACCTCGGGGAAATTCTACCTCAAAGGATGGCCATCAGTTAGAGAAGGACCAAACCCTTTATTACAAGACCATCAGGGAAAGCAAGCCCACATCCAAAGTCCCCCAGTCTAGTACTCAGGGAATACACTACCCGCTGTCAGCTATAATGGTGCACCAGTACCTCCTCAGTTTTTCTAGCCACACCATTCATAAGTTCAGCAAATCCCATTCTCACTCCACTACTGAGGACATTTCCAGGCCCTGGCAAACAGTAGCATGTTTCAAGTTCCAGAATTCCACGTCAACAGCAAGCAAATCAGGCACTGCTCATACATCAACAGTCAGCACCTTCAACGTTCTATCTACTATTTTCTTTAGTTTGGAGTGTTAATGGGCTACACTATTTTTTCTCAAATATTATAAAATAATGTTAAATAAAATAACTGGTAACATAATAAAGCATTATAAAATAAAGCATGTGTCATAAAATGGCTGGTATTGCCTGTAACTTTCATATCTTAATTCAAATATGGTTGCCATCTAAGATTCTCCCTATTACTAATTTCCATTTGGATTTGTAGCTTCTTTTCATAGTTATATGCTCACATTGGATTAATTAGTTAGAGACATTTTTCTTTTAGGAGATATTTCATACCACTTCTCACATTCAGCAAATTGAATTTAGCAGCTGTACTATATTACTTGCAGTGGGGAAATGATGATGAGGGTTACAAATTGGTTCTTCCATCTTAATCTTTAACATTTCAGTGCTGACCAATTTTCATTCTAAGCTAGTTGGGTTTCTCATTTTGGTCACCTTAAGAATCCCTCATGGACTAGCCCAGTTCTGCCACCTCAACAAGGGAATGATATGCACCATACTCTACTCTCCCTTGATGATAGCATTTTGGTGATGGTCTTCTCTGAATGTGTGCACATCTCAAAGTCTACACTGCCCATCTGAAAATCTCCCTTTCTGCTTTCTGAGAAATTGAAAAAAGTACAAGCTAATTGAAAAGAAGTCAATTCAGAACATGTTGCAAAGTCCCCAGTCATTGGTGGCAAAGTTTTAACCTCTATTACTTGATTCATGGCCCTTTATCACTAGCAGTCAATCACACACTACCCAGACTGAACTTCCTTTCTGTTCCTTTGGCACTTTTCTGGCTCTTGTTCTAATTAAAGTGTATCCAGATTGAATCTGAAGTGGTTCACACCTTGTCACTTAATAGTTACAGTCTATTTTGTAATAACCTATTGATCTTTAATAATAAAAGACATCCTAATAAAAAACAGAGATGTGAAATTACCTCTATTTGCTGTCAACATGGTCTTATATAGACAACATTTTTTTCTAAATATTCCACCAAAAAACTGTTAGAACTGATAAACAATTTCAGAAAAGTTGCAAGATATAAAATAAATAGACAAAATCAGTAGCATTTCTATACACCAATAATGAGCTATCTGAAAAGAAAATTAAGAAAACAAAAGAAAATAAAATACTTAAGTGTAAATTTAACTAAGGGTGAAAGATTTGTATAATGAAACCATAAAAACTGATGAAAGAAACTGAAGAAAACACAAATAAATGAAATGATATCCCATGTTCATGAATTGGAAGAATTAAAATTGTTAAAATGTCATAGCAATGTACAGATTTAATGCAATCCCTATCAATATTCTAATGTCATTTCTTTTTTCAAATAGCTAAAGACAATCCTTAAATTTACATGGCACCACAAAATACCATGAGTAGCCAAAACAATCTTGAGTAAAAATAACAAAATTGTAGGCATCACACTACCTGATTTCAAGACATATTATAAAGCAATCATAATCAAAATGGCATGGTACTGGCATAAAAAATTCATCCACTAGTAGAACAGGATAGGAAACCCAGAAATAAACCCATACATTTATGGTTGATTGATTTTTGACAAAGGTGCCAAAAACATACAATGGGGAAAGGGCAATCTATTCAATCAATGATGTTGGAAAATAATGGCTAACCACATGAAGAACTAGATCCTTATTTTACAGCATGCATAAAAAATAAACTCAAGTGGTTTGAGGTTTAAACATAAGACCTGACATTGTAAAACTACTACACAAAAACAGGGGAAAGGATCTACAGCATTCGTTAAGGCAAGAATATTTTGGATATGATGCCAAAAGTTCAGGCAATAAAAGCAAAAATAGATAAATGGAATTGCATCAAACAAAAAACTTCTGCAAAGCAAAAGAAACAAAATGAAGACAGAATCTAAAGAGTGAGGAAAGCTATTTTCAAACCACACATCTGATTAATATTCAAAATACTAAGTAGCTCAAACGACTGAAGACCTAACCATCTTAAAACGTGTGATGAGCTGACAGGAACTTATTTCTTATCGATAGGCACATTCCTAAGATTTGGGGTACTGGTAGAAATAGACCTAAAGTTGAATCAGAAGCCCAGAGTGGTGGTCCTCATTGCCAGGAGCATTGCCAACACATAAACTTGTGCCAGTGAGGAAATGACGTCCTACCCAGGTGGTAAAAATAAACACAGCTTCTTGGAACCATTATCTTACAAGGTGTGTTCTGGTTTGTTCTTTCCTTATAGTTAAAGAATCTTATAACACAGAATCTTGAAGATTCTGATCCCAGACACACTTTGAAGTTGTTTACCCAGTGTCAAATATCAGGAAGTCAAATGCAATCCTTAACACCTGCCTGTTAGTTTCTTTATCCAGTTTTAATGGCTCAGTCTTGTCCTTTCCACATCTCACTGAACTCCAATTCTGCAAACGCTGATAAGGGTGGTTCTAGTACACTTTACTGTTACTTCATCCTGCTACTACTTCCTGTGACCCTGTTATCCCCTCAGCAGCTGCTCAAATGACTTTTCCAGTAGGTCCTACCAGGCTATGGGACTTCTAGTGCATCTTTCCCTGGGGATGAAGTTTCCAAGGCCTTTTGCCATGCCAATTACTTATCTCTGAACTCCCCCACTTTGCCTGCATTTCTCAGGTGAAGAGATGGCCACAACTGAATATTCCACATGGTAGACAGAAGGGGCACACTGCCCCCCAAGGATGGAATTCCTTGGGCTATGCTTTTGCAGTGACTTTAAAAATTCATCTTCCACTAAGATTTGAATATAATTTTTTATCTACTAATAACTTCAGCTCCATTTCTGCTCAGTGGATTTCTCCTTCTAGTCAAAAGTTGTTTATAGCCAGCTGAGATAGTACACACCTATAATCCTAGTGACTAGGATCACAAGTTCAAGGCCAGACTCAGCAATTTGGTGAGACTCGTCTCAAAATAGATAATAAGAAAGGGCTAGGGATGTAGCTCAGTGGTAGGGAGCCCCTGGTTTCAATACCAAGTACCAAAAAGAAAAAAAAAAAAAAGAAAGTTATTTATGAAAGTATTTCTCTGGATAGATTAGCTTTAGTTTTTCAAGAAAACCATGTTATTTTTATTATTTCAATATTCTTAATTTTTCCATTTTCCATTTTAGAAATGTACTTTGCAATCTGAACATTACCAAAGTTTTGCATAAATAAAAATTTAAAAGTACTTTTTCAAAAGCAAAATCTTTCAAGATACTTCATTAAAAATCATCTTGTTTAGAAAGTACCAAACTGAATCTATTTACATAAGAAATACCTACAGATTGCTTTTTTAAAGAGGGACTAAAAGACATTGTAATTAACCTTTTGCTTTGACAGAGCATCAAAATAACAAAGTGCTTTGCAAATTACATGTTCTTCAATTTCTTTGTGAGGGTAAAAATGCTCTCAAGTGTGTCATATCTAAAAGTGATTATTCTAATCCTGATAATTTAAAATACAGGGGTATATATATACTTTTAGAATCTTTAGGGAATATGAAGTAAGCAATAAAAATTTCTCAAAGACTATCATGAATTCAAAAGGTAGGTATTCTTAATGATTTCTTTAAGAATAAGAAATCATTCTTCCTAGGGTAGTGAAGGCCAAAACAAAAATGAATGGTTTTGTCAAAAACCAAAAATCCCAAACCCCTTCTTTTTTCATTCAGCCAGGAGAGGAAAGCAGGGTAAGTTCAGTCCACCAAGACAAATGTTTAACCAAAAGTAAAGAAATACACAGTCATTAAGAAAAATTTAACAACCACAACACTGACATTGTAAAACTACTAGACGAAAACAGGGGAAAGGATCTACAGCATTCGTTAGGGCAAGAATATTTTGGATATGATGCCAAAAGTTCAGGCAGTAAAAGCAAAAATAGATAAATGGAATTTGAAAAATGATGATCACAAATAACTGGCTGTGTTGTCACAAGGAAAGACTGTAGTTGTTGGGCCTTGAACAGTGATAAATTTTGCCTTTGAGGATCCTGAACATGATATTTATGAAAGTTGAATGAGGACAAAGAAATTATTCATAAAGGGAAAGAACACACCAAGCAAATGTTTGTCTAAATGTATCTGAGAGGGAGCTTGTTTTTTTAAAATAAGTCACAGGTCAGCCTATGCCAGAGAGCAGCACTGATTCTAGTCACTTAATGGAAGCATTGACTTGTTTTCCCTCTAGAAGTTTTCAGAATATTCTATGTTCATTACCAAATGTTGTATCAAGTATAATGAAAAATATTAACACCACCTATCCACCTCGGAATGATTTGAGTAGAAAGTAAGGTAACTCTTAGGCCTTTAACACAAAAGGTCTATCTGGTAATTACTTTATTGGTTCCAAGGATGGTGTAAATGGTACGATCTGATTTTAAGTGGCTTATTATTTGCACATTAGCACGCTTTCTAAGAGAGTTTGAACGCATTTCTGGGAAAATATCAATTAAAAATATTTCGTCTAGATAGACTACAATGTATTTAAATCTGGCTTCCCACCTTTTGGTGACTCATTTTAACTTGAGGCTTAGCTGGAATAAGAACAGTCCTAGATTTATGTATAGAGGAGAGATGTTTGGGGGTTTCTCTCTCAGCAATTTAACACTGAATTAATATGGTTAACTTTAAACATTGTTATTAACCAGGTATGTTGGTTTCAAGTGACAGAAAAACAACTTGAATCCGTTTAAGGGGGAAAAAGGAATGCATGTATTGGCTCATTTAGTTGAGGGGACCAAGGTTGAACTGATTTAGGCCGAGTAAGATCCAGAAATTCAAGGTTTCCTCTGGACTAAGTCTTTTTCTCCTGCTTTCTGACTTTTATTTTCCTTTGTGATAGCTTTGCTTGATAGGCTCTTTCCATTTAATAATCCCACCACAGGCTCTTGCAGAGAGTCACTGGGAGGACAATCCTTACTCATCATGATTCGGGGTAGTGTACTTTTTAGACTTGTTAAAGATCATTTTTTCCTGTACATTTTGTGGCTTTCTAGAACTCTCTGCTTGTACATAATCATCCTGAACAATGATATTGTGTGAAAAATGGTCCAGTCATACCAGGGAAATAGGTGATGTCCACACAGCAGTGTATGGTCTTTAATTCAGAGGAGTGCCTCACACATGGGGATAAACTGAACACTAACTGAAATAGAAACCAAAGTTGGGAAGGAAAACCTCACCAAAGACCTGCTCTGGGATTTAGCATAAGGAAGCTTCTTTATATGTGCTCATTTGAAAACTCACAGTTTAAGTCTGAGCAACACAATGGAAATCCTGAATAACATCTCCCTGGCAAAAGGACATGGTGCACCAACTCTGAGCTTTGAATGAGATTTTCATGCTCACACATGATGACTTCAAAAGTTCTATTTTCAGGAACTGCTGTAGTTTCTCTTTCACCCCTTTTCTTCCCACCCTCAAGACATCCACTAACCACAAATATACAAGGGACCTTCTTAGAATGCTTAGAAAAGCGGCACAGAGCATTTTTCTCTGCAAACTCGTGAAACTGTTTTAGCATGTGTCCCACCTCTGGTGCAGCCCATCTACGCCTGGTTGATTTGTCAATGCGGAAGCTTCAAACCGTGCTTAACTTCATGTTTTTCATGTTTGAACTGATTATACAAACAAGTGCTCACTGCCAGAGCAGAAATGGGTTTAAACAGACATGCACGTGTTGCTCTAACTCATGTGGCATTAGAAAAATGTGCTTTTTCAAATTCACTCATCTGAGGTTTTTGGTTTTACTCTGAATGGCAACCCTTTCTTGGAGCCAACTTAAAATGAGAGGCACTAGTTAAAGCAAGGACTTAGTGAAATCACTGGCTGTTTTCTGAAACAGCAGATTTAATATATGCTAAAGCTGTTGTGCTCAGTAGGAGAAATGAGACCAGAAAAACACTCATATCTTTGTAACATCCAAGAAGACATATTCACACTAAGGAAATTCACTGCATTGTGATTCCCCAGAGAAACAAAACCAATAGGAGTGTGTGTGTGAGTGTGTGTGTGTGTGTGTGTGTGTGTGTGTGTGTGAGAGAGAGAGAGAGAGAGAGAGAGAGAATTTTTTAATCTTTTTTTTTTTTGGTATTTGGGATTGAACCCAGGGACACTTAACCACTGAGCCATACCCCAAGACCTTTTTTGAATTTATTTTGAAACTGAGTTGCTCAGGTTCTTGCTAAGTCGCTAAGGCTGGCTTTGAATTTGTGATCCTCCCGCCTTAGCCTCCAGAGTCCCTGGGATTATAGGCATGTGCCACCATGCCCAGCTGAGAGAGATATATAATAAGGAATTGGCTTATGCAATTATGGAGGCTGTTATGGTTTAGATACTAGGTGTCCCTCAAAAGCTCATGTGTGAGACAATACAGGAAGATTCAGAGGTGAAATGATTGGATTATTAGAACCTTAGCCTAATTAGTGCATTAATCCCCTAATAGGATTAACTGGGTGGTGACTGAAGGCAGGTGGGGTGTGGCTAGAGGAGGTGGGTTACCTTGGATTAATATTTTGTCTGTAGCGAAGGGAGCTCTCGTTTTGCTTTCTGACTGTCATGTCCTGAGCTGCTTCCCTCTACCACACTCTTCCACCATGATGTTCTTCCTCTCCTCTGGCCCAGAGAAATGGAGTCAGCCCTCTATGAACTGAGTCCTCTGAAACCCTGAGTGCCAAATAAACTTTTCCTCCTCTAAAATTGTTCTTGTCATGTCTTTTGGTCACAGCAATGAAAAAATGACTAAAACCCTGACAAATCCCAAGATCTGCAGAGCGAGCTGGCCAGCTGGAGGCCCAGGAGAGCCGATAGTATAGTTCCAGTCTAAAGGGCAGCAAGCTTGAGATCCAGAAAAAGCTGATGTTTTAATTTCAGTCCAAGGACCAAAAATCTGATGTTTCAGCTCAAAGGCAGTCAAGCAGGAGGAATTCTGTCTAACTCAGGGGAGAGTCAATCATTTGTTCTAGTCAGGCTTTCAATTTCTCATCTTTAGATGAGAACTACCTACTTTAGGGGGAAATAATCTGCTTTATTTGGTCTAGTGGTTTAAATGCTACTCTCATCCAGCAATATCAAGAATAATATTTGACCAAATGTCTAGGCACACCATGGCCTAGTTATATTAACACATAAAATTAGCCAAGACATTTGCCAGTATAATTATATCTTAGAGCAAATGTCCAAATTATTGTTTGACAGAGCCAAAGATTTGCATTGCTTATCTGAAAATTAATGCTCCATTCAGGACATTATTAGAGGCTTAAGGGTACAAACTAGAAATATTGGAAGTTCTATGCTGTGATTTTTGTATATGTATGTGTGAAATCTGTATTATTCCTCACGGAATTTTGTGCAACTAAGATTCATTGAGATTATTTAAAGCTATGAATTCTCTTTATATTGTCCCTGAAGTTAAGAAACTTGAAAATTTCCTCCATGAATGATCAGTCTAGATATCCATGGACCAAGTTCAACATAAAGATAAAATCTCAAATACCCACAAGCTTTGATTCAATAGCTTTTCCCAACGTTTCTTTTGGGAGAAACAAAACACTGTTAAAGAAACACAGATGATAAGATTTAGTCAAAATGCCAGCTCCCAAGAGAGGACAGATAAAAGTTGATCTCTTGTACCTCTATTGACGTGTTTGAATATTGAGAATTAATTCTGAGAGTGATGACTTCAAGTTGCTATGAAATCTTTAATCACTGCCAGAAACAAAATAAAAAATCCTCAACTAACCTTAACTATCTATGAATGGTACACATTTGCTTGACTGAAATATTTTAGAAATATTATGTCAGTTAATATTAAGCTCCAAGGGATTTAGAGATACAGCTTGAGTTTTAGAGTCAGACAGGCCTCCATAACATCAAAGGTGATGATGTTTGAGAATAGAACAGTTATTCAGAGGGTCTTTGTGATTTATTCTCACTGTTAGAGGAACCTAGATAAAAGGTCATGTATTTATTTATCCTTCTTCCGTGCCCAAAAGGTGGTCAAACAATTGTGTTCTTACTGTGGCCTCCCTTTTCCAAGGAGATTCAAGATGTATATCATAACTAAAATAGAAGTTTGCGGTATTGCCGCCATTTCTACTTTGCTTTTGTGCAGAACACCAAATGGGAATGTGAAGGCAAGGTGCTCATAGAGGTGGCTAGAGAGTCCTAAGATGCTGAGGCTTGTGGATTTGCATTTCTGATTTGTAAAGAACAGCAAGTAGGTTGTCTCTAAGGTAAACTCAAGTATGAGGACCCAAGAGCAGGAACAGATCTGGACTCTGCAGCAATGTCTGCAGTGGCCAAGGTCAGTGGGAATGGTGGACACAGGTCCCTTGTCCATTTTCCAGGAAATATGGAGGCTTCTACAAGTCTTTTATGGACTTAGAGGAGAATGTAACTGATACTAAGCCTCTTTCCTTGTTCTTATTGTCAATCAATATCTTTATGATGTCCCTTTTTGAGGGGGGACCAGGTATTGAATGCAGGGGTGCACCACTGAGGCACATCCTTAGCCCATTTTTTATTTTTTTATTTTTATTTATTTATTTTTTTTAATTATTTTATTTAAATGCATTTCAAGTCATAGTACATATACAGAGCTCAGTTTTTCCAATTCTCTGGTTTCAAATCAGATAGAGTCACATTATTTGTGTCTTCATACCTGCACCAGGGGCAATAATGACCCTCTCAATCAACCCAGGTACTAAGTTGCTCAGGGTCTCACTAAATTGAACTTTGATCACTGAGTCTGGCTTTGAACTTAAGATCCTTCTGCTCAACATTTGGAGCCGCTGGGATTATAGGCATGAGCCACCATGCCAAACTATTTGCATATTTTTCATTTTTAATTGGGTTTTGTTCGCTAATTATTGAGTTTTGAGGATTATTTATATAATCCAGATGTAATTCCTTTATCATATGATTTGCAAGTATTTTTTCTTAGTCTGTGACTTTTTTTTCCTTAATACATTTGAAAGAGCAGAAATTGTTAATTTTTATGAAGTCCAATTTAGAAATATTTCTTTCATGGATCATGCTTTTGCATTGAATTAAAAAAAATCTTTGACTCAAAGTCAAAAAGAAATTTTAAAAAATATATCTTCCTAGCATTTTTATGATTTTAGGCTCTATCTGTAGACCTAAGGTCTACTTTAAGTTTATTTTTGTATGTGCTGTGAGTTGTGAATCAATCCTTATTACTTTGCTTGGGGGGGCTTATTTTGTTTGATTGCTCTTTTGCATACAGATATCCCATTCCTCTAGCACTGTGAAAAAATATCTTTCATTCTTTCCCCAATAAATGCTTTGTGCTTTGTTGAAAGTCAATTGATCACATGTATGTGGACCCCATTTCTGGACTTGCTCTTATGTTTCATTGGTCTATATGTCTTTTTTTTTGTTGAGACTGGCTTTGAACTCGCGATTCTCCTGTCTCAATCTCCTCAAGTGCTGGGATTACAAGCGTGAGCCACCGCACCCGGCTTATATGTCTATTTTGACAGCACTGCCAAACCATCTTATAACCACAGCTTTATAATAAATCTTGAGGTAAAAGTAAGAGTGTTGAAATCGGATGTCCTTGCTTTGTTTCCAGGCCTGAGGGGAACAAATCTTTGACTGTCATCATTACCTATAATATTAGTGGGAATATTATTGTAGGTACTTCTTACCACATTGAGTACATTCCTTCTATTTCTTTCTCTGGGCATTTTTGTTGTGAATGGATGCTGAAGTGTTTTCCCAAGTAGCTTTCTCTGCATTATCCTTTCTCTATTGAATTGGCTCCAATGGAATCGAACTGCAATCAACAATAGAAAGAATAAAAAAAAATTCCAAGCCTGGAAGCCAAGCAACACACTTCTAAATAGTGTAGAGATCAAAGAAGCCGCCTCAAGTAAAATCAGAAGATAAATTGAACCGAATGAAAGTAAAAAACTTGTGAAAAGAAGCTAAATCAGTGCCAGAAGTGAAATAGTATTAAATGCTTACATCAGAGAAGAAAAGCCTCAACTCGGTCATCTAAGTACCCACCAAAAATGAATATCAAAGAAAACTTCAAAGAAAGAAGGAAGAAATAATAAAATAAGAACAGGAATCAACAAAATTGAAAACAGAAAAACAAGAAAGTCAACCAAGCAAAGAAAATTGGGTTCTTTGCAAGGGTCAGTAAGGTTAATAAACCTGTAGCAAGACCTACAGAAAAAGAATATCTAGAAATGATTAATATAAATAATGAAACAGGTATCGCTGTAAGCCTTTCTGCCACCAACAGAATAATAAGGGAGTATTATGAACAACTTTACACAAGTAAATCATTTGACTAGCCCCATATCTATTAAGGAAGTTGAATTTTTAATTTAAATTAACCTCCAAAAATGAAGTCTCCAGGCCCAGATGGTTTCGTTGAAAAATTACCAAAAGGTTCAAGAAGAATTAGCACCAGCTCTAACTAATCTCTTCTTGAAAACAGAAAAAGAGGAAACCATTTTACTTGATGAAGCTATGAATACCCGGATACCAAAACATTTATAAAGATGGTTCAAAAGGACAATTACAGACTAATATTCCTCATCGACACAGCCACAAAAATTCCTTAAAATCTGAACAAATATGATTCACTTGCATATAAAAAGAAAATATACACCAATATAACCAAGTGGAGTTTATCCCTGGCTTGCAATATTTCAGGAAGTAGTCAAAGTAGATCCACATGATGACAGAATGAAGAACCAATAACCCGGGGATTATATACCCTCACTGGCCAGAGGCACAGCTACTTACAAAACCTGAGGAGGTTTTCCCACCAGATCTTCCCTCCCTAAGCTTCTCTGTCCATTTGCAACAACCATCAAGACATCAACCCATGCCTATCATCACCACCAGCCTCTGTGGAGTTCTACCTACCTTGACAATTTCCCTGACCCACCAAGAAAGGAAAAAGGAGGCTCTCGATACTTCTCAGGAGAACACAAATCAACAAGAAAAGAGAGCTGGGCACAGTGCTTCTGGTTGGGATAGACAGCCTGTATTGAGTTTTGGTAATGGAGGAAGGATCTAAAGTCATGACTCAGAACTGTCAGCGCAGCTGAGAGGAATAAGACAAGTGGTGGGAAAACAGTAGGAATAGCTCTTGTTGGAAAGAAACTGACCTGCATGCATGGGTAGAGTAGAGTGGATCGTAAAGACAATGCTAAATAAGGAGCAACTGTGTGCATAGAAGAAAATCAAATCCAACTATCATGCATGTACTACTAATGACCAAGCTAGAGGATGTGGTGGGGCAGTGTGGAGAACTGTCTCCATTCACTAAGCACAGCACAGCTATGTGGAGGAACTTCCCTGAATCTACTCACACGTTATCTTGCTGAGATCTCATGACTACTCATAGATGTAGTTGGTTTTTTTTTTTGAGAAAAGTTAATTTATGTTTAACTCTACAAACAAAAAAAGAACTGTTATCGTCTTGTGTAATACAGAACAATCACCATTACTTAAATCACTACTCAATGTCTCTTTCCTTAATTACAATAATCCCTTCTGTGCTCTAATGCTGTGTGCTATCCAAATAGTTCACAACCAGCATCCTTTGGATTGTAACAAGACTAGTTTATTGCCCATTTCAGTTGTTTAAAGGGCTATAGTGGAGATGAAATTTCATGCTTTTTTCTAGGTCATAATAGGATGCTGATAGAATTCTTTCCTGTTCTTATTAATTTTTCTGCTGTATGAGCAGTTTGGATATAATGGCACTTCTAAGCTACTCTGCAACATTCTTTAAGAATAAAAATATTTCCGTAATTTGGTCATTCCCACTCTATTGGTTAAACACTAAGTGTCAAATCTGTTACTTAAACACACAAAAATTTGTTTTAAATAGTATTATGTAAAAATGTTACATGACAGGCCTATATTCATGGAAAAATTAACATAATCCTGTTTTCAAAACTAGGTGATCTGATTTAAAATAATTAAATGGGATAAACTTATTTAGTAATTTGGGTGACAAAACTGGACTTTTTCTTTTTATAATATATATTTTTTATTCTAATTGGGTTTACATGACAGCAGAATGCATTTTGATTCATTGTACACAAATAGAGCACAATTTTTCATTTCTCAGGTGGTACACAATATCGAGTTACACCATATGTGCAGTCATACATGAACCTAGGCCATTGTAGTCCATTGCGTTCCACCGATAGATGTGGTTATTATAATCCCCATTTTGTGGATGAGAGAACTATGGTTAGGAGAGCTTATGAAAGTGAAATGCCCAGAGTCACATATCAAATAAGTAGTGGAGTCAAGTGCGTAACTCAGGTTGGGGCTCCACTGCAGCCTGCTGCCATCTTGCCCTGAGAGGTGAGCTAGACCAGTGCACACCTCAAATCAGAAGGCATCTGCCAGAAGGCTTATTCTGCTAAAGACAGCTTATTCTGCTGAGGAATTCTTGCCTGGCTTTGCTGATGGTTTCGTCATTCAGGAAGTGGTGGAAGGAACCAGGGCCAATTGCACTGCACAATTGTGAATAGGCTTTAGTTCCACTGCAGTCTGTGTAGAGTTGTGCCCACAGCCCGGAGAGCAGCTACTCTAACCTTCATTCTTTGAACCAAGAACTGACTAGTAAGGTGAAGATGACGGGAACTTTGGAAGAAGAGATCCAAATTTCTAGGGTTCATAGTGGCATGTTCAAAAATGTTCCTAGACCATAATAATAACTAACAAGTATTCATAGGCATTTTACTATATATTTTTGTATTTTATCTCATTTGATATTATGACATATTATTCTATTATTCCAATTTTACATATGAGGAATCTGAGATGCAAGATGCTAACTAACTTGCCCAAGTTGGTCAGCCCAAGTTGGTGAGCCCAAGACCAGGCACGTTAGACTCTGGAGCTGAGTCACTTTAACACTAAACTGTATTTGTTCCCAAGAGGGAAAGCCTATTTATGTGGTGCTCACAGTTTCACAGGTCTTCATTCATAGATGGCTGGCTTCATTGCTCTGAGCCCCAGGTGAAGTGGCCCAGTGGTGGAAAGCTGCTCAGCTCATGGTGGGATCAGGAAGCAGAGAGAGCAGAGAAGGGGACCACAGAGGAGATGAACCATCCATACCTGCCTAGTCATTCAACATCCAGTCATTCAAAGTACGGTGGACTTATTAGGTTGCAGCTCTCACGATCCAATCACTTTACCTCTGAACATTTTTGCATTAACCCAAGAGATTTTGGGGGACACCCCACATCCAAACCATAACACCACCCAAGGTACATTCTGCTCATTTCATTGTGTAAAAGACAAAAGACAGAAAGATGCCTGATCAGAATTAAAGTTAGGTTACCAATAAGTGACAAGGATCTTCCAGGGGGTTAAATTATAGCTGACTTGTGATGAAGGCGGCCCAGGACACCTCTAAGGGTTTTACACATGTGTTCCAAGAGGGAAGGAGGAGGACAGTAAGTCACTGCTTAAGGAATAAGGAGTAATATCAGTTAGGTTTTAAAAAAAAAAGAAATGTTCTTTATAATTAGAAAGAGAAAGAATGCAATTAAGATTAATTAATACTTCATTAAGTAAACAAATCCCTAAAGTCTTCACATGGATTCAAATCTTCCTGTGAATATAAAAGATGAAGAGGTGAGAACTAGTGAAATTTCTGCACAACTTTATGAATGGAGGAGAGGGATCCAAGGTTTGGAATTAGGTGAGTAACATTCTAATTTATTGAGAATTAGACTTCCCACACAACCACTTGGTAATCTGACCAAGGAATACTTGTCAGACTTCAAATGAAATATTAACAAATAGTTTGTGAGCACTTCTAAAAGTAAAAGGTCACCACTAAAAGCCAGCATAGTTTCAAATGAGGACAAGAATACCAAAATATTTTCACTTTCCAGTTTTGAGGGGGTTGCTAGTATTTTATTTTCAGCAGCTAATTTCACATTACTTTTTTTTTTCTGGCATTTTTTTTTTTTTATTTAGGCTTACATGTTAACAGTGTAAATTGATTCATTGTACATAGATAGAGGATAACATATCAATTCTCTAGTTGTAAGCTGTATAGAATCACATCATATATGCAGTCATACATAAAGTTAGGGTTATTATGACCATCATATTCCATCACCCTTGCTGTCCCCATGCCCCCTCCCCCTGTGAACAGAGTTCCACCATTGTTCCCATGACCTTTCCCACATTATGGATCATCATCCACTTATCAACGAGTACATTTGGCATTTGGTTTTCTGAGATTGGCTTACTTCACTTAGCATGATATTCTCCAACTCCATCCATTTACCTGCAAATGCCATAATTTTATTCTCTCTTATTGCTGAATCGTATTGCTTTTGTTGTCAAACTAGAAACACACGGGGGAAATCAGAAACAGTAATGCATTCTTAGCTCTAATTCCTCTGCTCAGAGGGGTCTGATTACTAGAGCTACCTAGTACCAGTCCCAAGACCTCTGTCCTTGGTTCTGCCCCACTCATGTTTATATGCTAGGATGAGGACCTTCAAGGAATATTTCCTTATCACTTGAGCAGCAAAATAGAACATATTATATATATTGAATGACAGAATCTAGAACTGAAAAATTCTATTCTGCAACAAATCCAAAAGTAATATTTAGAAGAAAATTACCTAAGCTCATGAGTTGACATTTAAAACAATTCTCTATACAAATGCTATAGAGAATTGGTTTTAACAGTGCCGAATAAATGTAAGAGTTTTAGCTGACCATATACTCAAAATTAGTTAACATTATGTATATGATTTATCTGTTTTCAGTCAATGCAGCTATAGGATTAATGGAAGAGAGATATTATGCCTCTATTGTTTGAAGTCGTGCCTCCTGGGTCTACTCGACAATTGGGTCCTGAGAGATGAAAAAGGGTCTTCAGGAAAGATGAAGTGGGGTCTCACAGGACGAGGCTTTGGGGTGACGGTCCGCGGAGTCATTCCACCCAGACTCTGAAAGTAGGTAAGACTGCTCTGCCTGGGCAAGACGCAGAACCTGTTTAATCCAGGAAGTACAGAGGCTTATGTGGGGTCCTTGGACCAATCACAGCCCAGAGGTTACAACCAATGAGGCACGCTCTGCTGGGCATGCGTTTCATCACCACAGAATGGGAAAAGAGGGAAGGGAGGGGTTAAAGGTATGGGGAGTGCTCCTACATGCCTTGTCAAAGGGTAGAACATAAGACAAAGTTGCAGGTTTGTTTTAGTCAGATTTTTCATTGCTGTGACCAAAAGATATGACCAGAACAATTTTAGAAGAGGAAAAGTTCATGGTCTCAGTGGTCTCAGTCCAAGGATGGCCAATTCCCTTGCTCTGGGCCTGAGTTGAAGCAGAACACCATGGTGGAAAGGTGTGGAAGAGGGAAGAAGCTAAGGACATGACAATCAGGAAGCAGAGAGAACAGACTTTGCTCAACAGGGCAAAATATAAGCCCAAAAGGCATGCTCTCCAATGACTCATCTCCTCCAGCCACATCTACCTGTCTACAGTTATCACCCAGTTAATCCCTACCAGGGGATTAATATGCTGATTAGATTAAATCTCTAATAACCCAATCATTTCACCTCTGAATGCTCTAGTGTTGTCTCACACATGAATTCTGGGGGGACATCTCACATCTAAACCATAACAAGCTTTCATAATATATACTTTTATATCTAGGAAGATCTCTGATAATCCGCACTGTCTTCATTGGGAAACAAATTTCTTGTTACTGGAAATTCTCATGAAGTAGCTAGGAACGCTGTAGAAGACATCCTGCCCTTCAGATACTCAGATCTATGAATGGTTACTGGCTATCTGTAACCTTCCTAGTGGAAGATTGTCCTATGTGACCTCTAAGCTTCTTAATAGTTTCAAAACTTATATTTCAATCTGGAGGCTTCTCAGAGCCTTGTCTTGTTGCGTCCTGGGCTACCTACTATGAGATCCCCTCTTCCAGGCCCGATTCCCAGGCAGATTCACTGGCTCCTGGGTGAACACTATGTTGCTGGACTTCAGCTTCACAAAAGATGGGTGGCATTGTCTGCTTGTTCCTCCTACCTCTGTGCAGATCCATGGGGACTTCCCAAATCATGGTGAAGAGAAAATTTCTTGTCCTTCACATGTTCAGGGTTACCTTTTTTCACTAAAATACTTTTTACTATCCCACACAATCTTGCTGATGGACAGTTTTAGTGTGATAGTGTCATTGCTAAGTGTGCCTGCTTCAAATGGTGTATTTCATCATTTATAAATTGTCTCCGAAGCTTGAGGAACAGCTGCTCATACCAACTGGTCACAACTTGCCCAGCCCACCTCCTGCACAAAGTCTTCTATGCCATTATCATTTTTATTAACCATAATCTTCTTCCAAAATTCTCCTTCACAATCTCCTGAAGATATCAAAGGGCTAAAAGAGTAGCAGCAGAAACTACAGCAATAACAAATAGCTAAGAGGAGATTTAACCAATTTATTTTGGCCTAAAATTCAAAAACTATCAAGATGGCTTAACTGCCTTAAACCACAAGAGCCAAGTTCTTGTCATGGTTAAATACCAGCCAAACAACATTTTAAATTGCCAATATGTTGAAAAGTGTTCTAATATGCTCAAAGTTATCAATGAGACTGCAATTATAAATATCATCTTAGCTTTTCTCTTCAAGATGGTTTGAAGTTTTTAAATGAGCATACAACAAATGAGCTTTCAAAGATAAAGTACTTACTAGGCCAGCCGTGGTGGCTCACACATGTAATCCCAGCAACTCAGGAGGCTGAGGCAGGAGGATTGCAAGTTCAAAGCCAGTCTCAGCAACTTAGCAAAGTCCTAAGCAACTTGGTGAGACCCTGATTCAAAATAAAAAACTTTTTTTTAAAAAAAAGCACAGGAAGGGGTACTAGGGATGTGGCTCAGCGGTTAAGCACCCCTGGGTTCAATCCCTGTACCAATAAATAAATAAATATAAAGTACTTACTAAGTATATCAGGTACTGCCAAATCTCAATCTCTGGATAGGCACTAATTACGATCTCATTTAGAATTTTATTACTGACAAACACTTAAATCTCAGGGACAAAACTGCAATTGGTTTGCTTACAACAAGCCTGTCTTAAAGATTAATGACTGAAAAGAAGTAACTGATGGGCCTCATCTGAAATAAATTTTAAAATAAGCACCCCATTATCTGAAGAAACAGATAGCAGGCAGCACATTTATTTGTTTAGTCAGTGAAGTTGGGAGCAGGAGCCTGTCTATATATGAGCGTGGAGAGGAAAACATCAGGTCTTTGCAGTTTTAAAATTACAAACTTACAAAAATTCTACTGAAAGGATTAAGAATACTCTCCTAACAATATTAAGATGTTGATCCATGGTGAGATTATATCCCCATTAATGCCTGTGCTGGTTTTCTGTGTATTACAATTTTCTTTGCCTCTCACGAGCATCAAGTGCCATTTTTTCATCCTTTGACCCTTAAACATGTTGAAATAATGAATCCAAGAAACTGCTGATCTGAGTGAGAACTAAAATGTGCCCACTTTCAGACTACTTCTGTTCCCCAAATCATCACAGGATTGGGGCTACAGAAAGGGAGTGCAGTGGGGGTGCCTGGAATAAAAGATAAAGGCATAAAAAGAGGAAAGCAGAAATGGGGGAAAGGAGATCCCACTGGGGAGAACAAGGAATCAGAGTAGCAGGAACTCCCTTTCCAGCTGCCCCAGGTGTGGATGTTTTTATTACCTATGGGCCACCTACCACTCCACAGCTCCCTGAACATAGGCTGGGAGAACTGTAAATTTTTTGTAAAATGAAAATTTTCTATACAGCCAAAGTAATGGTGGCAAAGGAGGAAGTACACAACCAAGAAATTTATACTAGGATTCAATCCAAGCATTTTATGCAGAAATACAATGAGGTTCATCTGTTGCTGATGTCTGAATCCCACAGCCACTAGCAGGAGTGGGAAGAACACTGGGTTGAAATTCTGGCTCCACCTCTTGCAGTGCGACTCTAGGAAGATTGCTTAAGACTTGAGATCCAGTCTCTTTTCCATAAAACCAGGTTAATAATGACTACTATTTACTGAATTATATACTAAACCCTTTTTTTTTCATATTTCCTATTTTCTCTACAATAGCCCTATGAAGTAGGTACTATTATTATTCCCACCTCCCAGCCATCAATACGCATTAAGCTCATGGTGAGTCTGACATAGGAACACACAGGAGCAGAAAATCCTCCACTTATCAAGTCACACAGAATTAAGTGGATCATTCAGTTTCCTTCTTTATAGAGTAGGAATGATAAAAATGGTAGTTAACACACAGATTTGTTAGGATTAAATAGATGGAGGTAAAATGTGTAGAGCATGTGTGTGGCAAATGGTACCTCATCAGCTCGTTAATACGAATTGGGCTGGACTGAGTGTTGAGGGAGCTACATAAACGCAGTAAACAGCCCCTCCCAGAGGAGACCAAGCTAAGATGGAGTAAGTAAGATACCAGCACAGACTGTCCAGATGCAGGCTGGGGAGTTTATGGTGATAACGGGAAGGCTTCCCCTAGAAGAGTCCTGGGTGAATCAATGTATGTACAGAAAGGGAGGCCACGAAGAAAGTAGAGACAAAGGACTGCTGGGAGGCTGGCAAATGCTGTCCCTGCAGAGGGGGACCAGTATAGGAGGTTTGCTTTAAGGACTGCATGCAAGACAAAAGTAAGTTGCATGCATATTCTTTTGGGAAAGGATAGCTATCTGAAAGTTGTGGTTCTTAGAATATGCTTCATAAAAAATAACCCCAGCTGGTGTAGTGGCGCATGCCTGTAATCCCAGTGACTAGAGAGGCTGTCAGGAGGAATGCAGGTCTGAAGCCAGCCCCAGCAATTTAGCAAGGGCCTAAGCAAGTTAGAGACCCTGTCTCAAGATAAAAAAATTTTAAAAAGCTGAGAATATAGCCCTGTGGTAAAGTGCCCCTGGGTTCAATTCCCAGTACCAACCAACCAACCAACCAACGAACCAATCAACCAACAGACAGATGGAGAAGGGGTAAGGGAGAGACTACCTGTGTACTTTGTTTTTAAAAGTATTTGTCCCATCATCCTCTCCCCCAGGGACTAGTCACCTGGTGGAGATGGTCATCTTGATCTATTCTATTAGGAAAAGAATTCTAACAGCCTGGGGTTTTTTTTGGTGTGTGTGTGTGTGTAGAACTTTATGGAAATCTTAGAATAACTAATAACTGCAGTTTTTCGTTTTAAGCACTAAAAGAGATGCATCCTGTACCTTCTGTATAGAGTACAGCTGTGGCTTTATAATGAAAACAGGTGCTTGTACACATGCTTCAGCATTAGTTGTACACTAACCAATTCTGCCAGATGTTTGAGCCCCTCCTATATTTGGGGGACTGTCAGTAAAATGAAATTTGACAACTAGCTGATTTACAAATAATAGCCATCTGGTTGGCTAGCTTCCCTTACCACATCATGAATGTTTCTCTTCCTGTCTGATCCAATCAATTGCTGAGTGAATCAAAGATCAAATCACTGTAAAATGTGATACATTATATTAGTTATTGTTGCGGTTCCACTTGCCTCGTTGCTCATAACTCATGCGCCAATTAAAAGTCTCCCGGGAACATCTTCCTTATTTGGCTTCAGTCACTGAGGAGACACAATATGCATGATGGCCTATTCCAGCACCAGCCGCTTAGAGGTGCAGGAGAGGCAATGCTCTGAGTCAGCTCACGGAAACTGTACGACTCTTACACTGAAGTGGATAAAAGATAAATATTGCCTAGAACCTGAAGAGAAAGGCTTTCTGCACAGTCTAGAACAGCTGTACTGTTATTTTGTCAGAGAAAAGAGAGTTCCAACAACTCTGGACAACTTTAATCTCTATCTTTGAGCCAGGCACAGTGGCACACCTATAATCCCAGCAATTTGGGAGGCTGAGGCAGGAGGATCATGAGTTCAAAGCAAGGTGCTAAGCAACTGAGACCCTGTCTCAAAATAAAATACAAAATAGGGCTGGGAATGTGGCTCAGTGGTCGAGTGACCCTGAGTACCACTCAAGAAAATATCTTCTCATGTGTTTGTGCACAAGCCCAAGCCAATGGTTCTCAAACTTTTGTGTGCATCAGGGCTTGCTAAAACACTAGTTGTGGAGCTCCATATCCAGAGTTTCTAATTCCATAGGCCTGGGGGCAGGGCCCAAGAATTTGCATGACTTACAAGTTACTGGGTGATGCTGAGGTTGCTGGGAACCACACCTTGAGACCATTGGTCTAGAAGTCTATTAAAACAAGTTATACTCCATCTCAAGCAACCTTCAGGTGTTAAAAAAAATTAAAGAATTGAAGTAATTATCATTTCTTTTTAAACTGCCAATATTTTGGCTTCAAATGCCAGTCTAGTCTACATCTCTCCAATTATAGAGCAATTAATCCTCTTTCTACAATATTGAGAAGTCAGCAAACACTGAGGACCTGACCAGCTATTCAGGACAGTTGAGACAGGAATTCCTATGCAAGGGGCCTGCAGCTGGTTCCAGCCATCTTACAACTTTGAGCTAAGCAAGATTCTGTGTTGGAGGATGTCTAGAATGTATCCTGGAATACATAGATGCAAGTTCTTAGCATTTCTCTCTTCCATAGACTCCCTCCAGTCTCCCGTAACTAATGCACTAGTGTAGAGAACCAGTGTGACTGGTTCACTTTGACAGAGATTAAAAATACAATTTTTGAGTGCCTGGAGGCACAGCCTGGCCCACGTTGTTCACTTCTCAGAATGCCCATCTCCTCAGCCTTCACTTCATGCCAACCACACTGGCTTCTGATCCTCGAATACCATCCTTCCTTAGCCTCTTCACCTAACTCTTAGCCATCCTCAGTCTTCACTACAGAGTTTCTTCCTGACCCCCACCCCAGACTTTTCCTTTGGAATACTCTCCAAAACACAGAGAAGTTTGCTTACACCTGTTAATCTTGCTAGATTGCGGTGTCCTGAGAGCACCCAATATCCATCCAATCCACCAGAGCATTCCAACGGCCCGGCCAGTGTCTGCACAGGTAAGATATTCTGGGACAGCCTAACCCTGAAGCTCACAATCTCCTGGGTGACAAGCTGCACTAAAACCAACTTCCTGGGGGAGCAATGGCTCCCTTGTCTCACTCGAAGGAGCTACCAAGTCCCAAGGGCCAAGGTAGGCCACTAGGTGGTAAGTTGCTCTAGAAAGCCCTCCTCTAGTATGGTACTGCTCCTGTCTCACCTCCCAGGCTGTTTCAGACTTTTACTTAACTCATCCTGTATGATATGGAACTTTTTCTGAGTCCAACTGCATGGCAGATGGCAATTGGAAAGCAGCCCAACCTGTATGACCAATATTCATTAATATTCATGGCTGAAGGCTGGGTTTTCTGCTCCCGAAAGCAAGCTTGATTTTATGATATATTCTGATGTCTCCCACATTGACATCCACAGCCTCCCTGATGTTCTCAGCTCATGTCTGCAGCTGCCTCTTCTACACCTCCAACTATATGTCTCAAGGTATCTCCAACTTCCCTGCCCTGAACCATTTTCTTATCTTTTCCACAAACCTCGGTCTTGCAGACTCCTACTTCCTTAAACAAGTCTTAAATCATCCTGAATTATTCTTTTCTTTAAAAAATATTTTCCAGTTATACATGGACACGGTATCTTTGTTTTGTTGATTTACTGTTTTTATGTGGTGCTGATCGAACCCAGTGCCTCACATGTGCGAGGCAAGCGCTCTGCCGCTGAGCCACAACCGAGCCCCCCTGAATTCTTCTTTGCTCAAACATTACATCAAGCAATAAATCACATCTCCTGCCTTCAAAATATGCCTGGAGTCTGACCACATCTTACCATTTCTACCAATATCATTGTAGTCCTGGCCCCCTTTCAGGGTTTACTATGTTAGTTTCCTATCCTGTCTCCTTATTTGGTGGTTGCTCCTCTATGGCCTCTTCTCAAATACATTTTAGCTAAAACCTAAGTCATAAATCAGTTCCCCACTCTGTGGTCATAGCCCTCCAAGCGTTTCTCACTTGCAAGTTAAATCCAAAGTGCTTCCTAAGGTTCACACGCTTTCCCTGTGTGGCCAGTGCTGTCATGTCTTCTCTGTTCTCTCACTTACTGTGCCAACCACTCTGGCCTCCTTAACTGAACAATAGCCCCCACCCCAGGACCTTTGAACTCACCATTCTCTCAGCCTGCAGTACCTTCCCCAACATCTGCATGGTGGCTCCTCAGTTTCCTCCACCTGAAGTCTTCCACAATCACCCATTTCAACTGTATTAGCACCATCATTTCTTACTAATTTTTCTCCATAATACCCATCTCTGAGAAGGATAAGTTTCACAGAAACTTATTTTAGTTTTTTAAAGGTAACACTGTGACTATCAAGTTGGATAACAGAAGTCAGGTAGGGTAGATAGCAGGGAGCAAGTGAAACATGTCTCCTGGTAATGGTTACCTGATACTTCAGTGTAGGCACCAGAACTTAGTCTGTGTATATGGAAACCTGGAATTCTAAGGCTCTTCCCTTTAAGGCAGTGATTATTGTAGCTGAATAAAAATGCCCAGAAAATAGAAATGTCCGTTCTTTAAACCAGAAATCCTAGGGAGGCACGGAGGCACATGCCTGTAATCCCAGCGACTCTGGAGGCTGAGGAAGGAGGATTGCAAGTTCAGAGCAATACTCAGCAACTTAGCAAGGCTCTAAGCAATTTAGTGAGGTTGTCTCAAAATTAAATAATAAAAATTAAAAATGAGGGAGGGTGCTGGGGATGTGGCTCAGTGGTTAAGTGCCCCTGGGGGTTCAACTCTTGGTACCAAAAACAAACAACAAAACAAAACAACCTCTCCTCCCCCGCTGCCAAAATCCTTTTGGTTACTGGTAGATAGAATGAAGAGACCAGGTAGTAGAATGAAACAGAAAAAAAATAAAGACTGTTGATCAAGCAAATCCCTTCTCTGAGTATAAAAACTTACTTGGACAGTAAATTTGGAAATCCTCGTCAGGCCAAGAATCTCTTCAATCTTGAGAAGGAAAGTGACTTCTAACTTAAAAAAAAACGTTGTTCATTAGAAACAAACCAACTAAGACATGTTTTCTATTTATTACATCAATAAAGTTCCATAATACCAGAAGGATCTTCCTAGTGAAGGAGAATATCTCATTGTGGTTTTGTTTTCAAACTGAAAAAAAAAAAAAGTGATCCCAGTATACTTAGCAATATTCACAGAAAGATGTGCCCATCAAGAGACATATTTCAAAGCAATTGAACCTTTTTCCTCCATTCATTTTGAACTAGTTAAGATTTCTCATGTAAAAATCTGACACTTTTGTCCTTGTTGGAGCTATACAGCTTAAACTTTTTGATGGCCTTTAAAAACTGGACAATTGAACAAATATTTTCCACAATAAGAAAAAAATCTGTAGAAAGCTGAATGAGTGTTAACATTTACAAAGATGGTACACCAGAGTATTAATAATTTTCTTGTCATTAATCATTGTCAAGAGCTAAATATCATTTTGTTAACCACAAAGTCTCTATCAAAATTACTCCAAAGTATTATGTATGTGTCTATATATGTGTGTGTATGTATGTATATGTATATACACACTTATATTCATATATCTCCTCCTGTACCATTTCTGTTTGTTTTGAGCACAACTTGTATTCATCTTCAGGTCAAACTTTTCATTACAAAAGATAGCCATACTTTCGAAGTGAATTAAATTATAAGCCTTTTTTAATAACTACTTTCCAGTGAGTGAGCATAGAAAAAGCTATTTAATCTAACTTAAAGTTTTACTTTAGCATTCAACTTAGAAATTTAAAAGGTATTTCTGCTTACAGATATGATAAAATATTGTATAGGCCTGGTTTCAAGAGAAATGTGATTTCATTTTATAAATTGAGTAAAAAAAGTATTAGTTAAAGCAAACTTATGAAATCTTCATAGGTATTTTTATGAACTGAAACAAATAAATTCATTTGAATTGCTATGTGTCTCCCTAATATTTTTCAATGAAAAACAATATGTTTATATAAACAGTCATCCCCTCACAAGGGGACACTTATTTATCAAGCTCCCCTATCAACTTAAAATCTTGAATTCTACAGAACACTTTCATATTAAATGTCAAAGCCAAGAAAAATTTAGACTGAAAAAGAAATTTTGGGTAACAACTGTAGTTTTTAGAATATCTGTAATTCCATTTACTTTCTCAACTTTTCAATTCTATTTATCTTAAAATGAGTTTCACACAATGTCATAATGCAGTAATCTAATATCACTACGTAATATATTTGAAAAATGTCTTATTGTTTGGCAATTTCATGATTCAAACCTACTCTTACTGTTTAGACCTTGGCTACATTTCAATGCAGAAACAATTCTTTTTTCCAAAATGCATTAAGACGACAACATTTTTAAGATGCAGAAATCAAACTAAGGGTAAGTTAAAATATCTTTCAGATTGCACGATTCAGTCTTTATTTAATGAGATACTTCTTTTGTACCAAGTCCCATGACCCTAGAAAATACCAGGCTCTACCAGGCAGGTAACTGCTGTTTATTTTGTCAAGAGCCAATTTAGACTAGAAGTTGAGGGAAATCAGCCATAAAATCCATGCAAAAAAGAAATAAGTATATCTTAAACAACTGAGAAATAAGATTGATTAGTTCTTTATGTGCATAGCTGACTATGCCATTTAAACACAAGAACCACACTTATCTCATGTTTATTTTCTTCAAATGGCTGCATGCAGATAAATGATACAGGCAGAATATATTTTATAAGCACACAATCTAGTAACATAAGTAGATCATCTTTTTACAAGAGGAAAGTTTTAAATTGTCAGTAAGTGAACTGTGAACTGAGAAGCTGAAAATAAAAGTCAGCTACACATACATACAAACACCCATACACAAAAGTATTCTAAAAGTGCCTCACATTGTATCATGCTGGTCTTGGACATTTGCAAGGATGGATGGACACCTCTATGCCTGACCATGTGCCATCCACTGCCCTTTGCTTCAGCACCTCAGACTCCCAGGACACAAGGCCTGTTTCCGATCAAATTCCTCAGGATACAGTGAGCTACTGGTGTTACTGATCATGCATACAGATCATGCTGTGCCAACACCACTCAAGCTTAAATGTCATTCATCCATCAGTCGGAAAGAAAACACACAAAATTCCTTATTAGATAGTAGCCACAAGTACATGCATGGGAAATTGATATTCATGTCATATATTCTTAAGAAGATATCTGGCTCCATTCCAAAGTTTGGAGGAATGGTACTTAACGTTACTAGAGACTAACTGGGTTCTGAAGTTCATCATTGGCTACGCTCCTATTATTTTACACCTGGGTTACAAAGTACACATTTAAGGAGGTGAACATATGACTCTACACTTAGGCTTGATTAGCAGACAGTTCTTTCCTGAGTCACAAAACCCAGGTTTTGCTGTCCTAAGGCAAAAGTTCAAAACAAGTGAAGCTTGTATAAAATATTCTATTCCACAGAATATTTTTATAAAGATTTAAAAAATCGCATAATCATCATTCTGTATGGTACTCAGACACTGAAAAGGCATACAACACAATGAAATTACTTCTCACCATTGGATTCCAGATATAAAATAATTAAAACTAGAATGTGCTAAAAGTTACATTACATTTTTGTGAAATCTGTCTGCCAGGTAAAAATATCAAAATGCAGTCTCACACAGGCTGATCATTTTAGAGTGTAGTATTTATTAAATCTCATTATTTATGATCATTTTGTTATAACCAAATTCACTCACATAAATTTTGATATTTTAAAACAGAACATACTGATTTTTCAACTCTTTCACTTACTTGTACTTTTTAATTCTCATGCAGTGCTCATAATTAGGAAATACTGTACATTAAATCTCTCTTATTATGCCTATTAAGAACTAAAGTTCAGAGAATAGAAATAGGCCAACATAAATTTACTCTCTAAAAACTGCTCATAGATATATTAGCCAATGTTCCTTCTAATTATAATTTATGATACATTCTTCTGTAAATGTATAATTGTAGTCACATAACAATAGTTATAATGAGGCAATAATATCATTTCAGGAAAAGGATTACAACAAAAGTTGAAGAGAAGAGATCAGAGCATGTAAAGCCATTGAGAACACCACATACACTTCAATGTTTTCCACTTTCCAGTCGGAAAGAACATGCACAGGGTTTTCTTAGCAGACAGTTGTCAGGAGTGCATGAAAACTGGCTTTCATGTCATGTATTTTGAGATTGATGTCACTGAGGGAAATAAGCTGCGTTTATTATCTTTTAGGTCGGTCTATATCATCTATAGCTGCTAGAAGTTTCTGTCTTGCTTTCTTATTGATATGGGATCCCAGGCAAACATTCACCAGATTGGTCAGCTGCTTTGTTGAATATTCCTGTTCAAAGAAAGAACCAAATTTCGTATAGTAAAGGCATGTATCTATCAATACAACAAAAGAACAGGTAGATATTCAGGTACAGGATTGCTCTGAGCACTCAAACCAGTGAAAAGCAGTAGAAATTAGAGTTAGGACTTAGAAGAAAAGTTGTTTACTGAGCTCTAAAAGCAGGGAATAAGGGAATAAGGATAGTGTAATATACATTTGAAACAGGAAGGAATAACATCTGTTTTAATGTTCAGGGCAATCCGAGGTACTCTTGCTTTTTATCACTTCAAAGGTCACATTTTCTGCTTATTTCTGTGATATTCTTTATTGTTCAATTATCAAAATATATATAAGTTTCAAATTTTAAAAATTCTGATTACTTGCTGGGCACGGTGGTGCACGCCTGTGATCCCAGCACTTTGGGAAGCTGAGACTGGAGAATCACGAGTTCAACCACACTGTCTCTAAATGAACACAAAATAGGGCTGGGAATATGGCTAAGTGGTCGAGTACCCCTGAGTTCAATCCCTAGTACTCCCCCCCCCCAAAAAAAAATTCTGATTACTCTACATTTTATAAAGAACTTTATTTGATAAAAACAAACAAACCAAAAAAGAAAGAAACAAACAAACAAACAAAAAACTCCCAACTGAATAACAACTTTTCTAAGATGCAAATGAACAGGGTAACAAGGATCAGAAAGTTATTGTTTTTAAAACCTGGTATTATAACTGGTAGATAGTAAGTAAAACTAAGACTAAGTATCTTTGACTATCCAAATCTATCTGATTCCTGAATTTTAGACAATGAATTGTTAGGATGAGAGTGAAGAGTGTGTTTCATCAGAAATGTTCGCACACTGGTTTGGTTATGGAGGTTGAACAGGAAGAGATCAGACAGACAGAGACTGTTGTGTACTATCACCCCTGTCTTTATTGAAGTAACCACTATGAGGAAGACTTCATTCTAAAAACACAGCAAACCACTCTGCTTGTATATCTGCCCTCTGAGAGCAACTGTCACCACCTGGCAAAGAATCTCATTTAACCAGTCAGCACTCAGTGGGTATCCATCGCCATCCAGCACTGGACTTGCCACTGCAGGCAATTTCTCGGGAAAGTCCTTTCTGCTGCTGAGAAAATGCCACTGAATTACAGACATTTAATAAGTTAAAGCTCTTCCAAAATACCAACCTAAAAAAATTCAGTACACTACATTAAAACAAGAAATTCTAAAATGGATATTATTATTGCACTAAATAATGAATACTTCAGAGCTGTGCTCTTTCTCAGTATCAACTTGGAAGTGTTTACCATTTATTCTACTAAGTGGATTCTGGCAACATTCAATAGTCATCTGCATATAGGTTTAGCATTTTGGCTCTCAAAGGTCATTGGGGCAAAATGTGTAGAAGTTTTTCTCAATTCTTGGCTTACTGGTCAGAATCACTGAAAATAAATGTGCATTGCTACTTAGCTTCCAACATACAGTGGGGCATTCACATAAAATTCAACTAATACTGATGTTCTAGGTGAAAAGTTCATTTCCTCTTTTTATGGAAACTCATCCTCAAAAGGATGAGAATACACCCTCGAAAAAAGCCTCCAACAAAAAACTTCTGGATCTAATAAACAAATTCAGTAAGGCAGCAGTATATTAAAAAAAACACAAAAATCAGTAGCTTTTCTGCACAACAATAATGAACCTGATGAAAAAGAAATTAGGAAAACAATCCCATTCACAATAGCCTCTAAAAGAAAAAAAAATCTTGGAATAAATCTAACCAAGGAAGTGAAAGATTTCTACAATGAAAATTACAGAATGCTAAAGAAAGAAATTGAAAAAGACATAAGACAGAAAGATCTCCCATGTTCTTGGATAGGCAGAATTTATTTGTATTTACCTTATCCTCAAAAGGATGAGTCAGATAAGGTAAATACAAATAATTCCTTATTTTCCTTACCCAAATGAAATAAAATATTACTTAACTTTTACCCATGATGTATATAGCCTAAGTAAATGTGAACATTGGATTAAGTAAATGTGAACATTGGATTAAAGCAATAAGATTTTTAATGTTTCTCATATTTTCATTAAATCCATCTTCACATACTGCCTATCCAGACAAATGATGTAAGAATCAAACAGGAAAGGTCCCCATACCAAGCAAGTTTAAGTGAAATGCTTTGAGTTAAACTGTGTTGAAAATTCATTACCCTAAATAAAAATGAACAATATTTTCCTCTACTTTTCTATACAGTCACACAAAAGAAAAATAATCAGATTTGTATTAAAGGTAAATGTTTAATGCTGGATATACATTAAATAAGCCATTTAAATAATATCATCAATCATCACTAATAATGGTAACATTTAGGATGTTACCATTGCATTACTGAGAAGTACAAGGAGGTTTGAATTTTATAATAGACTATATAGCTTAGGAATTGTATTATTGTATTCAATCTTTCTTGATGTTAACTAGCTTTAGCTTTTTCCTATAACACAACTGCAGGAAAAATATGCTCAATGTTTTGACTTGGCTGTATTTCCAGATAATTACTGTGAACAGTTCAGAAGGGCTCAAATGGACTGGATTAGGTAAAGGGCAGTGCATATTAAGTCTTAACACTGTAAAGAACTGACCTAAGTATTTATGTTAAAAAAGTAAATGTTGTTTGTTTTTTTCACTCGCATGGTTTTGAATTAAGACATCAGACAAGCACAAAAGAAAGGAATGAAAACTTAATTAACTGTTTCCCAACTCTCACCCTGTGCTCTTTGATCCAGCGTTCCATGTCATTCTCTGTTAGGTAGTAGGCTTTGATATAGGTTTCCACAAATTCTTTATCAGGAATGGGTCTAATATCTGTTAGTTTTTCAAGTTTCATTAAAAACTGTTGAAAATCCAATTGCATCAAGGCACGACCCTCATTACTGCACTTCTTGACGTTGGCATATCTAAGATATACAATAATAAGACAACATAAATAATCATCTCCTCTCTAAACCACATTTGGATAGATTGTCCAGAAATAAGGGAGTTCAGGAAAAAAAGAGCACATGAGCCTTTTGTCAGGAGTGAGTTGTGTTCAAGCCCTGACATTTAACCAGCTGGTTAAAAAAATAATAATAATAAAAGGTCATTTTTTCCTCTCTGCTCTTCAGTTTCCTCATTTGCAAAGTGAAGAGATCAAGCAACTTCAAGGTTCTTCATTTCTCCACAGACTCTCGTTCTCTGTACCAAACTGCATTACTTATAAAACTAAGCTTTGAATGTTCCAAAGTAATCCTAGTTTTATCAGACTGTTCAATATTTTAACTACTCAATGCAAAGGAAACAAATGAAATAATTCTCCCATGAACACCATACTATTTCCACGACAAAACAATCTTCAGACTTATTTCAATACCCTACACTGTTGAAACACTATGTGTTTTCAGGTGCATTAGCAATAAGGATAAATATAGTAACCCTAATAGTACAAACACATTATTACTCAGGTCAGTGTCTCATTCTTTAATCAATCTTACAGACCATGGAAAACTCAACCTTAGAGAATAGGGATTTCCCCTAAGGAAATTTGCAAGAAAATCACAGATTATAATATTAAAGTGATCAGGCTTTTTTCCTCCCTAAGGATGTTTTATATTGAAATCTAACACATATTACTCACTTTTATACACAAATTTATTGAAAATACTCTTCAGTTGAGATTGTCCATACAGTGTTTTTGCCAAGATGGCTGTCAGTTCATTACCATCACCTTTCCCTTTATCTATCTATCTATTTATTTATTTGGGGAGCTACCAGGAATTGAACTCAGGGGCACTCGACCACTGAGCCACTTCCCTAGCCCTATTTTGCATTTTAGTTAGAGACAGGGTATCACTGAGTTGATTAGCATCTGGCTTTTGCTGAGGCTGGCTTTGAACTCCCGATTCTCCTGTCTCAGCCTCCCAAGCCTCTAGAATTACAGGTGCAAGCCACCATGCCTGCTAATACACTATTTTATAACAAATGAGAACTAAGAAGAAATCAAATGAACAAGACTGTGAAAATTCAATTGCTGTATTAACTCTAGATCACTGTGCATGGTTTCTAAAACAGCTGTGTGCTTTTTGGAAATGTTTCAAATGTTATTACTGATTATTACTGATACTTTTTTGTGTTCTAGATGGTGGGGAGGGGAAGCATGGTCTCTGAGTAAGTAGGAGAATTACTACTCACAGATCTATAAACTTAACACATGAAGATTTATATAGTTTTACTGACAGAATGAGTAACAGTGATACATGGATTATGAGGATTGACTCTGCCATCAGAAATCAGGAGTCCATATGTCTTCTCAACCTTTAAAAACTAAACTTGGACAAATTACGTACCTTTTTAAACTCTGATTTCTGAGACTGTTTTATCACTGATAGAGTAACAGTATAAAGGTAAATCAGGTTTTGGTGATATAATCTTGTGAAATGTCTGTGGTTCCATAAATAAACAGTGCCAATAGATGTTGGGAATAATCATTATTATTTTTTTTAAATATTTTTTTTCAGGTGTTGATGGGCCTTTATTTTATTTATTTATATGTGGTGCTGAGGATCAAACTCAGTGCCTCACACATGCTAGGCAAGTGCTCTACCACTGAGCCACAACCCCAGCCCGGGAGTAATCATTATTATGAAAATTTTATTATTAGGTAATAATAATAATTTGTTTAATTTCCAAGTAACCATCAGCTTCTGTATTCTTCATTCATCTACTTGCTGATTCTTTGTCACCAAGAAGAAAATAAAATACAGAGACAGGCATGGTGAGATTTATGGTTTATTCTCTAATCAGATTCCCAACTTACTTACTATTTATTATTATTTCTACCAATTCTCTCCATCCATAACTATTAACATTTCATGTTATTCATGTATTTTACTGTTTAACTGCTGCTGAATAACTTACCCTTCCACAATGGTCCTATTAGCCAATCGTATACAATGTTCCCAAAGTGTATTAGACACAGGCAAGGGTATCCGAACTCTCTTAGAAACTTCATTTAACCTCCTGTTAAACTGCTCAAATTCCTAAGAAGACAAAAATTATGGCCTTATGTGAATATCATTATAAAAATACCACAGTGGTTTCCCATAAAAGTGGATAAAGAAATAAGTAAATAAAAAGACTTAGAATCAAACCAAGTAAAACAAAAAAAGACCAATGCGAAAGATAATTGGGACTTAACTAACATACAGGTTTTAAAAATATAAACGGATTGTGTTATAGTACAGAGGACACTACATTTTATCTTTAACACTGTCCAAATGTATCTGTATCTCAAAATTGTCAATGGTTATCACAATGGATTAAAAGAGTTAAAAGAACAAAATATGGGTTTTAAAATATCTTCAAAAAACCCAGTTTAAAAAAAATAATAAGCCTTCAACTCAAAGTTAATTATTTCTAATTTGTGGCTATACTACTTAGAAAGCAATCTGAAAAATTACTCCTTTTCCTAAACATTCTGTGAAAGTAAATAAATTCTTATATACCAAATAATTTAAAAGTCATAACTACAAATTTTTAGTACAAAAAAAAATATTTTTCTCTTTTCTACCAAGAAACTTTGAACATTTTTATTATCTGTCAACTTTTATGACATACCTGTTACACACACACACACACACACACACACACACAAATTAACCCCAATAATTCTGTGAAAGCAGCTGATAGTGCATCCTTCAATGCACAATCTCTTTGTACTATTATCAAGTAAACATCTTCATTTATAAAAATAAAGACTGCTGATCCTTTCTTGGCAATTTATTTCAAATGAATAGAAAGCTTAAAATTATGTTATAATTGTGTTTCCTGAACACAGAAGTGACACAGTGTTAATTTAGAGCCCATGTATGTACAAATGTTCCAATAACACATGAAGGAAAAAAATATCAAATCTGATCATCTCCAGTCAAGCTACTACATAATGATAAATGTGTTATCCTTTGCTCTTTTGTTACTTCTTAAACCACAATTTTTCTTACTCATTTTTAACAGTTGCTTGCTTTAAATTATTTTTTAAAATGGACCACCAATCCGATCAGCTTACCTATGAAAATGAGTTAAATAAATAATTGTTCTTATGTGTTGTTTCATTTCACGAATCTAGCAGAAAAGTAGTATTGTTATTTATTTATGAATTTGCTATGATAAATTGCTTTGGATTTCAAGAGTCACATAGTCTAATACTTCTCATTAATACCTTATTTTAAAGATAAAGCTATATGCTTCCTGTAAAAAATTCCACTTATTGCTAAATTCAATGTTCAAGAATGCTGGCTGTTAAATGAGTAATAAAACTATTTAATTTTACTTACAATTCTCTGGGGGCAACAAAAGCAGGCTTTCACCTGATTTAAACTTGGAAACGTAGTAGAAAGAACAAAAGTTCTCATAGAAAGTTAACTTTAATGCTTAAAGAAGGCCTTACTTAAGTTGCTCAGAGTTGGGTTGAGGTTAATCTGAGTAACACTTAATAATCATGTTTCTTAGAATTAAGAATAATTGAAACAAGTAGCCTCCTTCTACTATTACATATAGTCACTGAGTGTAGACGTCTTCTTTCTTGCTTTCCTTGTGAGTACTATAGTTGGCATATGCTGTGGTCTGAACGTTTGTGTTTCCCCAAAATTCATACAGGAAAATCCCAACTCCCAGGATGATGATATATTAGCAGTGAGGACTTCTGGAAGACAATTAGGGGAGTACTGCTTTTATAAAAGAGGCCTCAAAGAGCTGCCACGCCCCTTTTGTCATGTAAGGATACACCAAGAAGATGACATCTATGAGAATTTGGGGCTTCACCAGCTACCAGATCATTCCAAGTCTTGATCTTGGGCTTTTGAACCTCTAGAACTGTGAGAAATAATAATTTGTTATATATAAACTACTCAGTCTATAGTATTTGTTATAGTAGCCTAAATGGATTAAAGCATGTTATAAAAAATGTAATCAATTTTTCAAAAACACAATAGTTAAAAAAGAAGGGATGTCATATTATAAATTATATCGATCTCTTATATTCCAAGTTAAAATTTGAAATTGAAATCTCCTGAGTGTTTTAGAAACAAAAGTTCTTCCTTTCATTATTTTTCAAGGTCAATGTTCTTTGAATTCCAGGGTAGTAAATACAGGGTACCCTGGTTTTCACTCGCCCCTTATATCTCTATGGAGACTCCTCCACACCACTTACTCAAAGTCCTTTGAATTTGGGGATAGAGGACTCCAGAAAGGTATCATTAAGTAGCTGGGAGTAGGCACAACAGACCACTTTGCTGCTTTCCCTATCTATGGCTTTATTAGTTCTCATGTGTCCCCGGCTACTATTTATTGCCTTTGATAAGACAGTAAGAATGAAGGTGAAAATGAGATAAAAGGCATGAGTTTTTAAAAAGTCAGTTTCTGTTCATTGACAAATATATGCAAAAACAAAAAATTTCTAAAAACTGCTTTTTTTTCATTTTCCAAGATGCTCTTTCCTCACCTCAGATACCCACATGGCTTAGTTCCTTACCTCATTCAGGCCTCCTCTCCACTCAGTTTATCAAAGTTCATCTGTGACCAGAGTATATAAATGGTGTTTCTCTCTCACCCACATCCTGTCATTTCCTTCCTCTCTTTAGCTGGTTTGTTTGTTTGTTTGTTTGCAGCACTACTCATCACTTGACATTACATGTCAATCCATCTGTTTACTGCTGTCTCGGCGCTGGCATGTAAATTCCCTGAGGGCATGTAAGTTCCTTAATTCGCATTATATTGCCAGCACTTCTATCAGTGCATGACATATGTCAGGTGATCTATTAATGTCTATTCATACATAAATTGAAAAAAAAATAAAGTATGATTCCTTCTAGAAAACTTACAAATGCAAGTCATTGAATGCAAAGAGCTATTTGCATGACATGTTGTGAAAGTAATGTGATTTCTAGAAAATATAACTTGGAATTATGAGAGACAAGGTCACTTGCTATTGATTATACACACTAACTAAACTATAGGAATAACTTCTAACTAAACAGAAATATCTTCTTGACTTTAAAATAATGACCAGTAGATTCTCACTACTCCTATTTAATTACAGAACTTGAACTTTTAGCCAGAGCAAAAGGTGATTAAAGAGATACAAATAGGAAAAGACAAGGTTAAATTATTTGTTTTTAGATGATATGATCCTATATTTAGAATACACCCTCGAAAAAGCCTCCAACAAAAAACTTCTGGATCTAATAAACAAATTCAGCAAGGCAGCAGTATATAAAAAAAACACAAAAATCAGTAGCTTTTCTGCACAACAATAATGAACCTGATGAAAAAGAAATTAGGAAAACAATCCCATTCACAATAGCCTCTAAAAGAAAAAAATCTTGGAATAAATCTAACCAAGGAAGTGAAAGACCTCTACAATGAAAATTACAGAATGCTAAAGAAAGAAATTGAAAAAGACATAAGACAGAAAGATCTCCCATGTTCTTGGATAGGCAGAATTTATATTGTTAAAATGGCCATATTACCGAAAGTAATCTACAGATTCAATGCATTTCCTATCAAAATACCAATGACATTTTTCACAGGACTAGAAAAACCAGGCCTAAAATTCATGTGGAAGAATAAAAGGCCCAAGTCAAAGTTATTCTGAACAATGACAGCAATGCTAGAGGCATCCCAATTCCTGATCTCAAATTATACTCCAGAGCAATAGTTTAAAACACACACATACACATGAAACAAACTTGAAGACCAACAGAAGAGTAGAAGATATAGAGATAAATCCACATAGTTACAGTCATCTGATACTCAATAAAGATACCAAAAACATACACTGGAGAAAAGACAGCCTTTTAAACAAATTGTGCTAGGAAAACTGGATATACATATATTTAAAAAATGAAACTAGATCTCCTAGAAAAAATGAAACTAATCCCTATCTCTTACCATGCACAAAAGTCAACTCAAAGTGTTTCAAAGACCAAGGAGTTAGACCAGAAACTTTGCAAATGCTAGAAGAAAATATAGAGTCAACACTCCAACATATAGGAGGAGCAAGCACTGATTTCCATGACTCCTGAAACTAAAGAAATAAAACCAAGCATCAGTAATAGGGTGCCATCAAATTAAAAAAACTTCTGCACAACAAACAAGAGTGTGAAGAAGAGCCTATCAAATAGGAGAAGCTACTCTTCTGGTACAGAATATGCAGAAAATATAAAAAAACTCCAAAAAACAAACAAGACCAAAAAACCAAATAACTCAATCAAGAAATGGGCAAATAAATTTAACAGGCATTTCTCAAAAGAGAAATGAAAATGGGCAACCAATAAATGAAAAAAAAATAAAAACATTCAACATCCTTAGAAATCAAGGAAATGCAAATCAAAACTCACTGAGATTTCATCTCATTCCATTTAGAATGGCAATCAAGAATACAAATAATACTAAATTCTAGCAAGGATGCAGGGAAAAAGAATACTTACTTATACACAGCTGGTGCAACTGCAAATTAATACGACCACTGTGGAAATCAGTATGGAGATTAGATTCCTCAAAAGATGAGTAATAGGCCCATATGACCCAGTTACTCCACTCCTCAGTATTTATCCAAAAGAACTAAAATCAGCATACCATAGGTGACACATGCATTCCTATGTTTATAGAAGCACAATTCTCAATAGCCAAGTTATGGAACCAGTCTAGGTGTCCATCAACAGAATGGATAAAGAAAATGTGAGACTGACACACACACACACACACACGACGTGTACGTATATGTATCTATATATGTGTGTGTGTGTATACAATGGCATCTTATTCAGCCATAAAGAAGAATAAAACTATGTCATTTGCTGGTAAATGGATGGAACTGGAGAACATCATACCTTTAACAATGCATCTACATATATGTTATGTTGTGACATGATTTCTTTTACATCCCATTTCACATTAGCCATTAGGAGCAGCATCTGTTCATAATCAATGGCTTTACCAGCTACAATCCAGTAAATTGGTTTGCGTAGTTCACTAGCAGTTGAGACTGTCTGAAATACATTTAACAGAAATGAAGACAATTACACTTTAATTTATAAAGAATACTTTGCCTGTTTCTAGCATCCGTCATATCTAAAAATAAAACACTACATTTGGAGACTTGAATTATGAAAGTATTTTAATAAAAAGGCCAAGGCCTTACTTGAAATATAATTTTGAGATACTGAATAAACTTGAAACCACTGACATTACAATTACAAGAGACCTGGAGGTTTGCATGAAGATCAGGAACTATTTCTCAAACTCTTCCAACTTTTCTCCATTTCCACTCCCAGTACCTGACCTCAGGAGTCCATTATCTCTCACTTGCATATGTTGAGTCTTCAACTGGTCCCCTGACCCTAGGCTTGCCATTGAAGTCCACTCTTCACCCTGCCCCAAACTAACTCCTTCTAAAACACATATCTGAAAATGCTCACCTGTTTCAATCCCTTCAGTAGCTTCCTGGTGCCCTCAGAATCAAGTCCAACTCCAGACAGAGAGCACATTCTGTGATGTGACTCCCACATGTCACTCTAACCATTCTTCTCATCGCCACTCCTCTTCCCGGCTCTGACAAGTTTAGTTTCTCCAAGTTTAGTTTCTGATCACATGCACCATGCTCTCTCACCTCCTGGTCTTGATATAACCTGTGTCCTTAATTTGGAATATATCTCCAACTCACTCTCTCCACCTGGCTGGTCCAGCTTCCTCCATAAAGCCTTCTCTCAACTATAGCTCTCCCCTCTGTCTGAGCTAAATATGTTGATATTGCTTTTTCCTTTTATCATAGCATTTACTCTACATCACTATCAATACAGTTTTATTTGGCTTTCTCTCTCACTAGGCTAGAAGTTCTAGGAGGTACTCAATAAGTATTTATTTAACACAGGAATCCATGACTGAATATTTTATCCAATTCTCCTGGGACTAGGAGACTGATCTTGAGTAAAAAAACAAAAGCAACCTAAATAATCTGTGACAGTCTTATCTTTCTCACAGTTGAAATGACAAAGACCATCTCTGACCTGAGAATAAAACTGCTGCAGAAAAGGTTTTTTGACTGCTGGCATCACAGCATCCAGATGTGGCTGAAGGAACTCAAACTGTTCGGCCAGGAATACTCTAAAGAGAATAAATAATCACCATGTAAACAAACCTTACAGGATTTATAGACTGCCAGTGTTTTTTGGTTTTGGTTTTGTTTTTTTGTATAAGTAATCTTTTAAAATCTCAAAGTAAAACTTTAACAATTAGAATTATTTTCTCATTTAGTGGAAGCATTCTTGCTAATGCCAAGGGCAAGTTACATGTAACACGGATGATGTACGTACAGTTTATGTAGAATCTTCAGTTACTGATAGGAACATATTAAGCATACCATAACGCTTTTTAAAGTTTTACATAAAACAAGGATTATGCTGCCAAATATCAAAACCTGTAAGATTTCATTCCTTTCATTTGTACAACTGAAAACCAACCATGCAGTTTTAAAAATTGATTGACACTCTGTTAGCATATCCTTCTAAGAAACAGGTAAGTGATATTTAGAAGTGGCAGTTATGTACAGCTAGAAAACTAATTATACAATGTTTACTTTTCTAACTTTTCTTAGATATTTAGTGGCAAAATAATTGGTTTTTGTTTGTTTGTTTGTTTTTAACAACTTACAGGGATTCCGTGGCTACCACTCTTTCTGCCAACCCATACAATGAATCCCCAGATGTCAAAACCACTAGGTGACTGAGGTGTGGGCTGGGAACCTTCTCCTTCCTTTCTTCTGCTGCTGTGAGTGTGGCAGTAGGATCAGCTGAAACTTCCTGAAAATACAGCACATATATTTTACATACACCTGAAATAGTAAATCTATTGGTAACCAACCACATGAGTTTGACAAAACTAGAATGGCAATTAAAGTACTCATTGACATACATTAATTACACTTAGTTTTAGCTCTTTTTTACCCCCTGCTTTTTTGTTTTGGAACTTTCCATTTTAAACTAAGTGAAAATAATTCTGTAGATCATACAAAATGACATGCTACCATCCAAGCATGACCTCAAGTCTGCCAACACAATAAATCTTTATGAATCAAGTTTGATAGAAATAATATTAAGATGCCTTTCAAGAACTTGTAAAAGAGGAAAATGAAATTGATCCTTTATAATCAAGCCAGTAAAATTGTAAAGTAGGGTTTGATTAACCGTTTTACATCCAAATCTTAATCAAGATGACCTTGGTATAATCTCCAGAAGGCAGAACTACGAAGTAGGTGTAAACTGAAAACAGAACCGGCTATATTGTATTTGTCTGGGAATAGATTTTTCTTGAGAAGGAAAGAGATGCTCAGAAGCAGGGTATAATGGGCTCCTCAGTACTGTCCAGGAGAGAACCAATGATTTAGATAAACAGCCAGTAGTCAACAGGAGAGGCAGCCTAATCTGAGACCAAGAAAACTCATTAGACTGCAAACCTGTTTTGTTTTTATCTGATGCCATTTTCACTAGAACTCCTTTCATTACTAACTTATCTTTCCAGTATTTTGATGTCAGGCAAGGTAACCTGAATGTGAGTTATGTACCTTCTTGGACTTCACAGAAAAATATCCTGTATTATAAACAAACAGCCTGGTGCATACGGGAGTGACTTGAGAGCTTAGAGAAGGAAGCACTAGACTGGCCACCTGGAGTAGCTGATAAAGGATTTCTGTCAGTTCATTTCACGATATACATTTAGGTGAGCAAGCTTCTGTTTGTAAACAAGAAGGAATGCTATTTAGAATACTGATATCATCATATGCCCAAAGTTGCTCCTTCAACATCAGAGAAAGAGAATCTTGTTTTAGGGGCAGTCAAGGTGGTGATATCACAACTGCACTATAAAAAGAACACTTCATGGTAACATGGTTCTCAATAAATGGCTCCAAGCAATACTACTGATATTATAATCTCAAAGTCCCTTTAGGGTGTGAGGTCTTGAAGAACTTTCATAACCAAATACATTTCTACTAACAAGTAGCTTGAATTAGAAATGGAAATTATAATCTTAGTTAATGATATGACAATGAATTCTATTCATTATGTTTTGAAAAGAAACTCCAGAACAGAAATGTGGAAGGAAAAAACAAAACAGAATAAATACTAAGCAGATGTGCATTTTTTAAAAGTTTACCTGAATATAGGTAACTTTTGACCTTACCCAATCCTTTAGTAAAATGTTTTAAATTTTTTATTGAATAACAGAATGACAGAGGAAAAAAGAGATGATAAACATTATCATCTGCAGTTTATGTACTATTTTCAGTATGGAAAACATTAAGTGGTTATCTCCATTATGAAAGTCCAAGGTAAGACCATGAAAGGATAGCACAATGAAATGCAAATATAAATAAGAAATTGCCTTAAAAGATTCTCAAAGGAAATTTTAGCACAAAAATTGGATGCAAACAAATCTAAATGTGTACAAAAATGTAAATCTAGATTACTGTTTTAAAAAATTCTATAATCCCAAATACCCAACATTTTCCAGGTGAATGAAAATGTTGTCAATTACATAAGATTCTGGAAGTATAATTTATTTTTATAAATTCAGTAAAATATAAATAAAAATTACAAAACTTTTCTAGTTAGGAAATGGTCTTTTTTTTTGGGTACCGGGGATTGAACTCAGGGGTACTCAACCACTGAGCCACATCCCCAGCCTTATTTTGTGTTTTATGTAGAAATAGGGTCTCATTGAGTTGCTTAGCACCTCACCATTGCTGAGGGGGGCTTTGAACACACAATTCTCCAGTCTTAGCTTCCCCAAGTGCGCCACTGCACCCAGCTGCAAATGATCTTAGTTTTAAAAATTCCTTTTAATTTCCTATCTTCTCCTAAAGATTCTCTCTCTCAATCTCTCATTATTTGATTAGCATTTAAAAGTTACTTGGAAAATAATTGTTTTTCCTCTAGGGAGAATGATGATTATAGAACTATGCAAGTTAATCAGTGTTATATTTCCTTTATTTATTTGCCTCTATTAGAAAGGGAGCAAATCCACTCAAGCAAAAGAAACAAAACATAATTCATAAAATTAGACGGGGTATGATACCAACTGGTTGCCTGCGCCATTCAATTCTAGGATTTTTTAAAATAATTGTCCAATTGAGAAACCTTGGAATCATTCATGACTTCCACTCCTCCTCCCCTTTCTGCATCTACTCCATCACTAAAAAGTTAAACAGACACTTCTCATTTTTGTTTCGTTCTGATGTCACTACTTAGTTGGGCTTCACGTCCTTTGATAGTCATAACTGAATTATTCCAAATAAATAAACTTAAATAACAGATAATGATGAAAAAGTAATTATTATTTGATTTGTAATAAAATAAACAAAATGTGTGCATAGGCATTTATTGCTATATACTTCCTTCTGAGAACTACTGCTGCTATATCCCATAGGTTACTAGGGCATAAAGAACAAAACTGGATGCATCACACCATCTGACTTCAAAATATGCTACGAACTACAGGAACCAAAACAACACAGTACTGACATAAAAATAGACACGGGGACCAATGCAACAGAATAAAAAATACAGAAGTAAATCCATGCACTTATAGACAACTGAGTTACGCAAAGATGCCAAAAATACACAATGGAGAAAGGACAGACTCTTCAATACATGGTGCTGGGAAAACTATATCCCCATGCAGAAGAATGAGGCTGGGTCTTCTCTCTCTCTCTCTCTCTAATATATAAAACAATGAACTCAAAATAGATCTGACTGAAATGTAAGACCTGAATTATGAAACTACTACAAGAAAACAAGGGAAACACTTCAGACGATTGGAAAAGGCGAGGATTTTTCAGACAAGACCCCAGAAGTACAGACAATAAAGGCAAATATGGACAAATGGAATTACATCAAAATAAAAAGCTTCTGCTCAGCAAAGAAAATAAGCAGAGAGACAACCTATGGAACAGGAGAAAAACTTAAAAGTATGCTAACGAAACATTAATATCCAGAAAGGCAAGTACCACATGATCTCAATCATTCGTGGAATTTAAAGAAGTACACAGAAGATGACTGGCTGCCAGCGGCTGGGGAGAGGATGGAAAAGGGCATAGAGACTGGCCAACAGATACAGATTTACAGTTGGATAGGATTAAGTCCTGTTGTTCTATTGCACAGTTGTGTGACTATGGTTAATTTTATTGTCCTGAATGTTTCAAAACAGCTAGAAGAAAGGATGTTGAATAGTCTCCTACAAAGAAAGGACAACTGTTACGAAGTGATGCATATGCTAAATACCCTAATTTTATTATTGCATAGTATACACTGTATTAAAACATCACATTGTGCCCTGTAAATATATACAATCATTTTGTGTGCAAAATTTCAAAACCAGTTTTGGGAGAAAACAAAACAAATAATAAAAACTGTAACAACATACCCTTGAATAGAGAGGTGTCTCTGCATCTCCTGTTTCTACTCTAGTCTCTACAAAGTTAAGTGGGTTATTTTTCTAGGATGTTGATGAGATTTTTCTAAAACAGAGATGTGGGCATGTTACTCCCTGATTTGGAAGCCTTAATTCATCTCTTACAGCAAAAAGTTTGAACACGTTATCACGGTGGCTGATGACAACCACCTTGCCAGCCTCATTGTGAGGTGTTCCACACTCCCCTAAGGTCTAGCCACACTAGACTACTTGCCATCCCTGGCTGACTGAAATTCCTGTCTTACCAGCTCTCCTTGCCTCATCTGCCTAGTTCTTTCCTCCTCATTTTTAAAGTCTGAGCTCATGTGCCACCTCCTTTCTGTAACTTCCTCAATCTCCCAAGAAGAATGAGCATATCTTACTCATATTTCCACCACCTAGGCAGACACAAGTTTAAAAAGGTACACCTGTGACTGTTTCCTGATTCTCCACCTTAACAGGGAGTTTTTGGTGGGCGAGGACCCCTTTTGTCATTTTGGTATGTAAAACCTAGCTAGGGATGCCTCCTGGAATGAGCAAGCCCTCCACTAGTTCTGTTAATTAAGATGACAACAATGATGTAACAGTCTTCCCCTCATTTCCTCTTCTTTCAAATCTATTCCAAGCAGGCTTCCATCTGTCCCTCTTCAAAGAAACTGTCTTCAAGGTTCCCCAGTAGCCTCTATATGGCCAAACCCAATAGTCAACCCTGAATACTCAACCTTAACTGACCTCCAGCAACCTACACAGCTGACTTCAAAAAACTTTCTTCACATAGTTTCCAGAACATCACACCTTGCTGTTTTTTCTCCCGTTTCACTGGCCATTTGTCAATCTCCCTTACCTTTAAATACTGGACTGCCCTCCAGTTCAGTCCTCAGACTTCTACTTATATCTCCCTTCATGATTTCATTCAGTCCCACAGTTTTATGCCATCTGCATGCCAATAACTACAAAACTTACATACCTGGCCCCAAACTCTCTTACCTTTAATACATTTGATATTTGAAACTGAACTCTTTTTTTTTTTAATTTAATTTTATTTTTATTTATTTATTTTTAAATTTTTTATTAGTTTATTTAATTGTATTTCAAGTCATAGTACATATATAGAGCTCAGTTTTTCCATTTCCCTGGTTGCAAACCAGATACAGTCACACCATTTGTGTCTTCATACATGCACCAAGGGTAGTGATGATTATCTCAATCAACCGTCTTTACTATACCCATTCCCCTTTCCCACCCCCCTCCTCCCCCATGCCGCTTCCAGAGTTCCTCCATTTCTCTTATGTTTCCCGTTCCCACTCCCCTTATGTATCAGCATCCACTAATCAGAGAGAACATTCGGCATTTGGTTTTTTGGGATTGGCTTACTTCACTTAGCATAATGCTTTCCAATTCCATCCATTTGCCTGCAAATGCCATAATTTTATTCTCCTTTATTGCTGAATAATATTCCATTGAAACTGAACTCTTGATGTTTTCTTCAAATACATCTCTCCTAAAAGTCTTATCTATCTCTAGTAATGGTAATTTCTGATGTCTATAAGTTAGGTGTCACCCTTGACTCCTTTTAATCCTTATACCCCACTTCTAATCAATTAATTTCAAAGTGTCTAGAGACCCAGAATCCTATTATGACTCACCACTTTTCCCACTAACTCTTCAGGACAAATCACCTCACCTTTCTCCTAAACTGTTAGGCACAGCAGTCCAAGTAAATCTCTTTTAAGTAATTAGGCAGATCATATCAACTTCTCTGCTTAGATTTCTTCAATGGCTTCCCATCATCCTTAGAGTTATACGCAATGGCTCTACATGATCTAGGACCTGGCTCTCTCTCTGGTGTCATCATTCACTGATGACATTGCTTTTACTCTGTTCCAATCACACTGGCCTCTCTGCTATTTCTGGAAGAGGCTAAGCATGCTCCCACCCCAGGGCCTTTGCATTTCCTGTTTTTCCAACTTTTCCCCAAAATATGCTCTCCCTACTAGAAAATAAGTTCCACATGGATCAGGAGTTTTGTCTGGTTTTCCATCTTACCCCTATGATTATATCTTTAACTCCTGGAGTGGTGCCAGGAATCATATATCAAGTATTCCCCTAATAGGCACTAAACAAATGTTTGTTGAACAAGTAGGTTCTTATCCAGGTGTCTAACTTCCCTATGTTCTTCAAGGATCTGCTTCAATGTTACCTTCTCAGAGGGATCTTCTCTAATTGCTCAAATAAAACATTACTCTTTCTCTTCTTTCCGTCCTTCTTACCTAGTTCTTCATACTTCTCAACACAATCTGACATTACATTAGATTATTCAGTTATTTTTTATCTGCTGCCTGCACTAAAGGGATCACCAGCCTGCCACCAAGTACCTAAGCACACAGTATGTACTTGTTGGATGAATTAATATGGACTATTCACCCTGTCTTTCACCCTCATCACATGGCTCCTTCCCTTTTGTGTATCTCCAACACCTCTTAAAGCACTCAGTATTTTCTTCTCATCTCAGAGTTATAAATATCTATCTAAGGACAAATCAAAGAACAGTGAGAAGATCTCAAATCTTGAAATATTAAAAACCAATAAAAGAGTTGGGGACTGAGCTCACTTGGACAAGATGATTAGGCGAGCCAAAGCAACCCAATGAGGTAAAAATAGTATTAACGGAAAAGAGTTCCAGAAGGCAGATTTAGCTATGCCATAACAAAGCACAATCTTCAGGGCAGAATATAAGGCAAGACTGTCTTGGTTCTGAATTCCCATCACTGAAGAGGTTCAAGCAGGAGCAGAGTTTATTGGTATATATGAATCCTGTACAGGATAAATGAGCAAAGAAGCTTCCTTCTACAACTTTATGACTGAAAGCTTAAGTATTATACTCCAGTAGCATAACAAAATCTTCTTCTAAACACTGAACACTCTGGCTTTTAAAATATTTTATAATTACACTAGATCTGACATGCTCTTCCTAACAATTCTGTACAAGCTCTAAGTCTATAAATAGCTCAAGGATCATCACAAATACAATAAACTTATAACTGCAGAATTACTTTTGAATTTTATTCTTTTATGATTAGACTTCACTATACATACAACATATTTATAAAACTGAAAGTTTCTGTGAATTTAGTTACTAACTATATATGTAATTTGGCATAGTGCAAGGGAAGTGTTGCTAGGCCACGATGGCTATGATGGAAAGGGCTATGGTAGCCTGAGGGAAATGCAGTCCATCTCCACCATGATAGGAGGGGCCAAAAGCATTTATCTAACTACTTCCTTAGCACCTTCAACAGAGTGTGTTGAATTCCCCTTCTGCTCAAACAGCTCTTTCACAAACATTCAGAGGTGACTAAGATTGTTCCCACCCAATCACAAAGGTTTTGATAAAATGCCTTCCTTTGTTCCCAGTCATCAGTAGCATTTTAGGCATAAAAATTATGGTAATCATCTACTTAAAGGTTAAAGGTCTGTGTTTACATTTCAAGAAATATGCTTGAAGAGAGCAAGAGAGTCACAAAAATGTCAGACTGACAAAAATAAGTGGCATGTATTTATTGTGTACTTTAAAAGGAAAAGCTCCTAAACTGGATTAATGTTTCAGTTTATACCAGTCCAGTAAGTAAAGGAGGATATAACCTCTTTGAAGACTGAGAAATAAAATCTTAAATCTTTATTTTCACAATTAAAGTCATACTTCTTTTTAGACTTTCCTGCCATTAATTTACGACTACAAAGAAAATTCATAAGACTTTTCTGGAAAAATTTAAAATATTTTTATTAACTTAAAATATATTAATTTAAAATTTTTTATTTAAAATTTAATTTTTATTAATATTTTTATTAATTTTCAAAGTTTATCACATGCTTAAAGCAAACAATTTAGTTAGCATCACCAAGCAGAAGATTAAAAATTTACATTTCTGGTACCATTATCATATACATCAACTTCCTTTCCTACTTTCCTGTATAAAACTTCTCTTCTCAGACTTTTCTTTGATGTGTCAAACAAATTTTCTTGTTTTACATAGAATTTACATAATAAATTATTTTAGGTGGCATTTTTAAGATCATGATGATTCAATTTACCTTTTACCGCTTAAAGAAAAGCAAAAATTTAGAAGACATTTCTGGAGAAAAATCAAATTATGAAAAAATTTTTTATTAAGATTTCAACTGACATATAAGAAAAATACAAGAATAAAATATTTCTTCTATCTAGTTGGATCCAGATTAGTTAGACTATACACTATTGTACTACACAAAGGATATACTGAACATCAAGAAACCAATTAATGTTCTGTCAATGCATATGTGAATTAATGAAGTGAGAAAATAAGCTAGCTTAAAAAACCCAAGAACAAAGCCTAGTTGTTGGGGGCAGGCTCTCTGGGCCCGGGAGCTGCCCCGCCCTTTCAAGATGGCGACCTGGCTATATGCCAGAAACTTGCAGTAAACAGGTGGACAACTTAAGGAAGTGCACAGCATTGGCTGACGGTAGCATCACTGTGCATGCTTGGCTCGTGGGCAATGCCTGCTCTGATACATGCCTGTATTCTGCTCATGCATTCCCCTCGTGCTTGATAATGCTATTCCTTCTGATTGGTTGTAACTCTGCTCTGTAATACTTCCTGCGGTAGGAAAAGTAGAGAGAAGGAGGCCTGGGGGGAGAACAGGAGAGAACAAGAGAGAACAAAAGAGAACCAAGGAAGGCAAGAAGAGCACTCAACAAAAATAAAGATTGCTTTCTGAGAATAACGGCGTGATTATTATCTCCTGCCGGCGGGCGACAATACCTAGTAAATGATAATAGATTTCTAAAATAATAAACCAATGCTTTTCAGTATGAAAAGACAGAAACTAACAGAAAACTAATGGAAATTTTCAGGAAAACTTCTATTGCATTGTATGAAGTCTTATACCCCAAAGCAATCAGGACACTGCAGAGCCCCTCTCAAAGAGCAGAGATCTTTACAAACTGAAGGAAGAACAACTGCTTCAGGGTCTTCTCATCCATTCAACAGGCAATCTTTGGATTCCAGACATGGTAACAATAAAGACTTTAAGAAAGGCTATGTTAAGAAGATAATGTGACAAAAGGAAAAAAGAAAGAAAAAACAGGCATATTCATCTATTTAGTAATTGAGCAAGGGAAAGCATAATTAGCTTTTAAATATACATCTCTAAGCCAGGTGCAGTGGCGCAAGCCTGTAATCCCAGCACTTAGGGAGGTTGAGACAGGAGAATCATGAGTTCAAAGCCAGCCTCAGCAATGGCAAGGCGTTAAGCAACTCAGTGAGACCCTGTCTCTGCATAAAAAGACACAAAATAGGGCTGGGGATGTGGCTCAGTGGTCAAGTGCCCCTGAGTTCAATCTCCAGTACCAAAAAAATAAAAAATTAAAAAATAAATATACATCTCTAAATTTGACAATTATACCAGTTCAGAAAAAAACTTTTCCAAAGATCACAGAAGTCAGGAGATGCCAAAGGTAATTGATTATTAGGCAGATAGATGAGGGGGCAGCTTGTCTCAAAGAGTTAATTTAGTACCATTGTTTGCTTACTTGGTCATACAATTTCACTATGTATCTATGTGGCAAAATTATAAACATAAATCCATGCCTTAAGGGTTAAATCCAGAACTGTAGTGTGATAATCATAATCTATGAACTACCAGAGATGACAGAAAAATTGCCAGACTGAAGGACTCCAATGGTGAATTTCAGACCATCACAGCATTCTTTCCTTTTTTTTTTCCCCCTTCCAGTGCTGGGAATTGAACTCAGGTGTCACATGTGGTAGGCAAGTGCCCTACTGTTGAACTATATCTCTAGCTCCCTCAGCTCATCATTCTTGACAAGGAAAACTTAAGCTATGGACTAAGACTTATAGGATAAGATTGGATGATTAAGGTCATGTTAAGAATCAAATGGAGAATCCAAAATGAAACACAGAAAAGTTCCAACATGCTGCACAAAACAAAAACTTTTAGGAGGGAAATAAAGGGAGTGGGCTGGGCTGGTCAAACAAGGATCCTTGATCTGAATGAAGATCAAAGATTAAATAGATAGCAAAGTCAGGAGAAAAAGCCAAATTAAGTTAGGAAACACGAAACCCAGGGGTTCAAGTTTATTCATCTACTCCATGAACATATATTGAAGAAATGCTGTGTGTCAAGGTAAGTACCATGACTTACACTCAGCATCCACATTCATGGGTTCCACAGAAGTGAATTGAACCAACTATTTTTTTTTTTAAAGAAGCATCTGTACTGACTATGAATGGGCTTTTTTCCTTGTTGTTATCCCCTAAATAATATAGTATAAGTATTTACATAGCATTTCCATAGTATTAGGCACTGTAAGTATTATGGAGATGATTTAAAGTAGGTTATATGCAAATATGGTGCCATTTATAGAAGGGACTTGAACATCTGGACTATGGTATTTGCAGTGCATCCTGGAACCAATGCCCCAGATATTGAGGGGCAACTGCATTTAGGAGGAGGAGGAGGAGGAGGAGGAAGAGGAGGGGGAGTGGGAGGTGGAGGAGAAAGAGAGGAAGAAGGAAGAAAGAAGGGGCAAGGGGGAAGGGGGAAGGGGGAAGGGGAAGGGTCAAAACATCTCCAAATGATCAAGGAGATGGACACTGCTTATTTCGTCTGCTCACACTCTGCTCACCCAAGGTATCAGCAAATGCCTCTCATTTTATTCACATCTGTATTCAAAGATCACCACCCCAACACTCTGCTCTAATTTCATCTTAGCATTAATCAGCCTGTTTCACTCTCTCTCTATATATATATGGTCTGTGCTCCAATAAAATACAAGTTCTAAGAAGATAGGAATTATCTCTGTGCACTAATGAATTCTTAGCACCATAACTATGCCTGGTATATAATAATTATTTCAATAAATATTTCTTATAAGAATGATTACATTTGATTTATAAAAACTCCAATAACAGAAGTATGCACATAATATAGAACTTACAAAGAAGAAAATGATTGCTTGTTTGGGGCAGGTTGAAAAGAATGAAGAAAAATTCAGAGAAGCCTGGGGTTCATGTAGAAAGAAACATCCTGAAAATTTCTGACCATGTTGACCAACCTCAAGAAAAAGATTTTTTTTTTTAAATTTTAAATGTTTGTGTTAGCTTAAAAACTACAGAGGGCCCCTTCTGTGTTGCCATCTAACACATCTTCTTAGAGCATGCATTTCATCATGGACACAACTGTCAAGAACTGGGCTCCTACTACATAGAAAACTAAAACCAAATTTTCTTCCTGAATTTCAACTATTTATAACGTGATCTGAGATGCTCTCTGAAACACAATTTTTCAGTATGTACCAGAGCCCCAACCACAAAGATATATGCCAGACTATAAGTAATCCGTTTTACTTCCTACATGCACTTAGCATAATACTGAAGAGTTCAGGTACTTCATAATCCATAAAAACATACATTTAAATACAGTTGATTAGATGACTGGCTTCTACTTTATATAACAAAGGAATTAATTCCAGTTGATTACTTACCAAATCAATAAGGCTTTCTTGTATTCTGTTGAGAGTTGTTCTTAATCTACTACTACTAAGACCGAGTCCTGTTGATTCCAACTTAAAAAAAGAAAAAGGCATAGTTACATCACTCTAGAGATGATTTTGCAAATGATGCATCTTAAAATTAACCAAAGTATTTGATGAGTTTCCAGTTACTTAGCCTTCAGAGGTTCCCAAAAGGCATTAACATATTCCAACACATCAAGGAAAGAAGTCAAACCTTAGCTCTCAAGGGAATCAAGGAACAATTTACTTATGAGCAATCCTATGAATTAACAGGAGAATTTCTTTCCCATAAGTTATTACCTTTAGTTACAAAACTTAAGGTTTTAGATACTTAAAGATAGTATCCTCTATTATACTTAAGGTTTGCTTTGGTGTGTTTATCTAGAAGAAAAATGCAAATGTTGCTCATTAAGTTCTCTTATACAAATCAGAGACAGCCTAAATCCTCATTTTCTTAGGCTTAGTAAATGTTTCACAATATAGAATTATATTCATTATCACAAAGCCAAAGCACTTACAAAAACATTCACACAAGGGAATAAATGAGAAGAGTGACTTGACCGTTAAGACATGAAAAGCCAGTGAGTCAGTTCTTGCTGTGATAATTCAAATGATGAAAATAAATTTGAGAGATAATCATTGATACACATAAATATTTGGGGAAAAAAGTTAAAATGTTCTCTGAGCCAATAAATAAGAAACATCATTTATTAGTAGTAAGCTATAAAATATATGTTCTCATTAGTACATTCATAGATATATGTATAACTGTACCCACAAGCATGCATACACACTTATTGTTACTCTTTTCCAATCTAAGAACAAGAGTGAGAAATTATTTACACATGTCAAAAAGTCCCAAGCTAAAATAGCTATGTGATGACACTCTATTGTAAAACAGAAACTAATTACTAATTTTTAAATTTTATTTTCTCTAGGTTTTATATACTTCAGTAATTCGTTTTTTTCCTTTTTTAAAAATTTTTTTAGATGTAGATGGACACAATACTTTACTTATTTTTATGAGGTGCTGAGGACTGAACCCAGTGCTTCACACATGCAAGGCGCATGCTCTACCACTGGGCCACAACCCCAGCCCTTGTTTTTCTTCTTCATTAAGGTATTATTTATATATAAATTACTCAGTTTGAAGTACACAGTTTGACTAATTTTGGTAATTGTTAGTCTTGCAACCAGCACCACAATCAAAACACAGAATTCTCTCCTCTTTGAAAATGTGCTCATGCCCTTTGCACTTATTCTCTCCCTGCATCCTTAACCTCTGATCAGCTATCACTACAGTTTTTGCCTTTTCTAAAATTTCAAATAAACAGAATCACATGTGATCTTTTGAGTTGAGTTTCTTTTACTCAGCATACTTTTAGGATTCATTGTGCTATGAGTCTGTTAGTATTCTGTACTCTTGTTCAAGATTCAATCGTACAGATAACACAACCTGTTTGCTTATTCACTAGTCTCTAAACACTTGGGTTCCAGTTTGGCCTATCTGTATAATGCCTCAGTGGACCTACACTGAAGTGTCAGTCTTTGCCTGACCATACATTATTTTCAGTTCTCTTAAGTAAATAGTTACAAATAAATAGTTACAAGTGTAATTTTTGGTTAATATAATATTTTTGGGGGGGGAGGAACCGGGGATTAAACTCAGGGGTACTCGGCCACTGAGCCACATTCCCCAATCCTATTCTGTATTTTATTTAGAAACAGGTTCTCACTGAGCTGCTTAGTGCGCCTCACCATTGCTGCAGCTGGCTTTGAACTGGGGATTCTCTTATCTCAGCCTCCCCAAAGTGCTGGGATTACAGGCGTGCGCCACTGCGCCCAGCTCACGATATAATATTTTTAACTTTATCAGATATTGCCATAGTGTTTCTAAAGTAACCAGAACTTTTTCATTTCCACAAGCAACGTATGTGAATTTTGGTTACTCCATGTCACAGATTGAATGTATGTATTCCCAAAATTCATGGCAAAGCTACAGATCATAATATGCTGCTTTTCGGAGATGTGACCTTTGGGAGATAATCCCGGTTAGATGAGTTCAGGAGGGTGAAGCCCTGGTACAATGGGATTAGTGCCTTATAAAGAATAGTCAACAGAGAGCTTACTCTCCCCACCAAGTAAGCAGAGGGAAGACCACATGATGACACAGTGAGAAAGCAGCTCTCCGTAAACCAGGAAAAGAGTCCTTAGGAAGTAAATTGGCCGGCACCTTGATCTTCTCTCTTCAGCCTCTAGAACTGTGAGAAATAAATAAATTTATTTTTAAAGTCACCCAGTCTTTGATTATTTTGCTACGGCAGCCACAACAGACTAAAACACTCCACACCTTTAACAATTTGTGATGTCCTTTTAATTAGCCATTCCAGTGACTGTGCAGTGATACTGCATTTCTCTGATGACCAGTGGAACAGAACACCTTTTCATATGCTTCTAAGCCGTTCACATGTCTTCTTATGTGATGTATTTGACCAAATTTGTTGACCATTTTTATACTGGACTCCTGTTTTCTTGTGGAGTCCCAAGAGTTGTATACCCATTGTGGAAACATGTCCATTCTCAATATGGTTTACAAGATTTTTCTCCTTGTCTGACTTGCCCTCTTGTATTTCTGTCTTTAGAAAAGCAAAAACTGCTACTCATGAAGTCCTTTATTAATACTTCCCTTTAGGGTTCATGCTTTGTATGTCTTTTTAAAGCAGCTTACGCCCAACTAAAAAACCACAGAGATTTTTCGTTAAGTTTTTTTTTTTTTTTTTTTAATGTAAGTTTTGTGGTTTTGGATCTCAATTGGGTTTTAAAAACAATGAAAACATTGAGACTTTCATCACAGAATATTGCATTAACTGTTTTATGAAGGCCCATAATTTGGTTAAAGAAATTCCCCGCTCTCACTAGTTTTCTGAGTTTTTAAATCACAAAAGGACATTAAACTTTGTCAAATGCTTTTAAAAATATTTAAACAGTCATGGGTTTTTCTTCTAAAGAATATTAATTGGGGAGTTACACTGATTCTGGAATAGGATTTTAGGCTGTTAAGTCAATTCTGTAGTCTCAAGATAAATATCACTTGACTATGAGTCAATTTTCTAAAACCTTAAGGATTTCTTAAAATGTATGTGTATAAGAGATACTGGTCTGGTGTGTTATCTTTTCTTGTGGTGCCTTCATCTCTTTTAGGAATGAGGGTAATACTGGCATCACAAAACAAACTGTCAAACCCCCTTTCCTCTATTCTTTGGCATATTATGTAGGGTTAATACTTTTTGAAGCTTTTTATTTAAAAATTTAAATTTATTTAAATAATAAAGAACTGCTCAAGTTTTCTGCTTCTTCTTAGGTCAATTTTTATAATTCAAGTTTGCCAAGGAATGAGTTCATTTCATTTAGTTTGGAAAATCTATTGGCATAAAATTGTTCATAATATTTCCTATAGTCTATTAAAAGTCTGAAGTACCTGTAGCAATGCTCTCCATTTCATTTTTGCTGCTGACAATCTGCCTTGTCTGTTACTTTTTACTTATCAGTATGATTAGCATTTTATCCAATTTTATTCATATCTTCTAAGAACCAATTTTTGGTTTTACAGATTTTTTTCCCTATTGCTTTTGTTTTCAATTTCTTTGATTTCTTCTTTTATCTTTACTACTTCCTCTTCCTGCTCTTTTTGGGTTTAATTTGTACTTCTTTTTCTAGCTTCCTAAGGTGGAAATTGTGATCATTAACTTGAGATGTTCTTTTCTATCAGCATTTTAAAACTAGACACTTTCCTCTGAGCACTGATTTGGTTGCATCCCACCTATATTGTATTTTCATTATTATTCAGCTCAAAACATTTTCTCATGTGATTTCTTCTTTGCCCCAGTTATTTGGAAGTGTGCTATTTAATTCTGAAATATTCAGGGATGTGTGTGCACGTGTGCAAGACAGAGAGGAAAGAGAGAGAAAGAGAGAGGGAGGGAGAGAGATATGCTCAGGATTGAACCCAGGGCCTTGTGCACACTAGACAAGCACTATACCACTGAGTTACATCCCCAGCCCTAGTTATCTTATTGTTATGGATTTCTAACTTAAATACAGTGTCCTCAAATAGTATGCTATGCATTATTTCAATTTTTAAAAATTTATTAGACTATGTCTATGGCCCAGAATATGATCTACCCTGATAAAAGTTACCATGGGCACTGGAAAAGAATATTTACCTTGTCACTTTTCTGTTATCGTTTGGTATATTGTCCCATGTATATCGATTAAGTCACAGTGGTTGATGATACTGTTCAAATCTAAGTATTTGCTGATTTTGTCTACTTACTGTATAAGTTATTATCTGTTGTTAAAGTCTCCAGCTATGATTCAATTTTCTTTTTCCCTTTAATTCTACAATTATTGTTTTATCTATTTTGAAGCTATTATTAAGTACCTCACATTTATATCATCATATTTTTCTGACCCTTATATCATTATTACTTTGGTAATACATTTTATTTGCAGATCTAGTTTACCTGACATTAATATGTTCACTAAAGCCTTCTTATGCTTGATATTTATATGGTATATCTTTTCCACCCATTTGTTTTTAACCTATGTGGGCTTTTTTTTTTTTTTTTTTTAACATTTAAGGTATGTTCTTGTTTTTAAGTGAGGGCTTTGTTTTTAAACCGTCAAATCAGTGGTCCATTACCATTTGATGTTAATGATTAGTTGGGTCTGCATCCACCATTATTTGTTATCTTTTTCGGTTGTTTGGTTTCTCCTTCCTTGCTTTTTGTGACTATATCTGAATATATTTTTTGATTCTATTTTAATTTTCCTGTTGGCTAAGGAGTTAGAGTTCTTTTCATTATTTTCCATGGTTGTCCTATAGATTACAATATACATCTTTGACCTATCACAGTCTATTTATTGTTAACAATGCTTTAGATAACATACAGACATTTGCAGATGCTTAATTCTGTCTCTCCCCATCCACCTTGTTATAGATTTAACATGTAATGCATCTACACATATTATGAAGTCCAGAAGACAAGGATTTCAGTTTTAAGCAGCTCCATGCTTTATAAAATAATTAAGTGAAAAAGAAAAACATGTAGTCTCTTGCATTTTCCCAGGATGACTCCATTCTCTTCATCTTTTTCTGAAGATGCATGTTTTCATCTGGTATCATTATCTTTCAGTCTGAACAATTTCTGTGAGGGGAACAATTGCTAGTCATCTTTCATTATCTTGCTCTGCTTTCTCTTTTGGATTTCTGTCATATGTGTCTCTTGTGACAAATTCTCATTTTCTATCAAAAACTGTCTCATCTATAAATGTGTGAGTTTAATTTTCAGTCTTGAACAGTGCTTGTGGATCTCAAGTTGTGAATATACAGGTTTTCTTCTCTTTCAATACCTTAAAGGTATTATTTAACTCTTCTAGCTTCCACAGTTTCTTATGGGAAGTCAGCTATTGATCAGATCTTGGTTCCTTCTGTATAAGAAGTCTACTGTGGTTTTCAAGAATGTTTTCTCATGACACATACTCTACTGTGCGTAGTTTCTTCATGCTTATTCTACTTGCTATTTGTTTAGCATCTTATATCTACAACTTTTTGGTCAGTGTTTCTTCACACATTTTTTTCTGCCCCATCCTCACACTCCTTATGTTTAACCATTTGAAATAATCTAACATGTCTATAAAACTCTGATCATTTCTATTTCCCAGTAATTCTTTATATTCTTTATTCTGAATTATTTCTGTTGACTTCTCTTCAAGTTCACATTTCTTCTTTCATGTCTATTTAGTTAGTTACTAAGTACATTCAATCAGTTTTCCATTGTTTGAAATTGTATTTTTAGCTCTAAGATGTCACTTTGATTTTTTATACTGTCATTATTAGAATTTATTTCTCCACTGACTTGCTTATGCATTTAAAACATATTCCTTTTTTACTTCATTAAAGAGAGTCAAAGTTTTACTTCATTGAGGAAAATCCTTTTACCTCAATTCTAATATCTTGGCATCAGATTGGATTTATTTCTTTGTTTGTTTATTTATTTTTTACTTAACTATGCATTCCACTTTTTTGATTCTATGCATCTGAATATTCTAGACTTTGTTTTTTCTTCTCCCATAATAAATATTTTCTTTATTTTCAGTATGCAGTTTTCTTGGCTGGGCTTCACTATAAACTGTCCTATGCAGCAGCTTTGTTTCTGTTCAGATTTTTTTAAAAAAATATTTTTAGTTGTAGATGGACACAATACCTTTATTTATTTTTTTATGTGGCTCTGAAGTTCAAACTCAGTGCCTTACACATGCTAGGCAAATACTCTACCACTGAGCTACAACTCCAGCCTGTCTATCTGGATCTTTTTTCTTTGACTGGGCTGTAGTTAGTCTGTTCCACAAAAACATAGTTCATGGGTTAGTCAAATATAAGTAGGGTGAATTTGACCATCTGTTCTCTAGCTCCTTCCCTTCTCAGTTTGCTCCATTCTTGACAGCAATTCTGTTTCCTGGCTCCACTTTTCTGGTCACCTAGTGCAGTTAAGACTGCAGGATTTCCCAAGCTTATCTCCACTTGAGTGCCACAGAACCACACTAAGCCCTGGACTAAAAGCCATAGGCACAGAATTTATTCATATAGCTCCTCTTTCTCCTCCCCTGCACATTAGCATGAATTCCCCACCAGTCTATTTGCTTCTTCTACTGACTCTCCAGAATTCTCAAAAAGCTGGCTTTTGAAATAATGTCCAGGTTTTTTTTTTTTTTAAATATTTATTTTTTAGTTGTAGGTGGACAGAATATCTTTATTTTATTTTTATGTGGTGCCGAGGATCGAACCCAGTGCCTCCCGCGTGCTAGGCGAGCACGCTACCACTGCGCCATAACCCCAGCCACATGTCCAGATTTTTATAGTTGTTTTCTGCAGGGAACGTCATCCAGTAAGGTCTCAGTCTCTCATACCTGGAAGTTAAGTGATTTCCTAAAAGCTTAGATATTCAATCACAGACTGTCTACAAGGAAACAGTTTTATTAATAAAAGGTAATTAAATTTATTCAGGCTTACAAACTGTTGTCAAGGAAGAACCTTCATAAGACCTACTTGGAAAGCAAATCATTAGTACACTGAGCCCTGAGTTTCCACTTTGTGCTTAGTACTGGGTGAAGGTAGACTACAGAACAACTGGTCTTCACAACAGCACAGTAACAGACCAAGGAAAACATAACTCAAGAGAACAATGGAAAGCTTGGGGCAAAGCAAGATGATGCAATAATATAAGTAACATTATTACAATAGAATTTAATGGATTATATATAAAATTGAGCATGATGTAGTAGGTCATAATCAGTTCAGTGAAGAGCCAGAGCTCTGTAAGAATTGATGTCAACAAAAGGAAATCTTTGGATTAATGCATACAGCGGCCCCCACCCACTGCCAATGATGTTCTAGAAGCCAGAACCCTTAGGAAAACATGTTTATAATTCCTCAAGAAGCATCCAACTAAATTCACTCACAGTAGTCCCTTCTCCTGGGAGAGAAGCAAGTATAACCATATACTTGTTCTTCCTATTCCACACATCATCTGATTCTTTCTCTCCCTTCCTACCAATGAAAACCCAACAGTTAATAGGCAATTTAGCAACTGTTATTTGGAGGCAATCTGGAGTATGTTTACACAATTTATTTATTTGTTTTTATAAACATGGGAACTTCTTGAATTTCTAACGGGCTTGAAAAGCTTATTCTCCTAGGAATTCAAGAGCTACTCTTCAATTTTGTATGTACACATATGCTTATTTGTGTTTTTCACTTATAGACTGTCTTCCTCCAAAAGTGACTTAAAATAAGAATACAACCTGACAAAGAAAACAAAAAATAAAACAAAAACTACATAAAGCAAAATACAGGCATATAAGTGATACTGTTTATTTTTACAAATTTGTTCACAAAACCCCTTTCATATAGATTCAGTCATTGCTTGAGTATTTTTTTAATTTTGCAGAATCAAAAATAGTAGGTTCAAATTTTAAGCTATTCTATTTAAAAATGTGCATACTTTCCATATTTACTTTGTAGCTAAAAGTCAGTATTAATAAATGTAATTTAAAACAGAAAAAGCCTTTCTTAAAAAGTAAAAATAATCCAGGTACAGTAGTGCATACCTGTAACCCCAGCTATTCCAGGAGGCCAAGGCAAAAAGATTGCAATTTCGAGGCCAGGATCAGCAACTTACTGAGACCCCATCACAAAATAAAAATTAAGGGCTGGGAAGGTAGCTCAGTGGTAAAGCACTCCTGAGTTCAGTCCCCAGTATAATCAATCAATCAATAAGTGAAAGTAAGAAAAGTAGAAAATGCTATATTTCAGCTCAATTCACAATAGCTAAGCTGTGGGACCAACCTAGATACCCTTCAATAGATGAACAGATAAAGAAACTGTGGTATATATACACAATGGACTATTACTCAGAAATAAGAGAGAATAAAATTATGGTATTTGCAGGTAAATGGATAGAGTTGGAGATAACATGCTAAGTGAAGTAAGACAATCTCAGAAAACCAAATGCTGAATGTACTCATTGATAAGTGGATGCTGATCCATAATGTGGGGGAGGACATGGGAAGAATGGAGGAATTCTGTTCACAGGGGTGGAAGGGGGGAGGGGTCAGATGGACAGTAAAGATGATGGAATATGATGGACATCATAGCCCTAGCTTTATGTATGACTGCATGTATATTGTGATTCTACATCACATACAACCAGAGAAATGAAAAGTTGTGCTCCATCTGTGTACAATGAATCACACTCCACTATCATGTAAACCTAAATAGAATAAATTAAAAAAAGAAAATGCTATATTTACTCATGTATACTTACTCATATGTATATTTTATACTGGCTCACATAATGGCAACCATTTGTAATATAACCTAAAGGCAGACACCAATGTTAAACTCTCCTAACAGTTATGTTTCAGTATAATTACTTTGTGCTGAATCTTATATAACTGAAAATGCATTTAATGTAAAATGACAGATTAATGAACTCTTTAAAACATAACCAATCTTAAATAAAATATACAACACATTTTACAATAAGCACCTAACAACACTCTACCAACCTTCTCAGGTTCTAATGAGCCTCATTGCAAACAAATTTATGGCACTATAAAATCAGCTGGAAAGTCATGTCCCCCACCAATTAGATTGCCAAGAGATTTTAAATGATCCTACTATAGCACATTTTATCAATAATATTGTCCCAAACTGCTCTGTACAATATGGTAGTCAATAGTCACATGTGGCTATTATCTAAAGATAAATTAACTAAGATTAGATGCAATTAAGAATTCATATCCTCAGTCACATTAGTCACACTTCAAATTCTCAAAACCCATAGGTAGCTACCACACTGGGCAATTGCAAATACACAACATTTCCAATCATTGCAAATCTCTTGGACAACAATGGTCTGGAGGAGTAATTTGGAAGATAAAGTAAAGATTCTGTAGAAGACTGAAAGTTTCTGACACTTAGCTAAAATTCTATAATGTCTTCCTCTGTTAACATTTAGTGAGTTTCCAAATTCAGTGATAACTAGTACCAATTTTTAAGTAACAAATTTTGTGGCAACACTTTGTTTCTTAATATATTAGCAATCTTTCTAAAGAACATTTGTCAAAATTAGGAACATAGGAAATTTAGATCCTAAAAAAAGATCATCTCTTTAATATACTTGTGATCACTGGATATGAACATTCAAATGATGAATGTTAATTTCAATGTTAATTTCCCTTTTCAAAAAGGAAACATGGTATTAGAAAAATTAGTATTATTCTATAATCCCTATGACCCAGTGGGATATTCTTAAACAGAAAACTGTCAAACATCTATGCAAATCACATAATAATTTCCAAATATGGGATCTGCTCAAATATCATGGTATTCTCCATTAGGAGTGGAAAAATAATAATAGTTTTGGGAACCCAAAAGGGAGGTGCAAGAAACATTAACTCTGGCAGACAGATGGTTCAATTAAAAAAACTTCAATTGTTTTACTAAATACTTGTCATTATCTTTAGAATATATTTGTGACTGCTAAAGTTGTTAGTCAACATTTAAAAAGTCTTACTGAATATGTAGTAAGTATACACAGGGCCTGATTTAAATAAAGTAACCTGAACATTTTTCATTGCAAAAATATGTCAAGATTAGAAACAGATGTTTTACTTTTTCTGCCAAAAATCTGAATAACATACAACATGTTTATCATATCTTAAAATTAGTATTTAAATAAGGCAAAAACTGATATTAATAATTTGAAGCCAAATAATTTTCAAAATAATGTTATCTAAGAATATTATGTTCTATAAGAATAAACACTTTACATTTAAAAAATGAATAAATTTTAAAAGAAGCATTTTCTCTCCAAAGGTTGACTTACTGAATCATTCCGGCCAAAAAAAGTATATATTGCATATAAGTAATAATCAAATAGCTGAGACATGAAATGGATAACATCAAAAGCAATTGGTTTAAGAATGTTCATCATCTGCATATATTTCCCTGAAAAGAAAAAAATATCAAAAATTAAACAAAATACAATTAATATCTGTTAGTCTATAATTATAAGAAGAATAAAATACTACTCTAAAATTTTTAAATAAAATGAAATACTGCCTCCTTGGTCACATGAGCCTTGTTTAAAGTATTCAGTGGTCAGGTATGGCTGGTGGCTACTATATTACCAGCTGAGATTATAAATAGTTTCAACATACTGGAAAGTTCTACTGAATAGCACTGATGAATGATATCTACTATAATATTTTCCTATCATTATATTTTACTATTTGTCAAATTTTTACAGAACTCTAACACTATTCTACAAATGATGCTCTACAAAGAACATAGTTCCTCTTTTTTAGGAGATTCCATAATATAATTTTCTCTGAAATGTTTAAGTGTAATAAATTAAAATACAACATACTTGAGAAAAAGTGTTTTCATAATCTTACACATACACAGCAAAACTAAAACAGCAAGAGAAAAGACTACACAGCCACTGTACATTCCCTTCAACTCTACTCCTGCTGAAATCTTGTGGCAGAGACCAAGAATATTTCTTTATACCCTCAAAGTGCCAAGAACAAATGCTCCTTATTCCTTCCTTTGGGAGATATTCTGTTCTCTTTCTCTAAACATACAATCAGATGGTCACAAGAAAAAAAAATTAAAACCAAGTATCTACATTTATAAACTTGCTATCATATTTTGAGGGCATATGATAGATGGGCTGAACCAAATTAACAACTACAATTCCTTAATTCTGTTTTCTTTTCCTATGGAAAATAGTATAGGGAAAGAAGTCTATTAAAAATACTCTATACCTTCTTCTAAAACGATAAAATTTAAACAGGCCATTTGTTTAATTTCTAAATAATTTAGCTGCTAGCTCAGTTTCATATTGCCTATAGTTATAAATTTTAAATTGGCACTACTGAAGACAGCACAACTCAGAAGAAAATACACTAGTACAGTAGAAGAAATAAAAAATTCACTATCAAAACCATTTTTTACCTCAGTGCATGTTTTATACTTAGGATTATGTGACAGATAATCCTAAGTAACAGATGGTTATAAAGAGAAACTCAAATACAAGTACGTATCAAAATAAAGATCTTTCAACTTATATTCTAGTCTAACTTGTATTTATAAATCTTTTCAGAGTCATCTTTCACAATTAGTTCGTGTGTTTTGAGATTTTAAAAATAAAAATAAAAATATTTGAAAGATCTGTTCCTAGAACATTCTGGATAATCCTGCTAGTATTTTCTCAAATACAAACACAGTCACCTAAGCTGCAACTAGTTAACACATTAAACAATGTAACATTGTGAAAAAAAAATGGAAAAATATTTTAAACAGTAAAAGAAAAATTGAGAACGCAAATAACTGAGCTGGTACATATCCAGGATACACAATTCCTCTTCATTTCTAGTAAGAGGAATCATTGCTCAGATACTTAATCTTGAGAAAAGATATAAAAGTGAATCATGAATAGGTAAAGGGTATTTTATTTTTATTTTTGTAAAGGATATTTTAAATGTACATTCAAAATAAAAACTGATTCCCTATTCTTCATCCCTGTGAAAAGAAAATTTAAGGTATGAGAGCAGGAACTGTGTATCCTTGTACCTTAACACAAGGCCAGATATGTAGAAAGTCTTCAAAAAGTGTTCGTTGAATGAATAAACATTGTGTTTAAATATTATGTACCTTCTAAGATCTTACTCAGTTAACAGAGGATTTTAAAAATAAATTGAGCTCAGATCTAAGAGAAGAGGATAAGAAGGCAAGGACAGAAATAAAAGGAGAAATCTCAAAACACTTCCAGAACAGGGGTTGGCAAATCCATCCTATAAAGGTCCAAACAGATAGTTCTGGCTTTGCATACCACACAGTCTCTGTGGCTCTGCTGCTCTTTGCTTTGATTACTCAGCCCTGCCACAGTAACACAAGCAGCCATAGACAGTGAGTAAAGACACGAGCATGACTGTATTCTTATAAAACTTTGTTTACCAGAATAGGCAGCCAGCTGAACTCTGGCCTACATGCTACAGTTTGTCAACCTTTGTTTTAGATGGCTGACCGTGGATGGGAACAGGTTAATGGAAAATATAAAGAAGCTATTTAACCAGGCCACAGAGGACGTGTAAGCTATCCACAGAATGGTGAATGCTTAGAGTCAAGCTGATACAGCAAGAGTGAAAAACAGGGCTGAAGAGGATGAAGTGGCAGGTCCACAGGCAGGACTGACAGTCTGTATGCTCCCTGCCCTGGCGGCCCCCTCTAGCAGTTAGAGGCATAGGCTGCCACAATTTATCCACAAAAACAAAAGAAGCTGGGCACAGTTGCGCACACCTGTAATACCAGCGGCTTGGGAGGCTGAGGCCAGAGGATCTTGAGTTCAAGGCCAGCCACAGCAAAACCAAGGCGCTAAGTAACTCAGTGAAATTCTGTCTCTAAATAAAATACAAAACAGGACTGGGTCAGTGGCACAGTGGTGGAGTGCCCGAGTTCAATCCCTGGTTACCACTGCCCCCGACAAAAAAAAGAAAAGAAAAATCCTCAGGGCTCCTCTCCAAAAGAAGTATATAAACAAACTGACCGTACCAAAAAATTGAATAAGCACACATTAAAAATAATAAATTAGGAAAGCTTAGGCTTCTGGATTGGATATTGGCACCAGAGACTAAAGCCTACCTCATTCTAGGATTTGGGGTTTCTGTCACCAAAAAGTAAAGGCTACCAGTAAGTCCCCAGGTCTTGCCCTATTCTACAAAACCTACCCAATCCGAATTCCTATTGAGGAGAAAGAGCCAGCTCAGACACAGATCTAGTTACTCAGAAGAGACCTACAACAGCTGTGCAGGCCTTTATCTTAAATGTGCATAAAAAATAAATAACAAAAGTACATAAGAAAACCTGCAGCATGAGAGTAAAAAGAGAATCTGATCACAGAGGAAGTAGAATAATTCAAATTAAAGAAAAGAGATGTAATAATTGTATAATACCTGTAACACTAAAGTATGAAAAAAAAAAGAATACGGCTCTTAAAGATCAAAAATATTATTTTAAAAAATTTAATAAAAGGGCCAAAAAGAAGTTTCCAAAAAGGGTCAAGAAAAAGATAAGAATACAGAAAACATCAGAGAAGATAATACAAAAAAGGATCAATTTAAGAGACTAAACACTTGAATAAGGGAGAAACAGTGAGAGACAATGAAAACAGATAAAATAGGTGGAAATTATCAAAGAAATACTAGGATCAGTCATAAGGAACAAAGGAGCCCTGAGATTGAGAGTCCACAAACTACTGAACATACTTAATGAAAAAGAACTCATGCTCAGACACATCAACATAGAATTCTAGAATGTCAAGGGGAAAAAAATAATAAAAGCTTTCAGAAAGAGACGGGGCACTGGGGGGTTGAGGGGGAGTAGAAATCCAACCGCAACAGAACAACTAGAATACTTAGAAGTTTCAAAGTTCTAAAGAAAATAATTTTTAATCTGCAGGTCTATCCACAGGTGAACTGTCATTCAAACCAAAGAGCAGAATGAAGACGTTTTTCAGGCCAATATGAATTCAAAACATTTACCTCACTATCCTTTCCTGGGAAATAACTAGAAGACAAACAGATTCCCAAAACTACCTCCACACTGCTGTCAGGAAGCAGTGGAACAAAAACAAAACAGTGTCCCCTGCTTTTCTTTACAAGTTCTTCCTTAGTATTCAACTTGTTATTGTGAGATAAACTATATTGATAAAAATGTAAACACAGTGCTGAAGTGAGCCTGCCTGGTTTAAACATGTGTTCAGTAGTTCAGGATGTAGTTCTGATGCTCACTGAACAAAGTCATCTCATATAGCCCAGATGACCAGGACAGACATCTCTTCCCAGATTATCCACTCCAAGAAGTCCTTCCTTTCTCTATCCAGGCTCTGTGATATCCTTTCTGATCCACGAATAATTAACTTTGTTCAGGAATGAGATTTAATATTCATGATTTCCTCCAGAGTGTGAAGCATCAAAGTTAAGAGCTTATTAGGATAAGACAGCCTGTGCTTTCCCACTTAACAGATGTGTCACAAAGTCAAAGTCTCTCTCTGAACTTCAGTTATTTATTGTGTACAAAGGATATTGTGAAGAATTCATGAGAAAATACATGTGAAACATTTAGACCGCATAGGACAGATACATAGCTAAGTAACTGCAGTTACTACTACCATCTTAAGAAAATTATAATTATGATGAACTCAAGGGAGAAGTATGGTATGTCCAAAAAGGGAACCTAACCTAAGTTGGAGACAAGGCAAAGGTTCACAGGGGCAACATCGTTTAAACTCTCTCACCCCATGTCCAGACCGTGGGGAAGGGAAAACAAGGAGACTGGCAAAGAAACCAACCAAATAACATCATGGACGGGGCTTAAACACAAGAGAAAGAGAGAACAGTGGGCTGCCATGGCCAATTCATCAGCAGGAGGCATAAGAAGGAGTGTGGTTACCCAGGGAAGGTGGCCCAGAAGAGACTTTTCAGATGTGGCATTTATGGAAAAATCTACATTTTAAAAATTATATCTACATAAAAAATTACATTTATGTAATTCCGGGTTCTTGAGTCAGATGGCTGCACCTCCTGAGTTCCCATGTTCTGAGTTCCTATGTTCTCCCAAGTTCTTCCTATGTTATCTTTACATAGGTGAAGAGAAGCACTAGAAGAGTGAGGAAATTTAGTTTCTTTGAGCATGGTGCCAAGAGAGGAAAAGGGGTTTTTCCAATAGTCAAGGTTTTAAAAATTAAGGTTTGTCAGTCCAACTGACATTAGGAACTTACAAAAGTAAAAAAAAATACTTGGCTGAGTGCTATAAACAAATGCTGCAAAAAAAAATGACCATCTCTCATCTCATCTCCAGAAGTTTAAAGTCTGGTGAGGCAAGAGCGAAAAACAGAATCTGAGTTGGAAAAATGTTCATTATTCTTGTTACATTACACTTGTCTGAGAAATTATCAATGAACATAAATACTTATAAAGACATAAGAGCATATATAAAGGCAAACTGGAAATGATATAAATGAGGCATGAAGGAAAGGGAGGAAAAGAGTTCAGCCTGGCAATTTAGAAAAGCTATTGAACAATAACCTGAAGATTGAAATGAAAAATGAACAGGTCCATTATGTTATGTAAGAGCCTGGCTGCCAGTTTTTACTCTATTGTTTCATTATTGTATCTTAGCTCCATAAACCTCCAATACCATTTTCTTGTGACATGTACTAAGGGATTGCACTTTTTAGATTATCTTCTCAAAACATGATATTGTATACACACAGCTAGCCACTCCAAAATATTTTAAAACTGCTTAAAAATAAATATACGTATTATAGAAACATTATCTTATTACCCTAATTCTAATATTAATGCATTAATATTAAAATGTAATATAAAAGAATTATAGATTTTTCCATAAATGCCACATCTGAAAAGTCTCTTAAAAACAATTTTAATTTAATCATAAAACAAAGTTTTAAATTTTTAAAATGAAAAAGCATTAACACTTCTATAAGATTACACTGAATTCTTATTAAGAATCACTGAATTATGATTTCACTGAATTCTATAACTTGCTCCAAATACCTGAAATAGATTATTTTGAAAACAATTGAAATAATTACTTACATTTGTTTAAAAAAAGAAAGAAAAGAAAAGAAACAATCATTTGAATTATTTTCCTGTGATTTAAGCACACATTGTTTTACATTCTAGTTAGAAAAACAAAGAAATTAATAATTTTCAATTTGCTACCTGGACCAGTTGCATCAACATCACCTGGAAGTTGTTAAAATATAAAGTTTTCTCAGGTTATACCCCAGACCCACTGAACTGGATGCAAACCATATTTCTATAGGCCCTCTATGTGATTTTGATGCACATAACAATTTGAGAATCAATGGCTTAAATCATCATAAAAGACTGATCCAGCATGGCTTTTCTTTCTTCTGGATAGGCTCTATCCTTTGGTTTTTAAGATCTTTTCTTTACCTCCTATTTTTTCCCCTGTCTTTCTACCATTCATTCAGGACCTCCTTTACTGGCTTCTCTTGCTTTCTGCTTCTACAATGTATCCATATCCACTGTTGTTCCCTAGGTTTCTGTGCTTTGCTACCTAGTGTTCAAGGGTTGTATGTACTGTGGGGACAGAAGGGCGGTAGTGCTTCTTTCTATCTGATTGTGAACCCAAAAGGTTAAAAGTTACTGCCAAAGTAAACTCACCCACTAACATGGTTTTAATATTTATATTAAATATTAATATAATTGTTCTGAAAATGTTTTTTTCTCCTGACTTACCTTACCTACAAACTGTTCCTCCTTATGTCTCATTTGGTACCTCTACATGTCCAAAATCTAATTCATCAGCAGCTCCCCAAACCTGGCTTTCCTCTTCTTTTTTCTTTCCCCCCAGTTATGGTATTATAAGTGGTCAATCATACAAACCTAAAATTTAAGAGTGATTCCTCATAACTAATTCATGAATTTTGTCCTATATTTCTAAAACCTCACAAATCTATCTTCCTTCATTTGAAAGTACTCATGTATGTGCCAATATGCATATTCTAGCTACCAAAACATTTTGTTGTGTTAAGCTCTGTAGTTGTTATAAGCATGAGCTTTGATTATCTATTTCCTACCCTTCAGACCTATCAGAGGTGTCAAGGGACAGTGGCCACCAGGAAAGAGATCCTTGAATACCAAAGCTATTTTCATGGTGACACACATTCCTTCAAATTCTCTTCTCTGTTGGCAAGAACTCATCAGGCTGATGGGATTTTTTCTTTACACAAGCAAGCATTCTGATTAGTCCTCTGCACTAGTGGAAAGGTTCCATGAGCCTTTCTAAGAGATTTAGATAATACCTGGGGCTTGCTGACCCCAGAAACATTCTTTTGTTTAATCTCTCCTAATTGTCTAGTAAATACTACTTGAAAAGATGTTTTGAATATGCTTTCTATGTGTTAAAATTTGTCTCCCAACTATTCAATAATCAGTTTATTCATCTTCCTGGGCACCAAAAATTTATCTTACTTACATAACTATACTTCTCCATTTGTGAAGAGGCACTGCCTTTGCCCTTTCAAAATCTTCATGTTCAGCTGAGTGCAGTGGAGCAAGCCTGTAATCCCAGCACTTAGGGAGGCTGAGACAGGAGAATCTCAAGTTCAAAGCCAGCCTCAGCAATGGCGAGCTGCTGAGACCCAACCTAAGCAACTCAGTGAGACCCTGTCTCTACATAAAACACAAAACAGAGCTGAGGATGTGGCTCAGTGGTTGAGTGCCCCTGAGTTCAATCCCCAGTACCAAAAAAACACAAAAAACTTCATGCTCCTCGGGGCAATAAAAACAGGGGATAGAAGAGTGATTTTACTAGCTGGAGACCCCTGAATGAATGGCCCCTTCAAATTATACTTTATAAATATATTTCAAAATGAAGATAAAGACATCCCAGGAAGACATAAAGTGAAGGGCATAAATGTCTATAGTGGGTTGAGAAGGGGAGATGGAGGCTAAAGGGAGCCCTACACTGAGTACTAAAGAGAAGACAGGCAAATTAAGTGATCAGACTCGGCACTGGTTCCAAATTACAACTGTAAGAGAATACACAGTGCTATAGATGTTGAAATTACAATGACTCTCATCGCTGAGGAAGGCTGAATTCAAGACTGTGCCCTACTTTCTAGCATGATGTATCAAAGGGCCGTAAGAATGTGGCTTTTCTCAATTTATGTAAATCTACTGTTAAAAAACAATGTCTACTATATTAATCAATAATGCTTACATAAGAATTTGTTGTACCTTTTGAATTTAGCACCAAGAACACAATTTTACCATTCATATAAGATAAAAGATCCTTTTATATAACAAGAATAGCAGAATATTTTGATTTTTTCAAGTTCTTTATGCCTACTAAAAAATTAAGAACTGCATTTTTGCATTTATTTATCTGAACATAACATGATATTCTCCTAGCCCTCAATCTGTGTTAGGCTTGTATTTTATTTGATTTGATTCTAATGAATATATGCCCTTTTAGAGTAAAAAGCAACATGACTACCTCTAGTCCCTTCTAAACTAGGTAAAAAATATAAACAACTACACAGATACAGCTAATTTTATTTTCCCCCAATTATCTGCTCTCCCCATTCCCTTGTAAGAACATTTTACATTCCTGCCCACTTTCTTTGACTTTTAGTGCTTCCCAGTGCTGAAACATACTTTCCTGTGGGTGAAAGCTATGATGTGTCAGGGCTTTTTGCTACTTCAACATAATCAGCAAAGGTAGACAGACTACATTTTTAGTAGTATGTTTGTACACCAAAAATTCTAAATGTAAACAACACTAAGGAGCATGATAAGGATTCAGAAAAGTTTGGAATTTCTATCTCTGAGGACCAGAACAGGGAATAGTGTGCACTAAGTCTGAAAATGGATTGGGGATAGGAGATATGAGGAAGGGAAACATAGGATCACTACCATCACACATCTGAACAGTAATCAAATGGAAGAATAGGAAGGAAAAAAGCACTGATTCACTCTTTGTCTTTGAAGGGCAAAACTAACTATAGAATTAGAAAGAGAAAGACTTTGATTTCCATAGGGAATAGATTCTACCAATTAAATTGTTCTAATAAAAGAATAAGTAGTCTTGCAAAATAATATGCTTCCAGAGGCTATGAGTCATGAAACAAAAGCTTGATGGCCACCACGTATTACAGACATTATTGAAAGAAAACCTTATTTTGTGGTAACTTATACCAGATGACCTCTCAGCACCCTTCCAATTCTGATTCTATAAATTCTAGAGAATTATTCATGATACTGCTCAGTTAGGTCTCTTGGACAAAAGAAGAAAAGATAATTTCCTTGACAATAATTAGCTACAGAATAGCTTTTAAGAATCTGCCATTTTTCTGTGTGCCATGAAAATGCATACCGTTTCTTTTCCTCTCAATTCATTATTACTTTTCCATATTTTCTCCAAAGAAAGTAGGACCTAAAGCATTTTGTACATTTTATCATATTCATTAATGAAATTTGGAATTTATTTTAAAGGACATAGACCATTTCAATGAAGCTAAGAATAATCAAATAAGATCACTGGTAAATACCATTTTCATAAATAGAGAACTGAGTTTTTTTTAATAGAAAACCACTCAAATTCCTGATTGGTATAGATGACAATGTGAGAAGGCAACTCTGTAACTTAATTTGTCAAATGTGCAGACCTCTATGTGAAATATAAAGGCTGAGAGTATATAAGATGTTTAAATACTGACATTAAAAAAATGTACATAACCTTCAAACCTGTATATTTAAAATAGCATTTCTTCATATTGTTTGCCTTCTATAAAATCATCAGTAAAGGTCTTATCTGTAATAAGAACAATACTTTCTATGATCTGAACATTTAGTTTGTAAAATCCCTGCATCTGAAAATACTAAAGGATCACTATGTACTCTGCCTATCTGAAAGGAAGGTTGTGAAGATCTATGAAACAATTAAGTAGAAAAATAATATATAAATGTGCAAATGCTACCATCATCATCCTACATGTACCTCTAACTCAACTAGATGATTTTTATTACATTCCAATTAACTGGAATATTTTAGAATAATTTAGAAGATGCAAAGACTAAAGTTGTTAACAGAAAAACTAATATTAAATTAACATTAAAATTAGTATCCCACTATCTGGAACATTTAAGATGAGAAGCATTGACATATGAGATATTCTCCAATCTTTTACTGCCTGGGGTATTGTAGTTACTATACAATGAAACTTCAAGTAAAAATTATTCAGTAACAAAAGCAGACCAACTTAATTGCTATATATATTTTTTTTAATCAAAAGGAGTAGCTACTTACCAACAAGCCTTATTACATTTAACGTCGTATTTGTTAAGATGGGTGCGTTCACCTTATTTAGACTGTAATCTGATTTCTTCCGACTTTTTAGGGTTTCTCGAGAAACACTTAATACAGAAAAGTAAGAGTCAAGTCACAATTGTCAAGAATTGTCAAGTAATAAACCAGTAAGCTATTCAGCTCAGTATCTAGCTATCATTCACTAATTATTCACTGCAGTTCTTACTGTATGTCAGATGAACTCACAGTACAAAGAACAGAAATAAATAAGCAAAGAAATATAAGTACTATAAATGTACCTCTTTGATTCTAAAACATTATCAACCATTAATAAAAAGCAGATTTTCTAGGGAAATTATATATGTAGGTACAAATGTACTAACTTTCCTGACTGTATAAGATATGATGGCAACATTGGGGTTGAGGGGCTGTACTAGATACAAAAGAAAAGCAGAAGTCATATGGCAAGTGCAGAAAACAAAGGACAGCAAGTAAGGGGGCAGGTGAAATGAGAACACAGTGTGCTGAGAGAAGTACTGGAGTCCAGTATAGTAGCTTATAGCAGACAGAAAGAACAGCAACAGGAAAAGAGGTAAGCACAGACCACAAAGTAATCAAACCTAAATAGTAGGAACCCTATCTTGAATACAGTAGTGAACCAATAAAAACTTTAACCAGGAAAATGACATGATTAAATTTCTATCTAAGAAAAAAATCTAAATTCATATTAAGACTGAATTGGAAGGAGGTAAGACTCTAATAAGAAGCCAAGGTAAGGAAGATGATTGAATAATCTGGTATAGAGATGATTTTGGCATGATACAGGATGGTCACTACCTCTTAGGACAAGGAAAATTGATATATTCAAGGGACACTTAAGACGTTAGAATCGATAATAACTGCTAACTGATTGACTTCAGTAAGTAATTCACATGACTCAAACTTCTTATGGGTAAGTTAGAGGGTTTAGGAGTCTGCATCAACCCTACCAAAAACGGAGGTATAGATACATGAACAAGCAGACTCTATTTTACTCATTTATTTCAACTCAATAGAGCTTTCCTTTTGACCAAAATATACCCAAAACGTATCTAATGAAGAAATTCAAAAAATATTTCTATTCAGTTCAAAGTAGATCACAGATCACATGTACATATCTCAATACCATACATACATAAAAACCTATACAAATAAATTTTCCCTATTAATAAATCTACAACTACATGACTTCCTCACTTTTAAGAAGAGAATTATTTCAAGTTAATCAATTATCTAGAAACCGTAGGGTTTAAGGTAAAGAAGAATGTACTTAAATCGATCATTTAAGTCCTTTTTGTTGTTGGTGCAGTACTAGGGATTAAACCCAGGGCCACATGCATGGCACCTAGCATTGGGCCACATGCCCAATCCCTTAAATCTATCACTTAAAAAAAGTATATCTAGCTGGGTGTGGTAGCGCACACCTGTAATCCCAGCACTTTGGGAGGCTGAGACAGGAGAATTGTGAGTTCAAAGCCAGCCTCAGCAACGGTGAGGCGCTAAGCAACTCAGTGAAACCCTGTGTCTAAATAAAACACAAAATAGGACGGGGGATGTGATTCAGTAGTCGAGTACCCCTGAGTTCAATCTCCAGTACCAAGAAAAAAAAAAAAAAATATATATATATATATATACACACACATATATTTATGTTTGCTAAATTTCTGATGTTAATATTTCAACAAATAAAAATCAGGCATATTTAACTGGGAGAAGGTGACAAAAATTTCTAATATAATTATAATAGAGGGCTGATAATAAAATAAAACTCAACCACTACAGGAAACCTTAATAGAAAGTTCAAATAGAGAACTCAAGACACCAGGAAAATAAGTAGAGACCTGCTGTATTTACTAGATTGAGGCAAAAACTCCATATTGAAAATGATGGCTACTTTCTCCCTGAGGTTCTCTGATCTATATGAAGCATGTGTTGCCTCCAAAGGCAGCAGTGATTGTATAAATATAAAGATTTTCTTCTTTTGCAAAAACTGTTGATCACTAAATTAAAAGGCCTTTGGTTATGCCCAATATTTTCATTTTCATTTCATATTTTTTAAAAATTTGGAAAAAGATTGGCTTGTGAAATTTAAAAAATCAGAAATTAGAATCTTGCTGCAAGAAACAATGTCAAAAAGGCTATGTAAATTAAAAAAAACTGGTTTAAAACCTTTTTTGAGCCTTTTAAAATCACCTAATGTGGTATTTTCTTTTTCTTTATTTTTAAATAGTAATAGTCAAACTCATAGTCAAATGAATTGATTTGTGAAAAACTAAAATAAAGCTTTGCTAAGTAGAACGCTTCCTAACGGTATTTTTACTGAAAATCTACTGTTATGGAATATAAAAGAAAACCTACATTTTCAGTCTTTCTGGGATCATTCTTTAAAAAAAATTAACTTTTGTCATAGGATGTGATAACCACCAAATTTTTTTTTGATTTTTTTTCTTGACCTTTAAAAGAAATTCAGTAATATGTCAAAAATACAGCATAGAATGTTAAATACCATACACCCTAAATAATTACCTTTTCACAGGAACATCTCCTGTCTGCTCATCCACATAATCTCTCTTGAGTTCCTCAGGAACATCACTGTCACTGTCATATTCCTGATAGGCACTCTTTTCTTGTTCATCAGACTCATACTAAAGAGAACAGAGTAAAACACAACAATAAGCACAGAAAGCAACCTTTCTTGGAGTCTTCAAAATAATTAAATTAACTCAATTTTATAAGAAACAGTTGATATAGGTAAATTCTTAATTATTTAGCCTTAATTTTGCCATCAAGAATCATCCTTTCATTTTATTCTCTATCATCCTCCCTAAACCAGCTGGAAAGAAAAGGAAAATAAAAATATTATACCTATAAAAGCTTATAAATGTCCAACAAAAGCAAATCTCCATTTACAAAAAAACCAACAAACAACAACAAAAACACCTCACTGGACCTTAATTGAGGAACAGAGTATCTTTCGTTCTTTCTTTCCTTCCTTCCTTCCTTCCTCCCTCCCTCCCTTGCTCCCATCCTCCCTTCTTTCTTTCCTCCTTTCTTTCACTTTCTCTTTCTCTCTCTCTGTCTTCTTTCTTTCTTTCTTTTTACTGGACTTCAAATGAGGAACGGAGTGTACATTTTTCTTTCTTTTTAATAAAACAATCTGGAAGTTTCATCACACTTATATCCAGTTTGTTAACTCATTAGATAAAGAGGTTGAGTATCCAATTCTCCACCTCTGGAAGTACTAACTCAGCTTAATAAACGCATATAACACACATGCTGATGTTCTACTTAATTCATTATAGTGAGCGTTAGTTCCAAGAGCAGCTTAGAACATTATGCTTAGCACTCAGGGACCTACTGAGAGCAAGGATAAAAATAGTAGGCTTACTCTTGAAAAGATGTATACCTTCCTATATTTTCATCACCTATTATATTCCCATGGCCAAATGCCAGCAAGGGGAAGGACAGTGGAAACCACACAAGGCAAAGAAAGCAGTGGCAATATCATCATCATCAAATTAATGTTACATATTAATATGGTTAAAATTTGACCAAAATTATTGTTTTTGACCTGTCAGGATGCCCTCTGCTTTCACAGAGTCTGAAAACAATTCTAAAAAAGTTTAATACTATTTGACAGCTGAGGAAACTAATATGATGAGGAAAGTGGAAAATTCAACAACTACTTTTTAAAGGTCTATTAAGGAAAAGCATTTTGTCAGGCCATGTTTAGATGTGGTCTCAGATTCTCAAGGACTTAAGTTGTATCTAAAAAGATTAGATCACATATTAATAATTGCAAAAAAAAAAAAAAAGCACTGTAGGCTTTTCCTATACTTATACATAGTTTGATTCTGATGATATATAGATTAGTGTTCCATGCAAACTAGGGTTTCCTGGTTATTACAAGAGAGATTCATGATTACATGGTATAATGGATATTCATTATTTAATTAGATACTTGCAAATTTGCCTAAAATTTCCTTGTAAGCCCCAAATCAATACTTAAGATATTTTTGTGGTTATTCATAGACATGTACAAAGGTAAAAACTCTGAGTCATAAAATATACACATTTTCAGCTGAGGGTATGCACTGCCTTCTTGTTGCTCTTATACCATAAACAGCTGTCCCTATCATGGTTTTGTATTTTTATGTTTGTATTTTATATTTTCATGCTTTAATGCTGGTGACTTTGTTGTTTAGAATGGCCTCCATTTCAAGACGGTGTCAAAGTGCTATATAGTGTCCCTAAGCACAAGGCAGCTGTGATGTCCCTTACTGAGAAAATGCTTGTACTGGATAAGCTTCACTTAGACCTAAGTTATAGTGCTGTTAGCCACAAGGTCAATGCTAATGAATCAACAGTATGTATTAAATAAGATGTCTTTAATAGAAGCATACATAAAAAAAGGTCATATATTGATGAGTTGATGAGTATTTTGTGACCAGAGGCTCAGAGGAATTTAATTCTATATGCACCATAGAAGCAATGGATTAGCATGTATAACACAATTAATGCAAAAAATAAGGATCAAATGCTATGAGTTTTAATTTACAAATCATTATAGAGGGAAACATTATTTCAAAATAATTAAAGTGCCTTTTAATTCTTCTCAGTTTAGTCTATATAGAGGCAAAATGTCACCAAAGAACCATAATTTTAAACATGGCTTACTGTGAAATAATTTAAAGTTCATGATAAAACATGATGATGATAGTATTTTTAAAAAATAGATGTTCAGTAAACAAAAAAGAAATTCCAAAATTAAATACAGAAACAAATGCAGTAGATTTTTCTCAGATCAGGTCTGAGCAGTTTTCACTTTGGCTTCACAAATCTAAAGTAAAAATCATGGTCAGTTCCTTTAGAAATCATGAAGCTCAGGATATATCAAACAACATACTTTGTCAAGTGAAGTATTTTGGAACACCTTGTAGGGACTTAGGAAGCAAGAATTTTCCTCACTATAAATAAGGGATAACCCAGAATTGCAAAATAATTTTCCAAGGATCACATAGTTAATAAACAATAAAGGTGATATTCATTACCAGACTTAAAATCTTTCCACTAACACTATTAAGAGTGTTTCTGAGCTGCTCAAAATGTTGCTAAAGCAATGTATTTCTAAATCTTAAAAACATCCCTGCCAGGTGACTAAGCAAGACACTACTCTCTCTCTCTCTCAGATAAAGAAATATGAAACAAATGAGTAGATACCCAGGAATGGAGCTAAGAAAAAAGTGCAAATGATTTATTCCCTCAACCATCTCATACAGTATTCAGTGAAGAAACTATAATATTCCTAAGATTAATAATCTGGTAAGAACATAAAGCAAACATAAAGGCAAATGTATTGAAGAGTCGCTATCCATACAAGTACTATTGTAGGTACACAGGCATGTACGTACAAAGGTAGCTGGCGGGTGGATAAAAAAAAAAATCTAGCACATTACCTTCCTCATTGGGTAAAACAATTTTAAATAAATCTAACTTCTGTTTCACAGTGTGTTTTAAAACTATCACATACCCCATTAGAAGCCAAGACGTCTTCTGTTTCTTCATCTTTGTGGCTGGCCTGAATTTCAAATGGATTCCCACCACTACAGTACTGCTCAAACAAGGTCACTGTTTTTGATGAAGTTGAGACTGGCTGCTTACTAGGCGAAACTGATGGGGAACGAGACTGTTCCATGAATTTAAATTCCTAGACATTAAAAAAGGAACCAAATGCCTTTTAGAAAAAACAATAACATACAAGTAGTAAACATATTCCATCAATGTAAATGTAGAGTGAATCAGGGGGAAAAATGATGATCTAATCTGCTTTTAAATTTTACAGGTTGCCTGAAATCACAATCTTAGACAAGTTTAAATGTTTTTAATGACCACTCAGTCAATGATATCACTTAAATCAGTGCTATCTGTATCAAGTTGAATACTTGACTTTAAGGAATTGCACAGAAATTTTTTTAAAATAACTTAGAAATTTAAATGGTATTTTTAAAAAAATTAATGTAGCAATTGAAGTCCTAGCAGGATACATTCTGAACTAATAGAATCATTTATAAAAACCAATTAAGTCACATACTTTGTTTGCTCATATGCTTGTACCATTTAAGATATTCTACAATAAAGCATGGAGTATATATGTTGATATCTATAAAACTTCATTTACTTTTCTTAATATACCTGTAAGCAGACAACACAAACAGGTGATGTGTCTTCTACTTTTTAGCTTGCTATTTTACCCATTAATATTCCATTAATTTTTTATATATTGTAGGGAATATCACCTGGATTCTCTATTCTTCTATTTCTTCATCTGTAAAATGAGAGGACCAGTCTAAATTGGGAGAATCACAAATGCCAGGACTAAAAGAGCTGTAATACTTAGTCCAAATCATACATTATCCAGATGAAGAAACTTGAGATGTTCTGCAGGGATTCAGTGCCAAATTCAAGATTACACAGCTAACTAGAGAAAGAGCTCTCTTTTAAAATAGTATCTAAAGTTCATTTGAATTACAACTTTTTTATTTGATAATTTATCACAAAAAATTCAATACTTTTCTATATCTAAAGATTAATCTCAAATTTGTCTCTTCATATTCAGTGATATTCTTATTATAAGATCCAATGGTATTATTAAAAGGTATTCTTAAATTCCTAAAAAACACATTGGCTTGTTAAGTTTCAAATTATGTATGAATTCGTTTTCTTTCTAAATTTCAACTACGTATTAAGTCAGATTCACTGTAAGGTCTAAGAATTATGTCCTTTATTTTTCTAATTTATAATTTTATAAACAAAGGATTAATATAAATTAATGAGACAATTTTTTAAAACATCCACAGAATATAGTACGTGCATCTAGGAATATAGAACATGCCTCTAGTAAACAACAAGTTGTGAATAGTTTTCAAGGTAACCTTTGAAGGAAATAATGCTTCCCTGAATGAAAATTTTTCAAAGTGCCTTTAAAAGTAAGTTCTTACAATTATACTAAGTACGTATACAAACATTCACAATTTGATGGTTAAATAAAAATTTTAAATACGTATTCTAAATATAATGTTAAACTTAGAATTCTAAATAATGTTAAGGAATTATATTAATTATATTAGAATTTGTAGATTCTGTTAATTTAATGTTAATCTCATTATTTTGTTAGTGCTAATTAAAATTAATGTTAATTTTGTTGTCTTTGAAACATTTGTTACCAACACATTTCAATATTTTTAATATTTGCATATTAGAAAAGGAACACAATAGAACTAATCATATAGTCTTTGCATTTATCCAGACTAAGAAAATTGCTTACAGAAAGCCACTCCTTCCAAAGGCAAAAACAGAAAACACTACTTTCAAAACATGGATCTAAGCATATGCACTGCATTTTGATATCAATATTTATAGAACAAAATATTTCAAACAAATGTTTATTTACAGTGTGTTTCAATTAAAGGTGAAATCAAACCTATTAAAGACATTTTTTACAGATTGCTTATTCTGTAGAGATTCAAGGAATCAAATTAACTAATAAAAATTAGGTAAGATTATTTTTTATAAGTGTCTCTTTTATTTCTGAGGCAATCTCATTATAGGCAAATTTATGAATTGTTGTATAATTTAAGAGCCTTAGTATAATTAAAAGGGACAGTATAATTTAAGTCCCTTTAAGAAAAGAGAAATATTCTACATATGTAAATAAACTTTTGTATTCAACAGTACCAAAATATAACTGATTATCTTTCTGAAAACTTTACAGCAGTATACCCTCTTCTGAATTTGAAAGTAAAAGAAACCAATTTAACTGCAATTCTTCTTAGGCAAAAGAGTTTTCCTGAAGCATGTAAACTGTATTTTGTAAATAGATAGATTTTTCATACCCAAAGGATCATTCTTGTGGAAGGGGCCTGCCACTAATGACTTTCAAGGAAAGAAGACACATCATCATTCCTTAATTTCATTAGTTCATAAATGCTCATATATGTTTTCTTAAAAAGTAAAAAGATTAAAAGATGACTTAAAGACAGCCTGCTCTAAGAAACACTTACATGAAGTTGCAAAATGCTGAAATTTGACTTAACAGGACAAAGTTCCCAAGTCTCATTCTCTAAGAACATTCTCAGTTCATCGAGTCGTGTTCTTAAAAACAAAAGAAAATACACATTCTAAAAGAAGAAAAATACTCTGTATACAAGAAATGAGGAAATAAAGTATTGTATAATTATAGGATTATCATGATCATAATCGAGTTTGAGAACCCATTCAGATTAACATCGTAAACACAAATGTTCATTTTTACTTGCTAATACTTTAGCCTTCAAAGAAAAAATTCTCGAATGTTTACTAGCTGCATATTTTTACTATACTGCAAAAATAATGAATGTATGGGATATGGCTTTTTTTTGTTTTGTTTTGTTTTTTGGTACTGGGGATTGAACCCAGGGGTACTCAACCACTGAGCCACATCTCCAGCCCTATTTTGTGGGGGGTTTTTTTGTTTTGTTTTTTTGTTGTTGTTGTTGTTTTTACGTAGAGACAGGGTCTCACTGAATTGCTTAGCGCCTCATTAATGCTGAGGCTGGCTTTGAACTTATGATTCTCCTGTCTCTGCCTCCCAAAGTGCTGGGATTAAGTGCTAGGCCTGTGCCATTGCACTCAGCTGGGAAATGGCATTTAATTAAGTAACAAAACTAAAAGCTTGTCACCAACTCATGTGCCTAAAAATCCTTGTTAATCATATATCAATGCCAAAACACAGAGAAATAATTTACAAATTATATGAAAACATACACACAAATACTTTATGCTAAACAGCAATAAACCTGAACCATACTTACTCGGCTATAATATCAAAATAATTAATCAGTCTCCAAAGATCTTTAGTCAGGGCCTATGCCCACAAATTAAACTAGTAAGTAAGACATACGTGTTCCAGACAGTCCACTAATCACTTTATGTCATACTGATCTTTCTATAATACTTCTATCTGTCCAGAGTAATCCTTACATTATATATGGAGTCCCAGGAAAACAAATCCTTGCTTCCAATTGCATAAAGGGTCAGCACCTGTCCTATTCTTCTCCTTCTTATCACAAACTGTTGCTATCATGCTAAAAACAAAAATCAAGATTTTTTTTCAAATCCTCAGATTCTAAAATAAAGAGGTAATAAACAGATAAATCCATGAAATGCAGGAACTGCTTCAAATATTGGTTTAATAGGCAAGAACTTTAAGATAATTATTATGTTAAATAAAACAGAGACAAAGAAAAGAACTTCAAATAAATGTAATAAAAACAAACAAAAAAGAATCAAACAAATTCCAGAACCAGAAAATAACAATGCCTCTAATTAAAAACTGATTGGAAAAGCAAAACAGCAGACAAGGGGTACCAGAAGACAGGATTAGTGAACTTGAATACAGAACAATAAAAAATATCCAAACTGAAGCACAAATGGAAAAAGAAAATGGAAAAAAAAAAAAAAAAAGATCATAAGGAATATGGAGTATAGTTGAAACATCTAGTGTGCATGCAGTTGCGTAGAAAGGACAGAAAAACTGAGCAAGAGAAATACTGGGAGAGGGAATGGCTTAGAAATCATAAAAGTGATTGGGTCCATGCCTAATACAACACACACATCTTATAATTCATTAAGATCTAATGTAAGAACTAAAACTACAAAATTTTACAACTCAACAATAAAAGACCAATAACCCAATTAAAAAATGGGCAAAAGCTTTGCAAAGATATTTCTGCAAAGAAGATACATACACACACACACACATACATACACACACACATGGCCAGTAGCACATAAAAACTTAGCATCTTTAATCTTTAGGGAAACGCAAATCCAAACCATAACAACATTCACACATACCAGGACAGCTATGATTGAAAAGACAGAAAATAAATGTTGACAAGGTTTTGGGGAAATGGACCCCTTAGACAATAATGGTAGGAATGTAACATGTTACAACTACTGTAGAAGTCATTTGAGCAGTTCCTCAAAATGCTAAACATATTATAGAATCCAGCAATTCCACTGTTAGTTTCCTATAGCACATTATCACATACTGAATGACTTCAACTAACAGAAACTTATTCTGTCACAATTCTGGAGGACAGAAGCCTCAAATCTGCAACACTGGGTGAAATCAAGGTGTTGGGAAGGGTGGACTCCCTCCAGAAGCCATAAGGGAGAATTCATCCACCCCTCACCTTTTCCAGCTGCTGGTGGCTGCTGGCATTCTTAGACTTGTAGTCACAGCACTCTCTCTGCCTCAGGTTTCACTTTGCCTTCTCTCTCTTCTACGAGTTTTTCCTGAGCATCTGTAGTATTTCTCTCTGCATTCCTCTTATTTGTGATGGTATTTGGGGCCTACCCAATAATAGAAGATATCTCACTCAAAATTGCGTGTGTGTGTGTGTGTTTTACACACACATGCTGGAGATGAAACCCAAGGGCCTTGCACATGCTAAGCCAGTAGTCTACTACCAAGCTAAACCTACCCAATCCCAGAAAATAATTACTGTTTTTGGTTTAGTTTATTGTTTTGTTGTTGTTGTTGTTGTTGTTTTCTTCCATGCTGGGATTGAACCCAAGGCACTATGGTCTCACACATGTGCTCTACCACTGAACTACACCATTAGCCCCTCATCACAAAATTCTTAACACAATTACACCTACATACCCCTTTTCCAAATAAGTTCATATTTATAGTTTCTGGGAGTTCAGGACTGATATGCTCAAGGGAAAAAGGAGTGATTTATTTCAACCTATTATAATATACTCTAAAAGAATAAACTTTTCTTATTTAGGCATGAAAAGAAGTTTTTTCCCCCCACAAAAAAGGCAGTTAACTTCTCCCTTTTAACATCAGTCAGTATACTGTTAGGGTTCTTGAAAACATCTTATAAATTTTGATCATTAGAGTAATTTATAAAATCAAATATAAAAATATATTTGTTATTAAATAAAATGTTTTAACAATTATACATTGCCACATAATTTTTATGTCATCACTGTTTAAATCAGAATATTTGTGCTTTTGGAAATCTTCCAACATCCAGCAGAAGAATGACAATTTTGGGTGTATACAAACTTAGTACATGAACATAAAGAAATTTTGGGGAATATATATTTTGTAATTTTAAAATATAAAAACTCATAATGATACTGTGTTGACACATATGCTTAACATAATTTTTCCCTAGAATAAGATAATGGTATGCAAATTTTTGTACAACTACCACAAGAAACATGAGTACACTTAATAAATAGATGTTCCTCAAGAAAGCAAAATGCTTCTATTTTCACCTTTTTATTATGTCTACATCTTCAAATTAATAGCCTCAATAGACTTTCAAAGTAAGAGTAATCTGGTTCAAGTATTTATTCCTTTTTCAAGGGCTCTATTTAGCAGTAGAGGGCCATAAAACACATTATATACACATTTGAAGAGTTTTATTGAAAAAAAACACTTGACCCATATATCATATTTCACAGGTTTTCAGTATTGGTAGTATGATTTGGTGAAAGGGATATTAATTTGGGATTTATTAGATTTAGATTTATCACCGGCTAATGTCATTTTAGCCAATTCAACTTAAGTCCACCGAAATCATTTCTAAACTGTCAAGTGAACCTTCCTTTATTAAGAAAAAAAGTACTTTAGAACACATTGATGGGGGATGCCAACTTTACCAAGTGACTTTCACTATAATTTCTGAAATGGCAACTGTTAAGAGAGAGGTATAAGCTACACCGGCTTAAGCTTCTGGCCTAACACTGGGGAAAAAAAGAATATTAAAACATAATTAAATCCTTGCTTTTTGCCAGGTGTGGTGGCACATGTCTATAATCCCAGTAGCTTTGGAAGCTGAGGCAAGATGATTGCAAGTTCAAAGCCAACCTCAGCAAAAGTGAGGCACTAAGCAACTCAGTGAGACACTGCTCTAAATAAAATACAAAATAGGGCTGGGGATGTAGCTCAATGGTGAAGTGCCCCTGAGTTCAATTCCTGGTACCCACTCCCCAACCCCCAAAAATCCTTGCTTTTTCAAGCTGTCCCAGACTTTACATTATACAACACAGCAATGAAAAAAAGGAATGATGTGTAGGCAATACTCATGGATACCATTTCATCAAACCACCTCAGATTACAACTGATGGAACCACAACTCAGAAAGCTGGCGAGGAAGGGCGGGGACCCAAGCCTATCATATCCCAATCCAGCTTTTCTCTAAAAATATAGCACAGCCTCATCAGTGAGAAATAAGATTCACAAATGTTTCTGAAAGAAGTCCTTTAAAATGTAAAGTGTTTAAAAATAGTAAATAATTCATTTCCATCTTCTTTAACTTCACCAAGGTGAACTACTGTGGGGAATCTCTATCATGGTCAGAGTCTATAAGGAAATGCCCATGCCTAGTTGCCACAGAGGACAAACACTTGACAAAAGCAGGATTTAGAATGGAGGCAACTAAGGAAACAGTACTGCTACAGTGCCAACACCTCCAAAGGTCTCCCTGTTGTCCTGTTGGGTATAAAGCGCTCTTTGGGGAAACTGCAATCTGGCAATGCCTTCATACTGGCAGGAAAATTGAGGTTTCTGGCTCCTTTTCCTCCATCTGTGATTAAAAGGCCTCTCTCCCTTCTATATAGCAATGTTTATAGCCAGACCTTCTGTTTTAGGACAAAAGGAAGTTATAAATAAAAGCAATGTTAAGGTTTCATGCTGTTCCCTAACCACTGTTTCCCTGATGTTTATTCAACTAAATTTGTTTTAAATTTCTTCATTCAATTATGAAACTCAAAGGCTCTGTTTTGGTACAAGTTCAACTTAAATTTCCTTTCTAAGCAATTTACTTAATAGCTTACAATGAGCATAGAAAACTTGTATATAAATCTGTTTAATTATTAATTAATCAATGGTTTGATGTTCAATAATTTCTCTACTGACATAGCATATATCACGAGTAGATATTGATATTGAGTAGATATTGATATTGAGTAGATATTGATATTGATATTGAGTAGACATTGACAATGAACAAAGAAAGAAAGCAGAATTTGAAATCCTGACTCACTCTCTGGCACCAAATAAAAACAAAATCAAAACTTAGTGGTGGAAAGTCCAAGTTCAGAATAAAAGGTAAGTAAGATACAACTCAATTCAAATGACAAAATGTATGTAAAAGGCACAGCTCAGGGTCTAGCTTGTACCAAGAAAGGTTCAATGTTGGTTCTCTATTCTCTCAGTTTAACACTGTTTTAAGGATACACTCACAATGCTGTATAAACATTCTTTGCCATCTTCCTCCACTCCTAAAACCATTCCTCATCACCCTTTCTAAATTCATCAGTGATGATTGTAATACACAATCCTGGCTTTGTAGTCAGTATCTGAGTATCATAAAGTTCCCTCCATAATCCATCTTACTCCAGAAAGATGCTCTCAAGTACCCTCTCCCTCAGAACTGTGTCTACTGGTCTGATTTCTTTACTACTTGCACCATGTACAAGTAGGCATGAACAGTGGCTCAATTGTTTTGGCGAACCCTGATATAATGATCATCTTTTACCCATAAAGAAATAATTTCAATATTTGAGACCCTCCCCCAGACAAAAAATATATTAATATTTATAATGAATAAATAATGAGAGCATTCTATCATATTTTTGGTGAAACAGCCTTAACTAGAGCTGCAGAATATATTCCTTCAAATTCAAAAGTGATTGTTTAAATTAATACTATAAGAATAAGCATTAAACAGAACTATTCTCCATTATCTACAATTATTTAAAATTTATTAGCATTCTTACCTATGGTAGTTCTTGAAATAGTTGACGCTTTGTTTTCTAATAGATTCTTGCAAAACTTCAGACTTGCTACCACAAAATTCTTCTCCAACTTGCATCAACCTGGTTGGATAGCAAAGTTTTTGTAAATTTCTGTGACATCCTTACAGGGAAAAAAAAATTCACATTTTCTTTCTTCAAAGAAAACAGATCATAAAAATTGGATGTTTGGGAAAATTCTTAAAAAAATCACAAATTCAAAATTTTTTATGAATATCCAAAGGGCAGAAATATTTAAATCCTTATACACAAAACCAGCAGCAATTAGTTATGTATGTATGATCATATTCATTTTCATGGAGAAGTTATACATAACTCATTAATTTATGATTTCTTTGATTATCATGGTTGAATCAAACTATAAAATAAGATAAGATCGCAAACACTACCTGCTGATTATATCCAAAACAAAAATGAAGTCATCATATTTGAATATAGACAAATCAGTTCCAAGCAAGTAGGTTTTCACTTTTAGCTGAACATCCTATAAGACAAAAAAAAAATTCAATTAACTCTATATATAGAAAGTTCTCAGAACCACTTATTCTATATTTCCACATAAAATGAGACAGATACACATTCTTAATTTGATAAACAATATCTCTTTAAGGCTAATAGCCAACAGCAATACAATAGAGACAATCCCATGAATATGAGATACAAAAAAAAAGTAAATGTCAGAATCATCACTACAATTCAACAGAGCTCTACAAAACTCTATCCATTATAAAAGACACACAAAGGGGCTATAGCTCAGTGGTAGAGCCATTGCCTAGCATGCGTGAGGCACTGGGTTCGATCCTCAGCACCACATATAAATAATAAATGAATAAAATAAAGATCTATCAACAACTAAAAAAAATTTATAGAAATAAAAAAAAAAGACACACAAAACACCTATACGAGAAAAGAATATATCCTCATAATGGATATAAGGACAAAAATTGTCTTTATTTATGCATGGCAGTGGCTGCATAGAAACTTTAAACAATTAAAAATTAATAACTATGAGAAGTGACTAAGGATAAGATAATATATATAATACATAAAAATTGATTACTTTTCAGGTGTATCTAACAAGAACCTTAAAATGGAGAAATTCATTTAAAATAGATTAAGAACAGAATATACGAGGAGTAATTTTGATAAGAAATATCAGACCTATAAAAACAACAACGTCAGTGAGATAAAAAAAGACTGTAATCCTTGCACATAGGGAGGCTGAGACAGGAGAATCGCAAGTTCAAAGCCAGCCTCAGCAATGGCGCTAAGCAACTCAGTGAGACCCTGTCTCTACATAAAAAACATAAAATAGGGCTGAGGATATAGCCCAGTGGTCGAGTACCCCTGAGTTCAATCCTTAGTACCAAAAAAAAAGAAAAGAAAAGAAAACTGAAATTTCAATAAATAGCAAGTAATAAGACTGAATGAGAAATGTCAGTTTTTCCAGTTAATGTACAAATGCAATAAAATTCCAACCAAAACTTTTCTTCTAATGGAGGAACTTTGGTCACAGGGTAGGAGCGGGGAGGGGGCAAGGGGACAGTAAAGATAGTGGAATATGATGGACACCATAGCCCTAGCTTTATGTATGACTGCATGTATGTTGTGATTCAATATCACATACAACCAGAGAAATGAAAAAAAATTAAAAATAAAAAAATATACACCTGATACACACACAAAAAAAAACCTTATTTTTGAACAATTATTCTAAAATTTACCTAGAAAAATGAGATAACTGCTTTTTAAAAAATAAAGCTTTGTAAAGATGGAATAAATGTTATGATTAAAGTTGAAAGTTATGTACTACCAACATCAAATACATTAAAAACTAAAGATAAAAAATGTTAGCAATATAAAAATATACACAGAAATCAATAGACAAAAGACAACTCAGAAGTAGTGTACAATATATATTATGTAAATATTATGTACATAATATATATAATGGCTTAAAAAGTTGTTTTAGTCAGCTTTTTCGCTGCTGCGAGTGAAAGACCTGACAAAAACAACACAGAGGAAGGAAAACTTATTTGGGGGCTAATAGTTTCAAGAGGTCTCAGCCAGCTCCACTGCTCTGGGCCCAGGCTGTGGCAGAACATCATGGTAGAAGGGTCTGGAGTAGGAAAGCTGCTTAAAACATGATACCAGGAAATAGAGAGTTCCCCTCACCAGGGACAAAATATATACTCCAAGGCATGCCCCCAATGGCCTATCTTCTCTAGCCACACCCTACCTGCCTACAGTTATCACCATTCAAGCAGATTAACACACTGATTAGGTTAAGGCTCTCGCAACCCAATCATTTCACCTTTAAACTGTGTTGCACTTTCTCCACATGAGCTTTTGGGGGACACCTCATATGTACACCATAACACAAGTAGTACTAAAAACTTCTATTTTATGGATTATTTACTTTGTGCCACACATTATGCTAAGAACTTTACATATTATCTAAGGATAAGAGCAGCCCTGCTAAGCAGGCACTTATAATCCCCCTGTAAGAAGAGAAACTAAAAAGAACTCATGTAATTATCCTTAGATGCCCAGCGATGACAAAACAAAGCCTTGAATCCAGGGCTATAGTCCTTCAAAATCTCTTTTTTTCAGTGTATTTTACAACAAATGAAAGGTAAGGGGGTAGAATTATTTGGCAAGCACTGAAAGGAAAATTATTTAAATTGTGGAGGAAAACAATCCCCTTTTAAGTGGGGTATGTGCCGAGGTGTGGTGGCACATACCCCTACTCCCAGCTACTCAGGAAACTGAGACAGGAGAATAGCAAGTTCAAGGCCAGCCTGGGCAACTTAAAGAGACTCGGTCTCAAAACAAAAAATAAAAAGGGCTGAGTATGTAGCTCAGTACTATAGTGTCCTGGCATTAATCCCTAGTACCAAAATCAAAAAACAAAAACCCCTTTCTTCATAGGATACATCAAAAGAAATGTAAAATAGATTAAATAATTTTTGCATGTTTTCAACAGTAAAAATTATGTTACAGATTAATTTAATAAAGCCAAAATATTGTAGGTAGTACTCTTTAAGTACTAGAAATACAGCAATTAATATAAAATTTAGATGAATACTCATAATTACCAGATTATATAGCTGAGCAGATGGGCAAGAATGTTCTAAGAAACAATGTAGCATAAGAACTCACAAAAGCACAAAGGTTAATAGTTTGATATCATAAAAATGCTAACAATCTGCATACTGAAAATAAGTTGAAATAAAATAAATAACAGATAAGAAATTACTCATCACAAAATTCATTTTGAATATGAAATAAATGAATAAAAAACATGAGCAAATAGTTTTTAAAAATTACAGTGGTAACTAATAAAATTTTAAATGTTCAACTTCTCAATTAAAAGATAAAGTGTCTCAAAAAAAAAGGAACAAAACTTTACATTTATAGAAACACCCACAAAATAAACCAAAAAAATTAAAATAAAATAAAGGGATAAGTAAAAGATTTGATGGACAAATATGAATGAAATAAAGATAGGAGTGGCAATATTAAGCAAATGAACACAGGAAATCATGTAAAGAAAAGATATGGTGGTTATTCGCATTTCGGGATCAGTCAATATGGCATCCCAATATAAAGCAAATTTGTAAAAAAGAAGAGTCTAAGAAAACTATGATTATTCTGCAATGTTAAAACTCCTTCAGAACTGTAGATTCATAAACAAAAAAAGAAAAGGTTATAGACTAGAATAATATAATTTAATAAATTTGATTTAACATATAGAACCTAATTTCCAGTACAAAAAGAAAAGAGATGATCATTTTTCAAATGCTTTAGGAAGAGTTTTAGAAGTGGATGGCACACAGAATGAAAAGAAAATCTCAAAAATGCATAATAGTACAATCTTAATTTTCTATACTAGAGGATATTAGTAAGTATTTTTTTATTTTATTTTTTTAGTTGTAGATGGACACAACACCTTTATTTTATTTATTTTTATGTGGTGCTGAGGACCGAACCCAGTGCCTTACACGTGCGAGGCGAGTGCTCTGCCACTGGGCCACAATCCCAGTCCCAGTATTTTTAAAATTCCCTTTCACATATAAAATTTTGAAAGATGAAAAAAGAAAATTTTGGAAGATCAACACTTTATTTAAAAGCATCCAAACTGAATTCTAACCAAAGTAACACAGTTCCTTAGTCAACATTATTACTAAGGATAAAGAAATAATGATAAAGTCTTCTTTCATACTGAATGATATCACTGAATTAAATATAGGTTCCGATGTCTTGGGTCAAAAGTATTTCTATTCTGACAAACTAAATGCAAACTATTAAGAGTCAAAGTGGACAGCCCACTGTTATCCTACCATCCATTTATGAATTCCATGTTTTTATTATATTTTGTTCTATTTGTCTAAATCAGGATCAAAACCCAGAATGGCAGGGAGGCAACCCATTAAAGCCAGAATAACAAAAGTAACTGAGAAGGGTCATAAGATTGATTACATACAAGGCTGAGCAAATAGATAAACATATTGAGGATAATAAGAACCATGTTTCTTGCTGATGGAATACAGAACTTCAAATATGGAATGGGGAAAAGCTAGAATAAGCCTTATCTTAGACTGAGACTAGATTTATTAGTGTAAACTTATGGTTTCGGTGTATATACGTAGGTACAAAAATAAACACAAATGCAACAACGCGTGTGTGTATAAATATAATTCTTAGTCTTACCACGCATAGGCTCTGAAACCCACCACCAATAACACAGCTAACTAAAGTCATATCTTGGTTTCCAAATACCATTCCCTTCAAACAGGAAGGTCCAACATGAGTCTGGAACATTTTGGGCAAGAAAGTAAGTCCGTCCCAAAAAACTGACAGAGAAATTATGGCAAAACACAAAAACTAGCTTGATGGGGGCTCCAAATGACATCAGGAGCAAGATCTCCATAAATTAAATAATGAGAATGACAGACTATACAATAGATTATTTATGTGGCTGCAAATGCATTTGTGTATGTGTATGCATATGTACATATACTCACATATTATTCATAAGTGATAGAAATAAATGAATATATAAATGGAAAGAAAACTCTTCCCTGTATTAGAATGCCAATTAATAAATGTTGAAGCAATAACAATTTTAAAAATCATGATTTTAAAATCATTAAAATAAAAATAACATAAGCAATAAAAAACATAACTATATTATAAAACTTGTGGGTGATGACAACAGAATGCCAATTCTCAAAGGAGAATTAGAATTAGAAAATATCATATAATAATTTATTGATAATAATAACAGCAAAATAATCATTCATATATGAAGTATCAACAGAAACTAAAATTAATGAGCAAAAGTTGGATAAGAAAAGATATTTGTATTTATTATGGTTTAGATCTGAGGTGTACCCTAAAAGCTCATCTGAGACAAAAATGTTCAGAGGTGAAATGACTGGGTTATGAGAGCTCTGACTGGGTGGTGATTATAGGCAGGTAGGGTATGGTTGGAGGAAGTAGGTCACTGTGGAGGTGCCTTTGGGATGTATATTTTGCCCCTGGTGAACAGAGCTTTCTTTCTCTCTGCTTCCTTGTTGCCATGTCCTGAGCTGCTGTTTTCTTCTGCCATGCCTCTCCTCCATGATGTTGAATGTCACCTAGGGCCCAGAGCTATGGAATTGGATGATGGTGGACTAAACCTCTGAAACCATGAGCCAAAGTAAACCTTTTTCTCAGGTATTTTAGTCACAGCAACGAAAAGCTGACTAAAACAGCATCTTCCCCCAATGTATGTACACTCAGAAGGCAAGAGTAACTAACTTCACAGTGGAGGCACCTTACTCAAGTTAATACTGATAGTGATGACATAAATTGGAACCATGTGCCATCTGATTGAATGGAGTGAGAATAACATAGCTTACTTCCATAATAATGCTTTCAAAAATTTGTGACCTAAAATTAATAAGAACACATTGGACAAACTCAAATTGAGAAACACTCTACAAAATAACCTACCTGCAATCTTTGAAAATGTCAAGATTTTAAATGTCAAGGACTGAGGAAATCTTCTAGATTAAAGAAGATGGAAGGGATATGACAACTAAATGCAGCAAATGGCCTTAGACTGATCCTTTTTTGTAAAGGGCATGTCTGAGACAGTGCCGGAACTTAAATGGGTCTCTTGGTAAAGTTTTTAAATGGGAGTTCTTCACACTGTTCATATAGACACACACAGCATTTTGTAGTATATCTTGATTATTCCTGAGGGTATGGGGAGAGATGTTCTCTTACAACTGACTCCTCTGTAACACAGGAATAAATCTTTGGGGGAAAAATCCTCTCTGAAGCTGGGCGCAGTGGCGCAAGCCTGTAATCCCAGCACTTAGGGAGGCTGCGACAGGAGAATCGCGAGTTCAAAGACAGCCTTAGCAACGGCGAGGTGCTAAGCAACTCAGTGAAACTCTGTCTCTACATAAAACACAAAATAGGGCTGGGGATGTGGCTCAGTGGTTGAGTGCCCCTGAGTTCAATCCCCAGTACCAAAAAAAAAAAAAAAAGAAAAATCCTCTTTAATTACTGGTAAATTTTCTGCTCTTATTCCAACTCTTTCCTTTGCTCACTGTTTTATCTGAATCCATGCTTAGCCAAGTGTGCCTTAGAATTCAGGATTTCAGATCTTTTAGGTAAGTCCATATAACATATATACCATCCCTATACTGGGGTCTACAGCAATATCCCCAAATCAAATATATTAATATTCCCACAACATATGAATGTTCACTCTAATGCAATAAGTAAATACTATCAATACCCTAAAGACAATGCTGGTCAGTTTCTACAGTCAAACAAGTTCAATTCAGGTCAGATTTCATCTGCTGATTTTGTTACTAAAAAATTTTAAAAACAAAGGTTTTTAAAGTTTTTGCTTTTTTCAATAGCACTGAGCCCTATAATTTCAATTTAATAAATATTCAATGAGTTCCTAAAGTATGCAAAGTCCTGATGTAGAACAGGTGGAGAACTGGGCTTGGGGTGCAGAGGAGATTGAGGAGTGGTGGAGGCAAAACTACTCCAAAGCTTGATAGCTAAAATGTGATAATCTATACTTACATGCAAAATGGTTTCCAGTAACTGGCCAAATGCTTAAGTGAAAAGGGTTTATTAAACTTTATATTTAACAGATTTTCCTGCATCATGAAAGCCATGAGGCTGTCAGATTGAACAAAAACTAGCTATGTGAAATGCCAGGTATTTCAAAGTACACTGCATTATCAGAAATTCTACCATGGATGCTGTTATGGTTTAGATTTGAGGTATCTAAACCATAAGCTCATGTATGAGACAACACAAGAACATTTAGAGGTAAGATGATTATGAGAGTTACAATCTATTCAGTGTATTAATCCACTGTTATGGATTAACTTGGTGGTAATTGAAGGTAGGCAAGATGTGGCTGGGGGAGGTAGGTCACTAGGGATGTGCCTTTGGAGTATATATTTTGGCCCTGTTGAGCAGGACACTGACTGACTCTCTCTGCTTCCTAACTATCATGTCCTCAGCAACTTTTCCCCTGCCACAACCTTCCACCATGGTATTCTGCCTGACTTGGGACCCAGAGAAAGGAATTAGGCTCACTGTGGACTGAACCTGTGAAACCATAAGATAAAATAAACTTTTGCTCCTTTAAGTTGTTCTCATCAAGTCCTTTGGTCACAGTGCTGAAAAAGCTGACTAAAACATGCTATAATTTCAACTAAATACAATGAGGGTCTATTAGTAGACTAAATCAGAAACAATTCAGCTGACCCTGGGTGTATATTCAATAGGAGATTTCTCTTTCTTTTAGACATAATTTTCAGAAAAAAGTGGCCCAAATCCACAATTAATGATAAATTTCAAATTAGTTTCACGTAGTCATAAGAGGAAATAGAAAAGTCAAAGCTCTTACAACTATCATATAAATATATTTTAAATTATAAAAAAGTGTAAAATAGCGTATCTACTATAAAATTATAAAAAATTAGATACTAAATGATAAATATTAAGTGATATTTTAGGAGATCTGTTTTTCCTAAATGATTTTGTTTTCAAAAGAAATCCCATTAAAAAGTGGTCAAACTAAAAATTGGTTTCACTAGAAAAATCAACATATTTTAAAAGACAAACTGGTCAAAGGGTCTACAGTCTTCCAAGGGTCCAAGAAGTCAAAAAGAAGGAGTTACCCTCTAAGAAATTACACTTTTATCTAGGAAGTACAAAATTTTAAGAAATTAAAATATTATCTGATTATGACAACTAAGCCACTAAACTGAAAGAAAACTTAAAAAGATACTGCTGTGGTCTCAATGTTTGGACCCACCCAAAATTCAGGTTGAAACTCTAACCCCCAAGGTAATGGTATTAGCATGTGGGGACTTTGTGAGGTCTTGAAGGTAAAGCTCTCATGAATGGAATTACTGCCCCTATAAAAGAGGCCAGAGGGATAACCCTTTCTGGTCCCACCATATAAGAGCAGAGCAAGAAAACATCACCTATGAACAAGAGAACAAGGGAACCAGGTTGTTGCCAGACACCAAATCTGCCAGAGCCTTGATCTTAAATTTCTCAGCTTCTAGGACTGTAAGAAACAAATATCTGTTGTTTCTAAACTACCTAGTCTAGTGTATTTTGTTATATATAGCAGTTCAAATGGACTAAAACAGATATCTTCAGTCAACAAGCATGAAGGATTCCCTAAAAGGCATAAAGCTCACTGAAAAGTTTTCATTAGTGATTCTGACCTACATAGGTCACCTACTTAATTATCCTTTTCCTAAAATTAAGAGAAAATAATTAAGAAAATGTGAATAAATGAAAGAAAAATAAACAGAACATCTCAATAGAAATACCCACAAAATTCTTTAGGAAAGCATAAGTTTGGAGGACTATAATATCAAAAATGTAATCAATGTAATCAATAAATCCATGAATATTTTCTATGAACATTTTTAAACTAAAAGACTTTTTCTACTATCACTTATAGACCAGTATAATTGCCAACTAAATTACATAAATTAAATGACAACCTTGTTCCAAAGAAAAACTAACATATTTTAAATCTTCAAGGAACGCAAATACAGAATATTTAAAAAGTGATATTCTAAAATAATTTTGACATGAAGATTTCTATTATTTTCTAAAAAAAAAAAATTTAAAAAAAAACCAAACCTGCCATATTCGTGTAAGTCCATGTTCTAGTTTCTTTTTCACATAGCCACGATCAAAATTGGTTTCTTCAGTACCCATCACATTACTTCCTTCTGAAAGTAAGATATGTATTTTTAGATTTAATTCAACAATTTTTTGTTTTTCAAATAACTCCATCTAACTTCTCACTAATGTAAATCTACATAAAATACAGAAAGCATGTTTACTATTTATACTCAAAATAATACCAAAATATAGGTATTAAGACTAAACTCATTTGATAAGATAGATAATCTTAGGCAATGAAATGCTAAAGATATCTGAGACTATTCAATCATAAATGACTGGAGTTGGGTTTTTAACACAGGTAGAATGGTCCCAGAAATCAGGTTCTCAATGGTCACATACTGCCTACTCCAAGACCAGGTGACAGGCTGGGGCAAGGGCATTACAGGACCAATTAACCCAACTACTAATTAATATGCACATCAATAAGAATGAAAATTGCGAAATTATACAATCAAGTGATGATGCATGATTTTATATTTTTCATAATAAATAATAGTATTATTCATTCCAAATTACCTAACAATGTCCAGTTCAACAGGTAAGATCAATGATCTATCTCAAAATAAACTCCCCCCAAGATAACTGGAAATACATATATATTCATTTATATTAAACAGAGTACACCTTTTGTGAATCAACTATGTGGAACAACCCAGTATATTATCATCTCTTCTTAGGTTAGCAGGTTTTTTTCTGGTAACCAGAAAAAGGCCCTTGCACAGCCAGGCCACAGATGCATACCCAGCTGACCTCTGAGCATTCCTAGAGCTTAAATTATATGCAAATCTGGCCAATATTGACAGGGCAGTTTAGGGCAGTGCCTCAACTACAGCTTTAGGATTCTATTTATAATGCTAAAGTGTTAAAATTTCAAATAGTATCGGTACTGAGTTTGGCAGGTGACTTCTAGAGTCTTCTGCAGCTTGATGAAGTTCTATAACGAATAATTTTCAAATTACTGATTCCTATACTTTTATTCCTCAATATGAATATGAAAGAATTAATTTCAGTTGATCAAGTGAATTTTTAGAGTCCTAAATACTCTTGAAATACACAGTTCAGGGTCAAGGAATTTTAGTATAGAGGACTAAGTATATAAAGCTGTTAGTTTCAAGTTTGATTCAGTATTCCAATAAATGTAAACTTGAGTTAAAGCAAAAAGCAAGCAGGCTTCACCATGTTGAATATACAGATATTGTCCTCTGAATTTGCTTTTTATTCTTAAAACTTTTATTGACTCATAGTTATTGTACATATTTATGAATTCTTACATCTAATGTATGTCAATTCTATTACATCTTTTCCTTTGGTTTCTATTTAATGTATTTCAAAAGGAGAAAGAGTTGCTAAAATGTTGTGTTCACATCTAGAAAAATTTACAGGCTCCCAACACAGGACAAACTGTGAAAAACTGGAATCCCAGTGAGTCCAGGAATTCCTAGGAAACTTAAAACAAACAAAAAAGGCATCTCATGATTATTATTATAGTTGTTATTATAATTATCTCTTAATCTATTTTATTTCATGACAGTTACAAATGGAAGCACTTTATATCCTTCTAAACTGTACAGTAGCCCAAACTAAACAGTAGCCCTACAGGATCCATGTGTTCCTAACTCTTTGGGTGTTCTGATTTGTTTTGTTTCTTAGCCTACCATTTAAAGGAGCAGACTGAAAATTAGAGAAGATAATTTCTTGAAGTTCTCATGGTAGTGAAAATATGAAACTAGACTTCTCAAATTAAAAAACCCATACTCCCAGAGGTAATACAAAGGTTAAGTTTAAGGATTGAGTAAAAACAGTCCGGTGTACAATCTGTTGGCTTTTCTTTAGGTTTTTTTCCTAATGCTGGTGATCAAATTCAGGGCCTTGCAAACAGGTGATCTACCCCTGAGCTACATCCCCTGTCCAGGGGCCTGCAATCATGACTCACGGCTAATCTTGCCTTTCTCCTTCTCTCCCTTCCTTTACCAACTTGAACAGTATTTCTTAATGGGTGAAGATCCACCCACAGAATATTCCTCTCAGTTTTGCATTCTATATTTATGAGGCTCTTATGAGTCAAGAAAGAGATTAAACTGATGTCTTCTGACCTATCAAAATTCCATATTTAATCAGTGAGATTTGGGTGTTTCCTGTACTACCCAACCACAGAAACCAAGTACTTCAGAAACTGCAAAGTACTAAAATAATTTGATGGAATAGCTATATTAAATTGTTATCTGACATACAAAAAAACTTGTGCAGTATTATTTGGTTTATTCACAATAAACAAAATGTTGATAAAATAATTTATTGTTTTTAAAAGTATTTTGAATACTTAATCTCAGCTATTTAAAGATAACCAATTTAAGATATATAATTATACAAAGGAGTCAATTTAAATAGAATGCCTAGTAAATAATTTAGCTCTTCTATACTATAGTTTTTCAAAGTTTCATTTTCCTCTTTTCAGGAAGTAAAGTATTAATTCTTAGAATTAATACTTCTTAGTACTAATTAGAATCTAACTTTATCAGTACAGCTTGAAAACTGTATAAAAATAGAATAACACTGAATATTTAGTTTTGAGTTATAGTAAATTTAAGTAGATCAATTTCTTATCTAGTTTGCAACTAATAATATTACTTTTTTTTTTTTTTAAGAAAAAGCTCCTTCACAATAATTCAGTCCTATGGCCACCAGCACATATTCCTGGAAACTGGTACCATCAGCCACTTAAAAACTCCTTTGGTCCAGTTAATTCCAAAAGGTAATGGAGCTTCTGCAGTAACTGAATCACTTTCTTTGCTAAACACTTATTTAATCAATGGTCACTGTAATAGTATCTGAAATTGTAAAGGCATGCCTTTTCCCTTTTATTTCTCCTTACTCCAGAGATATGGCCTTACTTCATAGTTCAATTTTTAAAATAAAATAATTTTCTACCAGAAGCTGAAGCAGTTTCCTCACTGTCATGCTTTTCATGCCACTCCATAGTCCTGTAATAGCTGAGCATAACTTCCCACAGTGCTTTACACAGGTCCGCAAGACATGGAATATAGCTGTCTGGTGTAACATGCTGAAAGAAAATGGTAAGAGCCAATTTTCAAATTATTATGTTTACTTTTATGCTCAAAGTTAATTCAAATAAAATGTTACATTATTAATCAAATTCATTTGAAAAGTCAGCAATAAGAAACTTTTTCCTACTGACATACCTAAAGAGAAAATTCAATGGTAAGAAAAATGTTTAAAGTAATTTCCATTTCATCATGACTTTTTAGTACTTAAAAGTAATAACAGTTCATATACTGTGAATAGGTTGTAGTCACAGAACTATGAAGTCTACAAGAAATTACTGAATTAGCAAGTACTATCATAAACTACAGTATAAACCTCCCCAAATGTCTTTCTCAAATACATATTTGTAAACATGCAGAGGCATCTTTATATTTATACTTGAATCTGAGTAATAACTAGTGAAACCGAGGCTGCATTTACAAGCCAATGATTTCATTTGTGCAATTTAAGTAATTACCTTTGACAAACTACAAATTTTTTAAATCATATGACTATAGATACCCTATAGTTGACAGTAATGTTTTAAAGTAATTATTCACATTTAAAAAGGCTGTGAAACAATGTGATCTCAAATCTTCTGATGGAAATTCACAATTGTTTTTCTTCTCTGCCTTTCATAAAACAATGTTCTGCTTTTTTTTCTACTTTATAGGCTTCCCATTTGTCATAAGGCAGCACTTGTACCATTATTTGAGATTTTCTAGAATACCTTTAGTATATGATCAATCCACCAAAACGTATCAATGCTAATAAAACACTGGAGGGCTAAGACTCTGGTATAAGCTAGCCTCCAAGGTAAAGAGCTAGTAAAAAATAGCTATAGCCAGAATACTTACCATGTGACTGATGCTCAGGATGACATAGTGTCCTCTCTCTCAAAAAGCCTTTTCTCACCATAATGATCTCTCCCTCCTTGAAATTCATTTACCAATCATTTAGCAACTAAAAATACTAGCTTGTATGATTCAGTATACTTTTATGTAACCATGTCAAACTTTTGAAATTGAACGAGAAAGTAATAAAACAAGAGTTAAGCTGTGGAGTCAGACTGCCCAAGTGGGGCTTATGCCAAAAATGCTAGGATAGTTTAATCTTATAAACCTATTAATATCATTTGCCCTTTTAATAGGTCTAAGAAGAAAACAAAACCAAATGAGTATCTCAATAGATACTTGCGGGAAAAAAGTGACAACATTCAACACCTATTCTTAATTAAAAACTCATGAGAAAAACAACAATGGATGGGTATTTTTTAAGAAGAAGAAACCCTAAAGCATAAACACTGCGGTTAGGAACAAGGTAAGGATGCTCATCACCTCTGCTACTAGTCAATGAAAATAGACTAGAGAAGACAAGGAGAAACAAAAGAATAGGCAAATAAAAAAAATATTTTTCTCTGCTAATGGCATAATCTATCTGGAAATTCCTACAGAATCAATGACAAAACTATCTCAAAAAATGAAAGAATTCAGCAAAATAGCAGGTTACAAAATTAACATGCAAAAAACAATAGCATTCACACATAAATAATAACCATTTAGATAAACTGAATGACAAAACCTCATTTGGGGCCAGAGGTGCTTTACCACTGAGTCACATCCCCAGTCCTTTTTATTTTAATTTATTTATTTTTATTTTGAGACAGAGTTTTGCTAAGTTTCCCAGGCTGGCCTTGAACTTGTGGTTGTTCTGCCTCGGCCTTCCAGGTAACTAAGATTATATGTGTTCATCACCACGCCTGGCAACAAAATAGCATTTTTACAATAATAATAAAAAGATAAAAATTTTAGGATTATGAACTTCATAATAAATGACCAAACCACTATTTTAAAAAATCATGAAACACTCCTGAAAGACATAAAAGTAGAAACAAACATAAGAGAGAAATCCTTATTCTTGGTTAGAATGTTTCGACATTATCAAGGTATCAGTTTGCCTGTTATGAACTTTACTGTAATGCCAACAAAAAGTCCAGAGATATATCCAGTTCCATAAAAAAAATCTAGCATATGTTGGAGATGGCATTTCATATCACTCAGACTTTTCATGTTGGGACCACTAGATAGTTGGAAAAAGATTAAATTAGAGCCACTCCTCATACCATATACAAGAATAAATGCAAGATCTACATGAAAAAAAGAATAAAATTATAATAGCACCTAAAGAAAACACGAATAAAATCCTCTCGGCCCTTGATATAGAGGAAAGCTCTTTTATTTACAACTTGAAATTCAGAGGTAATGTAAGTTGATAAATTTTACTACATAAAAATAAAGTTTGCATGGCAAAAAAACACGGTAAAGTCAAGAGACAAGTGATAAACTTGTAAAATCTTCACACTATATGTTCACATTAAAGAGCTAATATTCTGTATCTATAAGGAACTCTTAAAAGTTTGGGAAGCTGGGTGCAGTGGTATGTATGGTATGTCCAGTTTGGGCAAACAGCAAGATCCTATCTCAATAACAACAACAAAATTTGGGGGAAAATAACCAAAAAATATTATAGAAAAATGGGAAGAAGGCACATGAACATACTTCACAATAAAATGCAAAATTCTCACTCATTATATTAGTAAAAATTTTAAAGCTGCCCAATAGCAACGATCTTCTTAACCAAACTTTAGCCAGGATCTTCTGAATTCTTTACAATGAGGCCCAAACTTTGGCCTAAGACCTGAACACACACTACCATAGTTGCTAACGGTTCAAGGCCAGTTCCCTAGGATGACACTGCCCCCTTAACTGAGAAAACTCAAGGCTACCTAAAAAATTTACTGTTTATTCTAGTTAACACCCTAGGACAAGGCCAATGTCTCCCTGTGTCCAAGGAAAGATAGGAACCTAGGAACTTTCATAAGGAACAGTCAGCAAACCTAAATGGGTTTCATATGGAACAGTACCATTTCCAGCTCTTCTGCAGTTTTTCACTTCTTGACTCCCCATGACTCTCCTATGTATCCCTTAGGAGGATTTTAAGGGGATTTTGTATACAGGTGACTAGACATTTTAAGGGAATTTTGTATAAAGGTAACTAGGCATTTTAAGGGGATTCCCTTTAAAATGTCTAGTCACCTTTATACAAAACAAAGTTGAGCACAGTTCAAACTGGACACCTTCCCCTATTGGAAGAGTATAACACTGATTAAAATCTGTCTGGCTTTATTTACCTTTGACATCACAAAGAGTCTGTGGCAAGGATGTAAAAAGATAGGATCTCTGATATAATGCAAAATGGTACGACCTCAAGGAGAGGAGGTTAGCATCATGTAACGAAACAGCATATGTATTTTCCCTTCTACCCAGGAATCCTACTTCTAGAAATTTATCCTAAAGATATACTTAAACAATGTGAAATATATACATACAAGGTTATCCGATAAAGGATTATTTGCAATTGCAAAATAATGCCATCTATTTAAATGTTCAAACAAGGAGACTGGTAAAATAAACTAAAATATGATTCATACACACAAAAGATGTGCGGCCATGAAAAATTACTTGGAGTTAACTTCTCATGCTTGCTTTTATAATTACTACTTTTACAATAAACCAGTCTTACTTCTTTTTCCTTGGTATATTTTGGCACATCATTAAACTTGACCCACCTCTTATTCCACACACATATACTGAAAGCCAATACTGATGCATAAGGTCAGGAAAAGGCTAAAGGAAAATGGCAAAGAAAAGCAAAAGTCATAGAAAGTTCTGGGCTTTGACTCAGTAATCATTCACTTGAATAAAGGTGCTCCATTCATGTCAATTTTTCTAACTTTCATAAACTCAACTTTGCATAAATTTATATTTGTATTATGCAAATATGTTTAATCTAAGTATATCCCAACATTCTTTCTGGTAGATAAGGGAAGGAAGTATTAATCTTACTTTTTCCCAAAGAAAAATTATTACTATACAAATAACTGTGTTATAGTCCACCAATTAATTTCTATTATACTTGTCACAGTTTAACAAACCAGAAAATTAAAACTTAGACCTACCATCTTCTATTCTCCACCCAGCCACTGTATAGCTACATTATCTGCCTATTTAGTTGAGGAATCAGAGAAGGTCCTTTCCTAGGCTATCACTTGGGGGTGTGCTGAAGTTTAGTGGATTTGTATAAGATATACACACATGGACATACATGTGAACTTTTATTCAAAAAAGGTTGAAATTAAATGACCTGTCTGATCAAAACTAAAATGAAGAAATTAACATCAAAAGTAGCAACATTACCCTTGATTATAAACAATAAATGTAGGCCACTTTCAGGGAACAGTGTAAATCTAACCATAAATATAAGCATCCTTCCCAAATGTGAAATACACAATGAAAGAATGTCATCTTTTGACATCTGTACATTTACTGCTTAAATGTAAAGTGATAAAAATGAAAAAAGAGGCTACTAGAGTTAGTCTTTTATTTATTATGTAATTTACTTTTATACCTATCAGAACTCTCTATTATCAAATCCTATTTATTTCAGAAAGATGTTATTTTTAATTTAAATATCAAAATGAAAATCCATTGAGATATCATTAAAACATTATTTATTTTAAACTTATTTTTAGTTGCAGATGGACACAATACCTTTATTTTGTTTATTTATTTTTATGTGGTGCTGAGGATCAAACCCAGTGTCTCACACATGCTAAGCAAGCACTCTACTCCTGAGCTACAACTCCAGCCCTTAAGCATTATTTTGTTCTCATTTCATATTTAGGTCTAGTGCTCTAATCACATCTTGACAACCATAGAGAGAATAGGTGTTTTGGCATCCTCACAGAAATCCAAAATTCACAGTGCCCCATCTTACACACACACACAGGAATATCAAAACAATGAAGGGTTATTACTATTGTTAGATGAATGCTGTTAGCACTATGAGCTCCCATCATCTGAAGATGTTGGGACATTTGCTGGGACTCTGGAAATGTGCTGCTGCTTAAAACAGCACTCAGGCCCAAGGGAACCAAAAATGTGTGGATGTTGTGCCCTAATTAAGGGCCTGAGCCATACATTTATAAGACCTTTCTAATCTTTTATTACTTCTGTTTTAAGTGGCAAGCTGTTCAAAATCTAAATATTTTTAAGAACTTTCTAACTACAGGAAACCAGAGAAAAAGCACCAAATAGCTGAAACTGCACTGAACTGCAGAGAACCTGTTTGTGCTTGGGAACCAATCTTGTGACTGACTTGGTCAGGCCTTCTACATATCACTTCATGTATCCAAATCCCAAAGGTTAAAGCAAAAGCACCCAGAGTCTCTATGACATGTCACAGATTAAAAAACAACAACAACAACAAAAAAAAAAAACACATGCATATGCTTTTAGCAAAACTGTAAAAATGTCATTGCACCTGACTGGATTCATTCATGATTTTAAAATTCAAATAAATGATCCCAACTTGGAACTAGGTAACCAGCACAGCTAAATTGTGAAACAAAGTGCTCTTTTAGTATGATTCTGAAGTTTTTCTAATTGCTATTAAATGGAAATTCTCAGGGACATCCTTAACATTATTTTGTCTATCTGTTTGATCCAACAGACATCTTAATATTATAAAATAAATAAAGCTCTTGTAATCATCAAGTGACAAAATGCTGTTAATCCCTGTGCTGAGATCACAATGAAAGGCAGTATTTAAAAATAAAAACACTATCAAATTAAGAATAGATTTTTGGAGCAGATTTCAAAATGGTTTTCTACAATAAACTACTTTTTGCTTCTGATAGCAATTGTGTGCCACCCTTTAAAGGTTGGTCCCTTTACTTTTACCCTACTTTTTTCCTCCCAAATCACCCAGCTGCAATCTAAATTAATTTGAAGGGCTCTTATGCAGCAGAGAGGTCTTGCCACACCTAAGCTGGCTTCAAGTGAACAGAGAATCCATCAGTTCCCATTCAAGACAGAAAAGGTGTTTGCTCCATAGTTATTCATTAGTCCCTGAATACACTAAAAACAGCAAAACCACCATCCTGAAACCCAATAAACTAGGCCAGGCCTTGAACTGTAAAGATTCCTCTCTTGGATCAATATTCAAATATTTGTAGCATTCATCAAGTAAAGAAAGGTCCACTCACCTTTCCAACCAAATTAACCTCAATAGGCTTTAAATGTCCCAGTTTAATTTCTTTAACATCACAAACATGTCTGGGTGATAAACAACACAAATTATTTTTCACTTGCTACCTTGTGGTGCTTGACAATTAAGCTATGAAATAAAAAATAATAATAAACAGCATTCATGTGTTCAGAGAAAGGTATCAAAGGAGACACTGCTGACATGGAGCGTAAACCGAAACACTTTATCTACAGGGCAACTTGACAATACAACCAAGTCTTTAAAATGTAAAGACTTTGACAATGCAATTTCATTTCTCAGGATTTACTCTAAAGAAATAATTAAAGACAGGTGTTAAGGATTTAGCTTTAAGAATATTTATATTATATAGTGTTGTTCATAAAGACAAAAGCTGGAAATGACAAATATCCAAGAATAGGAAACTAGTAGGTTAATCCACAGAATTTCTAACACTCAAATACTGTCAAGTCATTAAAAGCCACAAGAGTTCTATACGTATTGAAATGGAGTATCATTCTTTATATAACTATTGGAAAAAATTATATAAAACAGTGTATAAAACTACTTTATCTATTCATATACACATTAAAAGGATGAGCTGTGAGTGCAAATACAATTTTTATTTTCTTTTTGCTTTTCTTATAATTAATGTTTTAGGGGCTGGGGTTGTGGCTTAGTGGTAGAGTGCTTACCTAGCACGTGTGAGTCACTGGGTTCGATTCTCAGCACTGCATAGAAACAAATAAATCCTACTGACAACTAAAAACAAATATTTTTAAAGAAACAATGTTTTAATTATATCATTACAATATGGATATTTTAAGACTGAGCATCATATTACTTAACAACTACCTATATAATCTATATTATGCCTAACTGTATAAAGACTATGAGTGATCAAAAAAAAATTCAATAACAAACTAGTTTTTAAAAAGTCAGAAAATAGGAAAGGAATAAAGGAGCAGTTAATTATACAGAGAACCTAAAATCAAGATTGGTCCTACATATGAACATTAAACTCAGTTCTGAATTTCCTAGCAGCTTACTATGTATAGTAAAGAAAGTCAGCCTATTCTCACACTATCTGATGAAAGAAAATAAATTAATTTTTCACAACAGAAAGTGCCCTGAGAATCTAGGGCACTGAGAATCTAGAAATGTTTTCTACTCAAAAGAGGATTTATCTTTAGATCTTCATATGAACATCAAAATAGACTGTCTTCAACAAAAGGAATATATTGAAGATTATTTACTGATTCTCAAAAAACTGACATTGAATTATAATTCAATTGATATTTATTAACATCAAATCATATTATTTATAAGAATAAAACTTTAAAAAATTAAAGGATAGAACATTAGACTAGTCTTCAGTTTGCCTTTCTATGTTGTATGCTATAAAATACCCATAAAATTGAATGGCACAGAGAGTCAATATTGAATTTTTTTCCCTAATTAGATTTGAATTTTGTCAACATTACACCAATTGGAGACAAAGACGAAATCTAATTTACTCATGATACATTTACTAAACACCTCTAATGTGCCAGACACTATGAAAACATATACTGAAATGATTTCCAAAACCTTTTTAAAAATGAAACAATAAATTCTTCCCCAAAGTATAAATATATTAACAAGTTCATTTCAAAAACAACTGGAAGTTCATTAAAATCATTTGGAAATGAACAGCTGAAAAATGCCTGAGAAAACTTCAGCCAGTTTAGCAAACTCTATTATCACAAAATTAATCAATAACATCTTGAACTAATCTCCCCCAGGGAAGGCCATCAGCTGCCAAAGACTATCAAAAAATAAAATAAAATAAAAAACAAAAAAATGGTGGAATGAAATTGATCAAATTAGGCTATGTACATATATAAATATACCTCAGTGAATCCCATCTTTATGCACATCTATAAAGCCCAATTTTAAAAAGAATGTAAATAGAAAGAAGACCAGCAGAGGAAGGGGAATAAGGGAGATAGGAGAGGAGATAAAGAAGTAGTAGTAGGGACTGAAATGGAACAAATTAGATTCCATGCAAGTACTGATTATATCAAAATGTACCCTACTGTATTATGTATACTATAATGTACTAATAAAAACTTCTTTAAACTGATGAGTACATTATAAATTTTGAAATAACCCACAGCAGGTTTTCCTGCAAGGTCAAAATAAAGGGCTTCCACATGCTATCTATAAATCCTTTCACACATAAACGTGGGGTACATCAAAATATAAATGCAATTATAAACAATGCTTAATTTTATATTTTTTAAAAGGCAGGCGTGGTGGTACATGCCTGTAATCCCAGTGACTCCCAGGAGGCTGAGGTTATTTAGCAAGACCCTAAGTAAATTAGCAAAACCCTGTCTCAAAATAAAATATAAAAAAAGGGCTGGGGATGTGGTTCAGTGCCCCAGGTTCAATCCCAAATACCAAATAAATAAATAAATAAATTTTCAAAAATAAAAATAAAATTTTTAAGTAAATAAGATTAGCATTCTGACCCTTTACACTGCCCCTTTAAAGAAATAAATGTAGATGAATTCTCCTTTGAAAATGTTGTTGCTAAGTATGAGCCATTTATCGGGGATTCAAAATAATAGACTTTTTTTTAAAAGAACCTGAATAATTACTCTAAAAACAGCAAACCAACATATTTCAGAAAAGCAGGGAAACCAGATCAAAGGATAGACTATGAAGAAAAACTATGCTTTAATTAAACCATTTAGAAACATGGGTTAGTAAAGAAAAAAATAAGTACATTCAATTGCAAAATTATTTTTAAAAACTAAAAACCAACTAAACTTTAAGCTTAGAGTAATGATGAAAAGAAACAAAGAGCAGAAATTCCATAGTGGAACAGGATAATATTGGTCTTAAGAACGTTGAGACTGTTTACCAGATTTAATAAAAACTGAACATTAATTTTGCTCAATTTTTTCTTTGTAAAAGGATTTTTAAAAAATACTTCAATTTCGCTCTAGCTCATCTGACATCTGAAAGTGGCTGAAAATAATACCATGAATAAAGCAACAGATTTATCATTATCTCTTTTCATTTCCAGTCTCTTTCCATTTAAAGAAACCACAATTGTTCCCCGTTCAGAGGAACTCCATCTCTCTCTTATGCTGTACCACTCAATTATCTTAATTTTTAATGTTATTTTAAAACTCTACTTATGATTAAGGACTTCCTTCAAAATATTACTGTGATAGAGTGAAAATAAACTGCCAAAATACGTAGGCTCATTCTTCTTGTTTCCATAATATGCCAATCAACACCCTCCACCTGTCTGCTGAGGACACACTGCTTACCACATTTGCCACATTTGCTTTTATACAAGTATATGCTCAATAGTTAGACTTTTAACCAGGGGCTAAAATGATTTCCACAGGTACATACTTAAAAATTAAGAACCTTACATTATAATACAAGACTCATTCATGAATTACCTCCCTCGCCTGAGTTATGCTATTCCAGAGCCTTAACATTTGTTTCCACCAGGAAAATGTACCGACATTTCCTTTTACCAGCTTATTTATTCCACTTTGAAGGATTCCTTCTATTTTTCCTTTCTTTAACTAATCATCATCTTTTATAGGGCTCAGTTACTAAAAGTTCATATCTTTTCATCTGACTAAATAATTAACATGGTGACCTAGAAATAAATAATTTCTTTCTAATCTTAGCTAGTTTAAACACATCAAATATGACTAAGTATAGTGAAATAACTTAACACTTAGGTTTCAAAGAAATAAAAGCATTCCTGTCTGCAACTAGGAATCCTGGGATAATTTGTAAAAGGCCTTGGATAATTTCTGAACTTTAAACTTTCTAACAGAATTCTGAATAATTTCTGAACTTAAAAATTTGTAAGAACATATGTGATTAAGAAAACTAACAACATATTTCAAAATTATTACAAATTTATCATGATGGCTCTACTTAAAATGGATAAAGATATAATTATGTAACTATATCACACTTCAATAGTCACATCTGTGAAAGTCTCATGTTTTATGAAATTATTTTAAAAAGATATTTTAGCCATATTAACAACTGTCATTAACTTAATTTTTAATATACCCTATACAAACACATCCTTCCAGAATATTTATGGTAGCTCAAGTAAGGAAATTTCTCCAGTTTCCATCAGACATACAATCTGCACTTTTCACAAACTCACTAAAGAATAAGGATTAGCACATTTTCATACTAATTCATAGACACAATTACAAAAGAGAACAAATATTTATTTCTTAGAACTGGTACAATTTCTTGAGTAGACATCAAGAAAAAACACTAATGCCTGTCATGGTGGTGCACATCTGCAAACCCAGTGACTTGAGAGGCTGAGGTATGAGCATCACAAGTTCAAGGCCAGCCTCAGCAACACAGTGAGATCCTGTATCAAAATAAAAAATTAAAAGTTGGGAATGTAGCTCAGTGGTAGAGAACCCCTGTGTTCAATCCCCAGTTTGGGGGTATGGGAATAGAAAACAAGAAAAAAAAAATCTCTCTACCAAGAGACAAAGAGTATTCTTAGGCTAGAATGAGAGACCACTTCCATATTGTCAAATCAAATGGCCAGTTCTAGAATATCACCATATTCATACAGCAGTATCTGGCAAGAGTTTACACTCCATTTTTCTTGCAACACTTCCTTCTTCATGTGTTAAGACACCACCATTTCTTGGTTGTCTTCCCAGCTGCTCTTTCTCAAATGCTTCCAGTCTCTCCTCCCCTACCTAAACCTTGAAAGTCACAAAGCCAATAGCCCTAATGTCTTCTTAACCTAATCCTCACTCCTTTCCCCAATCTTCTCCAGTATCATGGTTTTAAATACAAGGCGTTGATGACTCCCAAATCTCTAAGTTCAGCTCTGATATCCCTAGGTTCATCTATCCAACTACCTCAGCAAGTCTACCTGTGTACTCAATAGGTATCAAACAGAATGCATGATTTTCCACTGAAGTCCTGCTTCTTCCCAGTCTTCCCTAGAAAGAGCAAATGACACTACCATCTCCAACTTGATCATTATTCTCTTTTCTTCACACTCTACCAGCAAGACTTACTTCTGAAAAAGCACAAATTCATCTGCTTCTCCACTGTTGGGTTCTGTTATCTAAACACTTAATGTTTCTTTAAGAATGAAAACAAAAAAGTGGTTACAAATACTGACAGATACAGCATGTACATTGAACAAAGATGACTCCTTAGAAGCAACTAAGATGTAAGCACAGAAGAGAACTGCCAGAGATAGAAGAGTAAAAGAAGCGATAAAAAGGTAGACAGCCAATTTAGCAGCAACTGCACTCCAATCTTAGCAACCTTTACCATTTATATGACTGTCTTTAGTTTTGAGGAAAAGAATAATATGGGAGAAAAAATAAATTTTAGCAAACCATAGTTTGTTTTTATTATAGTAGCATCTTCAAATAAGAGGTGCAAAGAAAAAGGGAAGATAAATTTAAAACACAGGAGAGAGACATATGAACATAAGCTATTACACACCGTACAGAGATCTTTATATTGCAGCTTTTGGAATTTTGTATCAGTGTTTCCTGCACATAGTTCCACATAACCAAGGACAACTTGAAATACAGTATTGTGAATGGCTTGGGTGAAGTGCATATGCAGTTGATCCATTGCAGTCTGTGGAAAGAAAAAACATACAGTATAATTTCATTTTCTTAAAATAAATAAATTTCAACAGTTTAGAAAAATACAGGAAAAAATCTTCAGCAATTATAATACAAAGATTACTATCATCCCCAGAATTAATTATAGTATGGCTCCTTTGCAGTAACACTTCATATAACCATGACATTGTACCCCTCAAGCCTGAATAGTGAACACTGGTCTATTACTCTGCATTTGTAACTGGTCCTCATCCTGCTCTGTACTAAATGGGCTGTGGTAAATCACACCTCTGGATCCTCTCTGCCACTACATATTCATCCTCTTTCTTCATTCAGAATATTCCACAATAGCCACCTTCTCAAAGAAACTTTTCCTGACTTCCTATCCTATACAAAGCAATACTTTCCATCACTCTATTCGTTTATCCCAATTTATATTTCTCTGTAGCAATTGTTCTCACCTGACAGCATATGCATCTATTTTTTGAATGCTCATATCCCTCAGTAGACTATACATGAGGGCCTATATTCAGATGACTGAAGTAATGCATCTGGTAGGTACCAATAAATATTTAATGAATGCAAAAAAACCTTCTGAAGGAAATTAGAAGTCATAATTCTATTTTCAAAGGTCTTTAAATATGTACCTCAAAATTACCAAATGTCTTTCTTCTTGTATTTTTCCCCTTAACTACAACCAAGACATTAAAAGTCATAAGGTATAACATTTAAGATATTAAAATGTAAATAGTTTAAATGATTAGGTAAAGTCTAAAATTTCCTTCTAGGAGAAAAGACCATTTAAGAGAAGAAAATATTAACACATATCATTGTTAAATGTGGCATGGATAAATGTATATTCCTGTGTACACACAGAATACAATAAATTTTAAAATCATGGCCTTTATTTCAAGTTTTTCAAGGAAGCCCTTCAACAATAAGAGGCAAAGCCATGTATTACAAGAGGAGTTATGGCATTTGGGGAATAATAAAGTCCTCTGAAAAATCTGATGAATCCAACAGGCCAGTTTTACAGATAAATGTACACAAGCTTATATACAATTTTAAGGGAGGCATGCTAGCCTATCGAGGGACCAATGAAACCCCACATTAGGAGCCATGTTTCAGGATCAAGAGCTGAGGTAGAAGAAAGTACATGTCATCTCCCATTGAATTATCTTAAAATAAATTTTTATTAAAATCTATGTAAAATCGTGAAAATACTGAACCTGACAAACATTTCGCAGTTCAAAATAAACTTCTATAATGTTTAATCACACTATGTACACTACATGTAAATAACCATGTAACCAATGTTAATTCAGCATAAAAATGTTCTTTGTTAAACAAAACTCTTCAAGGATATTATATTAGTTATTATATTCCAACTTAAACAACCATGAAGGTTTAGATAGATTTCTGATTGAGAAAAAAAGGGAGCATCCTTTTTAAAACTAACCTGTGTTTTTCCAAGAAGTCGATAAGCTTGTTGAACCTTGGTATAATGATTAATGTCAAAATTCTTACAGATTTTGGAAAGAGCTACATCCAATTGTTCCTATTAATTAAAAGAGGAAGTAACAAGTGATTAAGGAATTGTTTTCAAGGCAGTAAGAAGAAAATATTAAATCCATTTACTCACTTTTACCAATATCTCAATATGTTTATGGTCATACTGGGTTTAGCAGTTTTAATAGCAAATTTAAATAAAATCATAAATTATAGTTACAATTTTAAGCAACTATAATCAAGCTTACTACAATGTTATTAACATGAATTTCTGTCTTAAAACCCCTGCCTAGAGCTTCAAGGTAAACAAAATAAGTATAATAGTTTCTTAAGGAATTTTGTTTTTTATTTTTTCTTAACTTTGTTTCCTCAAACATTTGCTAAAATCTTGCAATTATATGAACTGAATTTGTGGGACTACTGAATAACAACCACCTTTCTGTAATTTCTAAAAATTATTCTCAACAAAACAATGCCTTTGAAAGTACATACTACAAGGTTTAAGGTTTTATATCTAAAAGCACTACTTTGTTTATGGCTTTCTACTTCAATGATTGTCATTTTAAAATAATAATTATCTACATATATATAGAATGATATTTATATTAATAGTGAAACATACTGAGCTCTGAATAGAAAGCCCTCATTAAAAATATGCAGGGAACTATCTACTTAAAGGATTCAAAGCAGCTGTTTTTTTTATAGTTAGAATTCTTACAATTAGCAAATAATTGTATTTATGACCAAAGACTACTTTCATAGAAAGGGTCATTTTAAAGTCCAACTTTAACTTTTATAAGAACTCTTATAAGGAAAGCAATAAAGTAAAGTATTAAAAGAAATCAAATAATTCTTATTGAGTTTAATGAATAGAATACCCTGCTTTGCGAAGACCGCCAAGGAAAGAGATGAATTCTGTATATACGCAGAAGGAAAAACAGGCTTAGTGCTCACAATGACATATCTTTTTAGCTTCTGCATTTTGATGAACTGTATGAGATCATTATGAGGTTTAGTAATTTGAGAGGATCAGGCAATATTTACTCATAAGTCAGTTAACTCACTAAACTAAAAAAGAGAAACAGTTGATAAAAATGTAACTAAGACATAATAAGTATTTTGGTTATCATATAAAATTTACATGAAAATATACCTATGACAAACAGGAGATTTGGAGATTTTTCTAGAAATGACGTTATTTTCAAGTTCTTTTTTGAGGTCCAATAGTTCTCAAAATATTGAGTTTAGAAGTAGATTAACACTAAGATGACCATGAACAGATATTTCAAATGAAAACAACAGATTAAATATAGTGACTTAGAGACACTGGTAATAACAGAAAAGTCAAAACATAATGTTGAACCTATATATTCAAAAACCTCTGCAATGAAAAAGTAATTATGATAAAACTCTTCTTACCTCAATCTGTTCTAAAGTATCTTGCAGCTTTGAATTCAGCTCACTATTAAATAAAACAGAGTTAGATGTGTCTATCTTAAAAAAGAGACAAACTTAAGTGCTAAAATATAGCTAAAGAAATAATCAACAAATACCAGTGGTATAAGCACTAAGATGCGCTGATGATTCTACAATAAGTATAATAAAGAAAAAGAAATCACAAGAAAAGAATAGAAAAGAAAGAAATAAATCACTACTAGCATTAATAGGATTGTGTAAGAAGAAAATCCTAAAGAATCTATACACAGAACTAAGAATTTAAGAATTAAAATTTAATTTTTAAAGATAAAAAGTATAATTCAAATAAAAAGTGAAATTTCAAAAATGAAAGTAAAATCAGTTTCTATATAGCAGTTTCTATATACTACATTATATATAGCAGTAATAAAGAATAAGAAAATGAATTTTTCAAAAAATATTATTTAAACCAACTACCTGGGAATAAGTCCAACAAAAACTATACAGTGCCAATCTAAAACAGAGTTAAATGTATGGAAATATATACCATGTTAATAGGTTAAAATCTTCATTATGATTCTCACCAAAATGATCCAACAGACAATAAATACATAAGCAGGCACTTGAGTCCATTAGTCACTCAAGAAAATCAAGTCAAAGCAACAACAACAAAAAAAAAAATTCAAGTACTTTTTTGAGGTCTCATAATCCCAAAAATCCTGAGTTCACAGGCAGATTAACATTAATTTAACCATGCATGGATATTCCAAACAAAAAACAACAGATACAATGTCATAATCTAGAAACACTGGTAATAACATGAGGGTCAAAATAATGTTGTACCTGTCTTATTCAAAAACCTCTGAAAAGAAAAAGACATTTAACTTATGATAGGAACCTGTCTTGCAACCAGAATAGCCCAAAATATTTTTTAAAAATCAAGATTCTATCACCAAAATGATTTGGAGCAAAGGAGAGGAAACTGATACAACATTCTGGGAAAACTACCTCCACTGAAACTCGACACATCCTGTTTCAACAGTTCTACTCCTATCTTTAACAGAAATGCATACATGATCCTTGTAGCATTATTTGCACTAAGCAAAATCTTCAAACTGGTATATTTAAATTATCATATCTCGTTACTAAAACAAATTGAGATATCTAACAAAGTAAAGTATTTTAACAAAAGAGACTGATATAAATTGATTTTAAAACAGTTACGAACAAGTAAATGATGCCATTTAACACACCAAAATCTTACAAGGTTTTTGACAATTCTTAGCTGCTGATGATAAATTTGAATTTCAAATGCCTAATCAGTCAGAGCAAAGAAGGAGAGACACAGTACACATTTTGGCATCTATAATATCAAAACCTACTAGTAATTTACAAGGGAAATAAGTGAAAAAAAACAAGAGACAAAAATCTCCTTTGCTGTCATTAGGTTCTGAGAGAAAATTTTTTGCCAGAGTTTTGATAAAGGGGATACTTTATTCTCATAGGCTCAACGACCTTGACCACATCCTTCCATTATATACAATAATGGGCTCCTTGCAGTGGCTTCTTACAGAGTCTTTCAATATATGCTGAGGAGATATTAAAAGAAAAAGAAAGAAGAGGGAGAAGGAAGGAAATACCTACAGATATAAAACAATTTGTTAAAAAGTAAAACCAATATAATACAAGTACCCAATTTGTGATAGTCTCAAGGATAAATATCCTAAACTCCTACAGGAATTTGATCACTTTCTACAAATACTATTTATCATAAGCATTTTTTGGTTAGAAGTTGAGGAAAATTGGTAATTATATTCTCCAGTAAAATCTAAAGAGTGGAGCCAGGTGCAGTGGTGCACGCCTGTAATCCCAATACTTTGGGAGGCTGAGATAGGAGAATCTCAAGTTCAAAGCCAGCCTCAGCAACAGTGAGGTGCTAAGCAACTCAGTGAGATCTTGTCTACATTAAATACAAAATAGTGCTGGGGATGTGGGATGTGGCTCAGTGGTTGACTGCCCCTGAGTTCAAAACCCGGTACCAAAAAAAACAAAACAAAAAAACAACTGAAGAATGGACAAAACCAGTACAGGGTTGATACCTTGTCAGAAAAATGAAGATCTCTAACCAGAATTTATAACTGACACACAACCAAATCCACATATACAGGTTAAGGGAATACTTGTAAATAGGACTGAGATTTTTCTTAAAAAATGATTCTAGGACAATTCTTGTCGGAAGGAAGGAAGGAGGGAGGGAGGGAGAGAGGGAGGCTGGCTACCTAAAGACTACAAAATAATATCCCAAAAGGGACAGCCATGATAGAGCCTTTCACTTAGAAAGAATTAGATAAATTCTCTAACAAAACAAATCAAGGGATGAAAAAATAAAGAAAATGTGGTGTATATGCACAATGCAATAAATACTATGCAACCATGAAAATGGACGAGATCCTGTCATTTGTGACAACATGGATGAATCTGGAGGACATTATATTAAGTGAAATGAGCCAAGCACAAAAAAGACAAATACCACATGATCTCACTCATACTTAGAATCTTAAAAATTGACCTCATAGAAGTTGAGAGTAGAAGAGGAGTGGTAACCAGAGTAGAATAATGGTTACTGAATCAGTACATACAATTATTATATGTCAAGCAAAAATAAAATAAAACCTTAAAAGTATCAGTATCTTTTATCATTCAGAGTTGCTCCTTCTTTCTTAGCATCACACACACTTAATTCAAGCTGGAAAATCTCTGTGTCATATATAATTCTTCCCTTTCTTCATATGTAACTAATAATCAAATCCTGATGATTCTTCCATTTCATTTCAGTATTTCCCAAATCCACCTATGTTTATACTTTCTCAATTTTTCAAGCATCATTGCCTTTGCTTGAATTATTGTAATACCCTCTTAATAAGTCTCCACATGTAAGATATACACCCCACACATCCATTGTTATTTGACAGACATCATACAACACCATTCAAAATGCTCTCATGGATACCTCTGGACATGGGTCTAACTTCACATAGGATTTGGTCAATATTCTATGTGTTTGGCAGAGTGTTTTTAAACAGACTGCATGGGAAAGGCTTTGGGCAAGACAAGTACACTCTAGTTCTGTGAGTCCTACCATTCCCTGCTGGTTTACATCTGGTATTGTCACTTTTATATTACCTGTTTGGTCCCTAAAGACAAAGAAGTTTCCAGCTCTTAAGTAAAGCAGAAATAAAATTACATGAATGTCTTACTTTAAAAAACTTTTGGTGGCTCCCTATTAAACTCTAGGGTAAAGCCAATTAGTATGATATGTAAGACACTGAAAAATCTGAAATAAAAAATTAATTTCCATTCACCTTTCAGTGCCTTTATTTTAGCTGTATGGACTGTGTACAACTCCCCCAAACCCCAGACTTTCAGACTCCCTATTCTTGCACACAACATTCACAATAAGTAGAATATCCCCCTCTCTTATTAGCAAATGTCCACGTATCTTTCCAGGCCCAACTCAAATGCTATCTTCTCTGGAAAGTCTAACCCTGCTCACCAACAGATTCCGTAAGTTTCACAGAACCCTGTATTACAGTAAGGAATATCTATGACTCCATCTCCAAAGTGTAAGCCTCCAAGAGACTGTCATTTATTCTCTAATGACTCCCCAGAACAAAACACACTACCCAACTCAGAGCACATAATAACATCTACTGAGTCAGATTTGTAATTTGAAGAAAAATAGCAACATTTTACTATTATCCTTTAGCCCCTATCTTCTGCCTCAACAAATGGGAACTACAGAAATAGAAGAGAGGAAAATGTTTTAGAAGAAGAAAAAACATATTAGACTCTCAGTCTACAAGTGCTTCAGCAAGAGAAAAAAGATGAACACAGCTAAGGCTAGATCTACTGCTCTACCATATGGAATTTTAAAAGTTCATCCAAGGCTGGAGCTAGAGACACAGGCAACTGAAATGACAGTAACTCAGAACTTACAAACATTTTCTTTTAGGGCAATATATTGAATTTGGAGAAAAAGAAGTATATTTAAATTCATTCATTAAGTATATTAAAATTAGATAAGACTAATTTCTTCAGCCTCTCTATTGTTTAAAAAAATAAGTAAGTGCTTCTTTATAAAACTATCGCAAATCTGTTGCTTTCATTGCTGCCTTAATTTATAGTTCAATGACCCTCCATCTTATGTACTAACATAATGCAAACACCATAATGTAAAGGAGCATACACAGGGTTATAAATATGAAATTTATAAATCAAATAATTTGGTTTTATTAAAAAGGTTTTCAAAATCTACAACTGCAGTTTGACAACAATTGACTGCTAATCAAATAGACATATATAAAAATTATGTGATCAAGAAGTGGACATTAACTGTATAGCTTTTAAAGCCCTGAGCTATCATTTAGAAATGTGAATTCAAGCCATTTCAATTAATCAAAGTATGCTAAAAGGATCTACTCATAAATATTTTGATAAATAAAAGGTACATTATGGTAAAAAAAAAAAAATACTAGTCCTAAGACAGAAGGCCAAAAGCTTTTAAAAGCTATCTGTAAGCTAAATTGAATGAACTGAACATTCTGCAGAGCACTGAGCAATTCTACAGAGCATTTTTGCTATTACTACAGAAAATATTAAAGATAACATCTGTAAGTAACTATTAATAATGTTTTTAAACAGCTGCTCTAGGATACACACACTAACAAGTACTAGTCTTAGAAAGGTTGAAAATAAACCAAAATTTTACACAAATTCAACCATACAAAAAGACAACTATCCAATTAACATCATAATAACCTTTCCAAGTTCTGTTAGTCCCAAGCCATGTGATTTAAGTCAAGTTCCTTAATAACTCTGGCCATCAATTTCCTGTATAAAGGTGGGCTAGTTCAAAAGGGTTGTTTCCAGCTCTAATGTTTCCTGATTCATTTATATGTTGTATACTTAAGATCAAGATATAAGGTGTCCCCCAAAAGCTCCTGTGTTTATGCAAGAGGTAAAATGATTAGATTATGAGAGCTATATCTAATCAGGGGATTAATACACTTTATGGATTAATAATCTGAAAGGACACTAATAGGTGTTAATTGTAGACAGGATAGAGGATGGCTGGAAGAGGTGGGTTTCTTGGAGTGTACCCTTAGGGATTATATCTTAATTTCCTGGCTCCTCCTCCTCTCTCACTGCTTCCCAACTACCATGAAATGAGCAATTTCTTCCACACTGCCCTTCATCCATGATGTTCTGCCCCACCTCAGGCCCAGGGCAATGGAATCCTTCAACCACGGAAAGAACCTCTGAAAGAACCTCTGAAACCATGAGCCAAAACAAACATTTCATCCTCTAAGTTGTTCTTGTCAGTTACTTTGGTCATAGAGAAACAAAGATGACTAACAGACACTTGCTCCTCAGTTATCACCTTTTAGTGGTTCAGTAAAGTTCTAAAACTTTTAGAATGAATGTTAAGTAAGTGGACTTCTAAGGTTAAATTCTATGTCCATGGTCCCTAAAAATTCTAGTCTGCTTAAATGAAAGCTTCTTCTAGTGCTTTCAATCTATTCACAAGAAGCAGAGAATATATCAATAACCTCAAAGAAAACCTAATTTCCAAATTCTGTGAACCTAAACCAATAATCCTAAGGTACCAAAAAATGTCCACATGCATGACCTTTAAATCAGGTATGTATTGATTTTAACAAAACTACTAAGATCACTTTGGATCTAGCCAGATCTGTCCCCAGTATACTCAGAAATCTCTGGAAGATGAAGAAGAGGAAAAAAGTACAGGAGGTACACCAAAATCCTATCTCTTATTAACATTTTGTTCTGGGGAATAAACAGAGGATATCAACAGACAACTATAGTCATAGGTCAAGAAAAAGATATTTTAGTGTTGTATTTATAATGAAACCTACAAAGAAAAAAAATTATAAGCTGTTACAGTGGTTTATTCCAGGGAGTAACAAAGGGAGTGATGGTTATGTGAAAAAAAACCAAAAAACTTTACTTTCTTAAGACTTTTTTCATTAAATAATTTAATTTTGCCAAGTGCAGATATTATTTTACATTATCTTTAAACAGCATCACAGAGAAGGAGGCACAGAAAAAGCAACTTAAAATAAAAGAAGAAGAGTGCAGGGAGTATCATAGTAGTGTGATATCAATAACTTGATCCAAGCAGACCAAGCAATGAGGACTCAGGGTCAAGGCAATGGCATTAGCTCACTGGCCTACTGACCCAGCAAAACATTCAATATTCAAACACTACTTGAAGTCAGGTTCCTGGTGGTCCCTGGCCTGAGCCTAGAAAAAAAGAAAGCAGGCACATCTTGTAAGAAAGAAGAAAAGTCCCTAGTACTGATAAATCTGTAATTAAAAGTTGCGCCCATCTGCTGTATGACTTAAATAAGTTCTACAATCAACAATGTTCAAGAAACTGTCAAGATTGTATTCTGAGAAAATGTAAAGAATAGTTGAAAGATTATGAGAAATTAAATGCATTCATGTTAAAAGTAAAGCACTCAACAAACTAGTTCCAAAAGTACAAAAACTTTCCAGTACATGCTACAGAATGTTCTCGGGATCCTTCAAGTAATTTCTCTCAAGTGAAATAAAAAATTCTAATGTAGTTTTGACTTTTCAGAATAACTTTTCTTGAAACTAGTTTATATAAATTTCAAGTGAGAAAGAAATTAAATGCTTCATTCAGAGACACCTTAACATAAACACATCCTGATTCTTATTCCCAGCAAATTCCAACTATATGACTCTGTCAATCAACTCAAGAATTGTCACATAATGCAAAAATATTCCCTGTCAGTTATAAAAGTGAATAAAATTGGTGTTACAGTTGCTTTTATTAAAGATGCTGGAATGCAGCACAAGGAAGATACAAGGTACAGAAGAGGTACCAGTTTTCCTTTATTTTGCAACCAACCAGATACGGCATGATATTACTTGGTAGTGCATGTCATACAATTTAAGACTTTGCTAGATATATATTCAGTGCTTCTTTATGCAGAAGCAAATATGTGAATTCTACTTTTCATGCTAACTTTAAGAAGTCCAAATAATTTCTTTCAAAGATATTTTTATAGCTAACTTTGTCATAAAAGATATTTACTTTAACAAGCTAAAATCTAATTTTTAACTAACAGAAAATATAGTTTCAATATGTAACCTGCTGCCTCAATTTCCTGTTACCAAATTCCACATTCATTCTTTCCCATTATAATAGATGGTAACCTTTACAAAGTCAATCCCTGCTATAATCCCCTGCAAAGTCATAATATATTATTATGTTCTCTATTTCCAACCTCTCACTCTTTCCCATCAGTTTTCAAATATTCAAGTTTCTCCACTTAATTCTGTATTCTCCTTTTCACAACATTTCTTCATGTTATACTTCACCCAACTGCCACAAAATGTATCCCCTAGAAGTTCAACTGTGACTTCTTTGTTGCCATAAATCCAACAGATAGGTATTTCCAGTTCTCATTTTGCTTGACATCTCTGTATCAAAGATTTTATTCACGGGGCTCAGAATTTGCCATCCCCAACTCCCTACATCTTGGCCTGACTTCCCCTGTTCCTCTTTCAGATCTTCCTTAGTCTTGACCCTGCAAGAAGAGTTATATACCAATGCTTCCACTGCATGTTCAACTTCCTCCTCTCTCAGGCCCAATTCTCTTTGTGTCTACTTCAATGCAAGTCATTCTTCTGTACATAACGTCCTCTATAGAACCAGGGATTTATATTGATTATTTTGTGTATGGTTCACCACTACACTATCAATTTCAAAACAAGGAACCTGATGTGAATATGCTCAGTAAATACATAACTGCCTGAATCATTTTCACTCATTAAACAAGCTATTACACCACTGTTACCAGATGTATCATCACAAAACAAATTAAATGGATATTGTTTTTTTCAGAACTCAGAAAACCTTGCTAGAAATTTCCAAATACATTCAACATACTAGAACTAATTATCTATTCAATCTAATAAGTATAAATGATGTCATCATTTTTAGTAATGACAGTTAATCACTCTCAAAATAAAACCAAAATATCACTGGTGCTACATAACTATGTAAATCCACATCAAATAAAAAGTGTGTTACGTCAAGCTGCATGATCCTAAAGAAAAGATATCATGAATATTTAAATAGAATCTCTAGTGAAAAATATCTAGCTCTTAGAGACTATACTCAGCAACGACCTATGAGATTATATTAAAAGAAAAAAATTCAAATGTCTATTGATGTTTTTCTATCATAATCCTTTTATTGTTTATATACTAGCAATCGAGATCTGTAACATCAGTGAGTTATGCTCATTGACTGCCAGAATTTCCATAAAGGTGAAACAAAAAAGCTGCATTCTGAGACAGATATTGATTTAACTTGAAACTGGATTTGCTTGGGCTGGGGCTGTGGCTCAGTTGGTAGAGCGCTTGCCTTGCATGCGTGAGTCACTGGGTTCGATCCTCAGCACCACATACAAATAAATAAATAAAATAAAGATATTTAAAAAAAAAGAAAAAAAGAAACTGGATTTGCTTGACAAGCACACTATTTTACCTAAACTGTATGTTTATTTGGGATGGCTTTGGAGGAATGATAGAAATTAAAGACAGGATTACAGCTTTCCCAAAGTACTGTCTCAGGAAGTAATGCAAACTTTTTATTTTAAGCAAACCAAAATTCTATTAATAAAGTCAGAATTAACAGCAAAAGATGTGGCAGCCATTTTTGCTCTTTATATTTTAAACAAAATATGTAACACATTGAACACATAATCAAGTATTACAAAGATGATTATTACAAGAAGTAGAATCATATTTAAATTTTCTAAAAGACTTATCATGATGAGCCAAACACTTGAACCATCTGGATCTTAAAAACTAGTTGCCATAATACTCCCAACATTTATATGATGGACACACTTAAGGAAGAAGAATTCCTAAGAGATTCAATGAAAATGTGAGCAGATTAATTTATTCTAGTCTACTATTCTATAAAAATGACATCAATCACACTGGAAAGAACATAAAAAGAATTTTAACGAGGTGACAAAGGAGGTAGGATTAAAAAGCATTTAATCTTTCACACCTTAAAAACTATTATTTATGATTTTATTGTACTTCCCATTTATAAACATGAAGGCTAAACTAAAACACTGCACTTTGTATTAACCTTCGATGTTAATTAACATTGGATATTACACAACTCCTACATTGAAAAACTGACAAAATCAGCTTTAAATTTTTTATATTATCTTACCTTATACAACTATAATGTTTAAAAGTACTGGCAGCTTTCTGACATTCCAGACACAACTGAATAGCTCCTGGATAGTCTTCCTCCTTAAGAGAATAGCAACAAAAGTCACATCATTAGAAACATTTTTCTTAAAACCCTTGATAAAAACACATCTCTGTTCATACTCTAACCCAACAATACAGAATCAAAAACTTTTAATTCCTTTTAAATAAAGATTAGAATAACAAAAATATATAACAAAATATAAAGAGACTACTAACTCTAGGCCCAAACTGTACACAGAAAAAAAATTTATAAAAAATTTTTTTAATGAGGGAACTTTTTTTTTTAAATGAGAGAACCCATTCTGTTCCCTCAAATACACAATAACATCCCTCTGAGACCATCACTTATGGATAAAGTCTATACAGAATTATAAGTCAGCCAGGCACAGTGGTGCACTCCTGTAATCCCAGCACTTACGGAGGCTGAGACAGGAGAATAGCAAGTTCAAAGCCAGCCTCAGGAACAGTGAGGCACTAAGCAACTCAGCAAGACCCTGTCTCTAAATAAAACACAAAATAGGGTTGGGGATGTGGTTCAGTGGTTGAGTACCTCTGAGTTCCATCCCTGGCACCACGGGGGGGTGGGGGACAGAATTATAAACTGCTTCTGGAAGGATTCCTTAACATATTATCTTACAGTAATGTGTATATAAACTGTTCCAAAATTGTATGCATTGTATTGTACTGAAGAGTCAACAATTCACCCACCAAGAAATCAAGTATTTCTAAAGAAATGAATATAATTTCAGAATATTTTACCACCTAATAGTCATTTAATACCAAATGAATTCTTCACATGGATCTGTCAAAGCCTAGTTTGGTAATAAGTTTAGAAGCAACACAATGATTATAAGAAAAACTACAAAAAATTTTCCTGATGCTCATATCTAAATTCAACAGATGCAATTCGAACCACTGGGGATGCAGAGATAATGACAAAGTATCCACCCCAAGGAGCTCAAGTATTATGGGAAAACACACATATTTCATTATGCTTTAGTGAACCTTATTATGACAGAAGCAGACATAGAATGCTAAGAAATCATCAAAGAGAAAACAGATGGCTCAGGCAGGAAACTAATTAATATATGAGATACTAAATATAACAAAAATATCACACATTTCACAAATCACTATTATATGTTTGAGGCAAAATATAATGTTATTGCTATTTGGATGTAATACAATCAAAAGGCTGAAGAGAACATGCTTATGTTACTATAAAGTAAATGCTTTCCCAAATAAATTTGTTTTTCAAAAATAAGTGTGTATTATGTCGATAGAAAAAGGCCCGAGGGCAAGTACCGCCACTTGTTTAAAGCAATTACCAATTCAAGAAAAATGCATGTCTGAATTTTGTCCACTATAATTTTTTTATATATTATTAGCACCACCTATTTCCAAGTCTTTTTAGCTTACCTCCAGCATTTCACTTAAGCGTACATCTGTTCTTTGCTGAAAAACACAAAAATCAAAGGTAAAAATCTGTGTCAATCACAAAACTAAATTTAATTTTTTTTAAAAAGGGACCTGAATATACCAATGTTTTTATAGTTCTCAGAGATTTCAGAAGTCCAATCAGCAACTGACGTTTCCTTTGATTTGCAAGAAGGCCTAAACTAGCTTGAGTAAAACCTTCCTTTGCAATATTCAAGTGTCTGTAAAGTGAACAACAAGCAGTTAATATTTTCTAATATAACAAGAATACCATCTGCACAGAACAGTAAGGCCACTAGTGACCTGCATTACTATTAAAACTGGGGTTTGAGACGATAACTTAATAAATTAAGTAAACTGTCTAAACCAGTTCTGCTCATACATGGGAGGTGGATTAATACCAATCCACAAACTGTAAAAAAAGAACAAATTGAGAAGGAGCACCTAAAAACTTAGTGCAAAAGTTGACAGAATAATTTTACTCGTAAATCTAATAATAAAAAATTGGGACTTGTATTATTTCTTTGTTTCATTTTTTCCTAATAATTTATTTCTATTTCATTTTCCAAAAATACCCAGTGATAGGTTTGTGAAAGCAGAACAACACAGATCCTTCACTGCAAATAATTTAGGAAGCCCTAGAATAAACAATAGAGAAACTGTAATATTTCTTAACCCATGAGTACATTTGTATATATTTTCCACATCCACTTAGTGCAAATTTTAGTTTGTAAAATATGTTCACTTAGTGAACGGTATTCTAAAAACTACAACCATGATTTTAAGAATCAAGCGTCAATGACAGATTTCACACTAGTTCTTAAAATATTTTCCAGCTTAGAGAACAAAATATCTTTGGAAGCAATACCTCCTCCCATTTGTGCAGATAACAGCAGCTAACTGAAGACCTGTCTGCAAAGAGGTAACTCTTTCAAGCTCCTATGGAAAGATTAGGTACAAGTTATTATTTGAAATATTTTATTTTTCCTTCTTGCTCACATGATACTCTAACAAAACCTCATGTTTCAAAGAACAGCCAGCTTTGGAAAACAAAGTTGCAACAAAAGTATCTGAGCTTGAAAATTGTTAGTTTATTTTTCAAAAAGTTATTTAAAGTGACTACTTCCAGTTGATTTTCACAATGACAGATGACAAAATATTTAGTCAGTATTGCTTACAAGAAAATCTAGACCCAACCTGTTTTAGACAGGAATAAATAAATACCATTTACATGTTTCTACCCAACAGAACTTTGCAAAGTAATAAAGGCTATGACAAATATGGTTTCTGTTTGCTAAGATGCTTTGACAAGGAATATCTTGATATGAACACTAGTAAACATTTCAGTAGAACTTGGAAGCTCTCGTTTTCTAATGAAAATACAGATTCAGATAAACAGTTTCTTTTTTTTTTAAATTTTTAGTTGATGGGTCTTTATTTTATTCATTTGTATGTGGTGCTGAGGATCGAACCCAGTACCTCACGCATGCTAGGCAAGCGTTCTACCACTGAGCTACAGCCCCAGCCCCAAAGTTTCATTTTTATCATATTTTAAATTCAGATTTTTACATTTTCATTGCTCCAGATTGCTATATTATTGATCTATGTATTTGTTACAAAATTAATGGAAGCAATTTTCACTGCTTCTTCTAAAGTTGGGAAAAGCGAGAACTCCACTTAGAATCATACATAAATATTCCTTTACTTCATTTTAAACTGCCAAATGAAAAAGAAAGACACATCCCCAACACACACACACACACACACATATACACACACACGGGTGAATATGTTGCTTAACTAAAAACAAAGAATAATTATAATATTTTAATAGTTGAGAGTAAATCAATCCACCATTTTAAAAAACTTACTATAAAAAATAGCAAATATTATCCTACCTTTACATAAGCAGGCTGTTTTTCAAGGATTAAATCTGCTACTTTTTTAGAGACCTGGAACATGCAATTAAACAGGAGAAGTAAAAGAAAAAACCTCACATTTCCTATTATATTTTATATTTAAAATTTTTACAGGAATATTCATAGGTCTTCCCAATATAACTCTAGAGCAGCTATTGCAATGTTATGGCCATACACATTTCCCTAAGCTACAAAATTAGTAAAAGAGGTAGTAAATAAAGCACATAGCATGGTACCTGTACCTTAACAGAAACTCAATAAATGGTTATTATTAATGTTAATAAGATGAGTGTCATTACCTGATTTAGCAAACATGCACGAAAATGTAACCTCTTTAGGGCAAAGGATATGATTTTAAAACAATGAATTTGCTAAGACAATTTTCAATCAACTGAATTTATGGAGACAATCTCTGAGAAACAGAGAACTTGCTTGGACCCTTTAGATCCTTTGTATCATGTAAGAAGACAAGTCATTTGGTCCTCTACTTCTAAAAAGCTGAAAAGAAAACAATGAAGCTATCAAAGGTTTTGTTGGTTAATTCCATAAATAATGTTAGTGTACACAAGTTAGAATGATAATGATTTTGAACATGAGGCTCCTATGCCACAATTTCAAGGGTCTTGCTAACTACTCTGCAGAAACACCACATCTAGCAGGATGCATGGCACACAGAAGGTATTTAGTAAGTGTCTACTCAAAAACCACAACTGGCTCCCCTTCCCTAGGCCAAATGAAAAGAAAACACTGCACACATATTAATCTACTGCAGTAATCCTTTCATATTCTCTTAATCTGTATCTAACATCTTCAGAATAACATGTATTATTTTCTCAATAAAACATTGATTGTTTTTGTCTATAAAAGACAACTCCACTAAGGTTAAGAATATCAAAATTTCAAATAGCTTTTAGATTTCCATTGATGAAGAGAGATCAATGTTAATCTAAAATATCATTTTTATAATTTCAAAGATCCCATAGGACTGTCTAGTAATGGCTTAATTAGGATAATACAAACACAACCAAAAGAAGCCAAATAGGAATCATAAGTAAGAAAATGCAATCAGGAAGTCCTATCTCTGTACCACATATTTTGACATATATGCATTTATAGATGTGCACAGATAGAACTGATCAAATTTTACTCAACTAGGTTTTTAAAAACATAGACAAAATAGTTACAGTTAGTCTGCACTGTGCCAAGCAGTGTACTAAATGTTTTTCTACTTATTATAGCAACAGGGACTCATGACTATCCACTGAGAGATTCCGTATGTCCTTGTATTCCAAATGAGCAATCTTAAAAGTGACAGGTACTGCCCTAGGTTAATAAGCTGCAAGTCCAGGATTTAAGCCAACGTTTAGTAAATTCCAAAAGATTGTTTAGAACAAGATGGGGAAACATTCCCCCCAAAATGCTATCACATAAAGTACACATATAGGAGAGTATTTATTTAAATATGTTGAAACCAAGAGAAGGCAAAAGATACTACCTCCCACTAAAACTGACTTTTCCAAAAGCACAATACTTTATCACACAGCCTTCTTGAGTTCAAGCCCACTCACACTACTGCCACCCCTAAGGAGACCCCAGCACCAACTAAGATCTCTGGGTATAACAGAAAAGAGAAGTACATTTTCCTTGACTGCCAGATGTATTACTAAAAACTGTATCTTAAATTTAAATAGGTAACTTTATTACTATTGTTCCTTTAATTTAAAAATATTAACAAGACCACATATTACCATCTTCTATAAAGAATTACATAAAGTAAGTTCAGTCAACACAAATAAATTACAGAATCACAGGATTTTAAAGCATAAAAAGAAATACAGGCCTAATCTATCACTTCACAGGTAAAACAAAAGAGATTTGAGTGAGGTTAAATGACCTGTTCAATGTCATGATTAAATAGTCACTATAACTGACTTTCTAAATCTTAGCCCTGTGTTCTCTTTAGACCTATTTCAAGGAAAGATGTGGACCTTAACTGTGAGATAAAAATACTCCATTACGAAACTATAGGTAGGGAAATCATGCACATATCACAAGGAGCCTGAAGGTACTTACTAAACTGAAAACAAGTTCTAAGTTCTTTGATCACATTTAGGATTCCAGAGAGAACTCCAAGTTCTAGAAGCAAATCTATCAAAATAACATGAGGAAAACTGCATAGGTATTAAAATTTTAATATAAAAATATCATCTGATTCAGTCATGTTAAATAACAGGATTTGTTTCTATTTTAATATATTAGTTAAAACCATGAAATCTACAAACATTATACCTCTCTATTGTGTTTCATTTAGTTTGGTCAGAAAGAAATATTCTTTACTTACTGCAGCTTGCTGTTGTTTCAATTTGTCTCTATACTCCTCTAATTCTTGCAAGTTGAGAACAGGTGGGAGCTTCTATACCAAAAAAAAGAAAGAAAGAAAAAATAAAAAAATAAACTGTATAATTTCATTTCATTTACCTAAATACCTTGACTCATGAACTACAATCTGCATACAGAACACTGTCACACTGACTTCCCTCCACTTTTCCTATTCTCTCAACCTCCCTTACTAGACCCCAGTCACAAAAGCCTACGCACCTTTTTTACACAACTCTGGCTTCAAACCTCACCATCCTTGTTCCCACACTGTGCTACTTTGACCTCTAGAAAATCCCACTACCACTGGGGTGCCTGACTCCTAAGCTGAGAAATAATGTTTCCAGGAGAATGTAAGGAAAATTCTTAACTCTAATCCCCAACTCTACCAGCCACAGATATGTCCCTACTTGTCTACAACAGAACTCAAAAAGACTTTCCCTTTGAAATATTATGAATGGCAATTAAGTTCTACAATGTGACAGTGACAGTTTTTGGACTACATTCTGGATTACATCAGCTTTTAGAGGATAATGTCGGAAACAAGCAAAAATATGCAAACTGTTGCGCACATAGGCAAACAGACTCCAAGTCTCAACAACTAATAAATGAAACTTTAGAATAACTTGAGGACTGAGTGACTTTGTCCTACACTTAGTTTTGCCTAAAACTATTCACTATTCTGATTTTTTTGAAGTTCCTATAAATTCAAAATGCAATATTGTAAACAACATTGCGTAAGAGTTTTTATCATAACACACATTCATGATCAAAAGTCTGTTTTTCTAAACATATTTAGCCAATATAAAACAGAAGTAGCACACTAACATATTAGATGCTAACAAGTGAAAACTTAAAACACAGAAATGTTTCCCTGACCAATGCTCTACAGATGTATTTAAAATCACATTTTCAAAAATAACTGAACCTTTAAATAATTCTCACAGTTCATTTAGGCACAATATGATAATCACAGACTTACAAGTGCTCCTTAAAAACATTCAGATCTCACTAAATCAATCCAAGAACCAAACAGGCCTTTGATATGTTTTAATGAAAGTTTTCTTTTACCTCCAGCTCATATTTGACAATATCAAATGAGTCCGCAGAAAAATATACTTGTTCAATACTATTAATTAGCTCTTGTTCAGCTTGAGGGTCACTTGGCTGTTCTCGAAGTTCCCTGAATTCCTCCTTTAAGGAAAAAAAGTCACAATTATAATACTTATAATTGTTAAAATTCCATGTGCCAGGAAATGATTATCTGTCTTAACTGTTACACATCTTCCAAGAACCATACTAACCAAGGACACAGCTAATTAGAAAGCATAAAAATTTGTGAAAAATTAGGAACAACACTTTAAAACTGCTTATCTACTGGAGAATAAAATCTAGCCAATTTAATGATTGGATTTTACAATTAACTCCTTGAGTGCCAACAAAGTTAAAAGAACTTCAATTTTTTAATTTAATTTATTTAAAATAAATAAAATTTTATTTTATTTTTTTTTTTTTGTGGTGCTGGGGATTGAACCCAGGGCCTTGTAAGCACTCTACCAACTGAGCTATATCCCCAACCCCAATTTTTTTAAAAAAGGAAAAAATGATTACCTAAATCTGTCACATATATACTCATTTTATCTTTTTACTTTTATATTTATTTATTTGGTACTGGTGATTGAACCCAGGGTACTTTATCACTGAGTTACATCCTCAGCTAGCTTGCTTGCTTGCTTGCTTTATTTATTTATTTATTTATTTATTTATTTATTTATTTATTTAGGTTTTGAGGCAAGGTCTTGCTAAGTTACTTAGGATCTACCTGGCTGGCCTCTAGCTTGAGTTCTCCTGCCTCAGTCTCTTGAGTTGCTGGGATTACAGGTGTGCACAACCATGCCCAGCTCATTTTATCAGTTTAGCAACATTCTAAAATCTATCTCATCATATAAAAAGGGAACATCAGGGGCTGGGACTATAGTTCAGGAGCACAGTGTTTGCCTACCATGTGCCAGGCCCTGAATTCAATCCCCAGTACGGGGGGGGGCGGGGGGGGGGGCGGGGGGCGGGGGGATTCCTAAAGGGAATATCACCTCAATGACTTTTGGGTCACATTTAGTACTGGAAATTAAATATGGCCATAGGAATTCTACAGTATAATAAGCAAATAAAAGTAGTTGATTCCACCTAAAAAAATTTTTCAGATGCAAAATTTGCTAAGGTTGAAAAATATCAAGTATGTAGCGAAGCCAAAAATTTAAATAGACTACAATAATTATTTTCATATTAAATGTATAAATGCCACTTGCATGTAACACCATGCTGAGGTTATGTGGTACTTAATTGATTGACCTGAAAGTAAAGACACAGATTTTAGTTGTAACTATGCTATCAACCTTGGAAAATTTACTTAACCTATGAAGGACATCTCTCTCTCTCTCTCTCTCTCATCCCTCCCTCCTTCCATCTCAGTGAAACAAATATCCAAAGTTATTAAGAATGCCAAAGGGAAAACATGATTTCATTTTAAAATATCTCACAACCGAACATTTCAAAACTATGATGAATCTGAAAAAAAAAAAAAGAATACAATGTATATATGTTCTTAAAAGGTCAAATGCTATTCCTTCTAGAAAACTAAGCAATTAATATCACAGAAAGCAGACAAACACATATAATTTGAAAGAACTGATATGGAACACTTGACACTCTTAAGAAACCTGAACTACAGAGAGGATAAAACCTGGGAAGGCAGGAGAAGCAATGCAGCATACAAGGTAGACTTCAATCCAAAACAAACGTCCCCATGTGACACTGCATTCCAAAAAAAAGTACCTTCGCCTTTCAGTCAATTTGATGGCTTCTATGTGAAATCTACATCTAAACTCATTCAGACACATTCCATTGTGAAAAAATCCAGATCGTGATTTTTTTCTTTTCTTTTCTTTCTTTAGTGCCACTGCATTTCAGTCTGTAAGACTGCATATGCCTCATCATTCTCTAAATGTTTCAATGCTATTAAGACTGCCTGCTCAACCAGATTAGACACGTCTGAAGAACTGAGATCACTTGAATTCTCCATCATTATGTTCCATAATGCCAAGGAACACTGTAGTTAATAGTCACTGATCAAACTAAAATCAATTTAACAGTCAACTGTATTGAAAAGAAATATAAAACAAAAAGGCAACATGTTCTTGTTTTGAAAGTCAAAGTTTTTCACAAACAATAAAAAGTATCTTCTAACTGGAAATAAAAACAACAAATGTTAGTGATTTAGGAATATCTTGTGCATATACATTAGAAAAATAAAATCAGCTACACTGCAAACTCTTAATTACACCACAATTTTGCTATTATGTAAGCTGATTTCCTAGGATTTGAGATGTACAAAATATGTAATTTTTCACCTAAATAGAACCAATCTGATAAGCATTTTACATGAACAAAAGATTTCTTACCAAAAAAATGTAAAGACAAAATTGGGGGGGGGGTGCTAAATAAAATTCCCTATACTATATTAAAATTCATGATTTAAGGAAAAAGATTACAATGATACTGGATGTTCAAGTAAAGTTTAAAATAAAATATTTCAGTGTATAAACTTGTTGTATTGTGAATAAAATGTTTAAAGGGTTTATTTTTACAGTAAATTTTGAGTCATGAGTACATAACTAAATATATATTAACATTAATAATGGTATACGTGCTCTATAAAATTTGAAAACCCAAGAATAATTTGTCTACAACTACAGACTACCAAAGGTGGCTCACATGCCCGCCAGGAGCAATCAACTACACCTAAAATAAAGAAAATATGTATCAGTGTCACTCCAGAATTAAAGCTGGAGAAAAACTACAATTAAAGTAATAAATACAATAGCAGATGAGGGTAAACAAAAGTACGAAAGGTAAAAATGAGCAAATGAATTCTGTCTCCCTACCCTCAGAATGAACTAACCCAACTACTGTTGAGGCTCCCCTACCACCTCACCCTTCCCAGTCAGTATAATTCCATTTAAAAACAATTATTTTTATTCCCATTATGTAAAAATTCCCCAGACTAGGTCACACAGGAATGGATATGAGTAAAATTCAGCTCATCTCTCAAACAAGTGAGTCAAATACCTAAGTAAATGGTGACAAGGCAGAGGAAAGGTACAAAAAAAAATCAATGGAAGTGGCCTTTAGAGAATATTAGAATAGGGCTGATTTCAAATTTCTGACACTGGAGGAATAAGGTCACAGATATAAAACAAGGTTTAAGTAAACACAGTTTCAAGAAAGCATATCACAGGTTCAAGCAATAAAGGGTAGCTCCCTGCAGGGAAGAAAACTGCCAAAGGAAAGAGTCTGCACATGCATCAAGAGGCAATGAAATGTAACAAGAGAAATTTTTTAAAAATCCAATATATTTATATATACATAAACTATATTTTCCTAAAAATAAAGTATCTTAACACATATCACTATGCCAGATGCTACATCAAAAATAAACCTAAATATTCAATACTTTCTTAACATAATAAACCAAGCAGGATTATTTTAGAAAAGTGGGAGGCAACAAAGAAATTATTCAATATTTTAGAGGTTGTTTTATCCAGCAGTCATAACACACCATAAGGCTGCATATAATACTACCTAGACAATTTTTCTATTTTGGTCATCTCTGAGATAAAGCTACATGAACATACACATAAAATATACATTATAAATGTAACTTTATGAAAAGTGAAGAAAAATAGTCATAAAAGAAATTTAAGTCAACATCTTTGACTCAGCCGAATCACTTTTCCTTTCCACATAAAACAAAAGGTTTTATGAGAACTGGGGATTCAAGTACATAAAACAATTTGAGCCCTCAAATGTAAGGTGTTATATAACATTCCCAGTATATTTATGGTTTCTAGGGAACTAGAACTTTACAAAGCAATTTCCCATTTAAGAGTTCATCTCTTAAGGGAATATACCGAAGTTAAGAAGGAAATTAGAGACTACAAATTTTGCATTTAACCACTACTTTCAACTTATCTGAAATAACACACTAATTGAAAATACTAACCCAAGGTTCAGGACTTTCAATTCTATTCACTTTTATAGGTATAAAAAGTTAATTATGACAGAATAACAGTTCTCCTCACCATTAAATTCTATAGTCCCTTTAATTTTGAAAAATCATTTAACCTAATTTTTAAACCCACAGAATAGCTTAGAAACTCAATTTTCAGCAGCAGGTTTTTATTCAAACAAAAAGATAAATGTAAAATCTCCACAGATCAGGCTTCAAAATTATGCAGAACACTGAAACCTCAACTCCCCTTTCTATACTTAGTTTATTAGACCACAGTTCACATTATATTCTTGATCATATACATATCTGGATGGCAGAATGTGTGTGTGTGTGTGTGTGTGTGTGTGTGTGTGTGTGTGTGTGTGTTGTGTTAAAGGGTAAGAGTGGAGGATAGGAAGAAATGCTCTTGTGAAGCATGAATTTATATTTTTAACTACTGGCATTTCTTCATCAGTCAAGATAAAAAGCTATTCTGTTATAACAAATTCTAAATAGAAGCCTTAATATTATAAAGTTAACATCACAGAGCATCACATTGAGAAGCAAAGAAAAATTTTAGCCCCCAAAATCCATACAGAGCTAAATGGAAGAGCAAAATATTAAGTTTTCAATGTTCAATCAGTATTATTAAAGTCATAAATCTATTTTAGTGAAACAGATTTTATCTGCTTTCAAATGAAAAAGGATTCAAAACCTATTTTAAGAAAACAGATACCCTAAAACCATGTACCACATAAGTTTATAATGAATTGCCAGATGTCTGATTACATAGGGAAATGGCACATTTTCTTAAAATCATACTAGAACAACAATAATAATCCATCAAAAGTAGCCGGTTCATCAGTTTGTGTGTGTGTGTTTTAAATAAAATATAGCTTTTAAAGCCTACTCCGTTTTCCTTCAGGCTTTCAGTGCCATCTAGTGGAATACTGATAAGGTTACAATTTGAAAAGAGGTTTCAGCACAATGATTAATGGAAAATTTTTATAAAAGGTTATTGTATGGCATTATTTGAATTCAGGTTTACAACACACTTACATGATAAAAAAATAATGTATTTTAATCAATTCCTACACAAAAAATAGATCATGAATAATAAATTACGAATAAACCTGATTTTATTCACAGAAATACTGTGTTGACATGAATTAAAATCACAAAATTAGCATAAATGTCATATTTAATACTTTGCCCGATATCTTTAGTTATTTCTTTTATTCTATTAAAAATACCAACCCAACTCCAGGACTTTGTTATATTTTTAACAAGTATCTTACTAAATTTATTATATGAAAAAAATTAAGAATCATAGCTCTGCAGATAATATTTTGATCAAAATTCATAATATTGATATCAATATTCTTTTCACATTAATAATATATAACCATTATGAAAACACTATGGAAAGTCTGGATGCAGATTTACAAGGTTCTTAATACTGATAATTTTAATCAGGATTCAACAAACACTCCCCCAAAATTCTTACAAATTCTCTAATAACCTTGTGGCTACTATTATCATAGAATAAATACTGGTCTTCTTCATAATTCTTGTAATCAAATTAATTGAAAACCCTTTTCACATTTAAATGTATGACAAATTTATGTAGTCAGCAATTGCTAATTTCTAATATCCTTACCTCTATATAAAAGTCCCACTAATTTGAAACGTAACAGAATCCATTTCCCAAGAATAGAATTTTAGATCATTTTCCTTTTTCCCATAAGAAATTGTCCCCAAAATTGAATTTTTTTTAATCGATCCTATATTTCCCATTTCTCCATTCTTGTGACCATGTTTCCACTTTTTACTTTTCTATGCCTTTTTATTCACCAAAATTCCAAAATGCCAGTATATGGATTACCACTTGACTCACATCTCCTCTTATAATGAGGAACAATATTATCTTATCTATAAAATCTAGCAATTGTACTAGATGATTTTTAAGATTTCTTCCCCCTTTGTATGTATATAAATTCCTAAAATAGAATAAAATAAACAGTACCCTAGCTTATCAAACATCCTATGTGCCCTTTTTTAGTTCCTCTTCACTACATTCCTTTTTCTATTATTGAACCACTAGAAATTTGCCAAGATTCAACATTTTCAATCTAAATGAAAAGCCATTTCACTCAACTCATCCTAATATCTCCTCCCTACTTATCCTTTTTACTAGGATCTTTCAATGTAATGCAACTCAAGCTAATCTTTCTTAAAAACTTGACTGAAATTCCAATTTCTTCTTCTAACTTAGAAAAGATTATGACAAAAAGGCAAACAGAAATGTGAATTTTTGAACACATTCAGCAGAGTAGGGATACCTTTTTTTATTTTTTATGTTCTACCTTTTGTGAAGTGGCATTACTAAATGAAGTTAACACTTAAAAGTTTCTCCATGATTCCTCAGAAAACTTGGAATGGACCACCATTTCACCCACTCCTCGGTACCCAAAGCACTTAAAATCAACATACTATAGTGATGAGCCCATATCAATGTTTATAACAGCTCAATTCACAATAGTCAAGCAAAGGAACCAACCTAGGTACCCTTCAACAAATGAATGGATAAAAAAATGTGGTATATATACACAATAGAATGTTACTCAGAATGAAGTTTTGGCATGCTAGCCATAATGAAATTATGGCATCTGCTGGTAAATGAATGGAACTGGAGACAATCATGCTAAGTGAAATAAACCAATCCCAAAAAACCGAAGGCCAAATGTTTTCTCTCTCTGATTCTGATTTTCTTAAATTTTCTCTGCTAGGTCATCTCTCTCTTATTTGTTTTGTAGCTGTTATTTGTGACTTTCTGTTTCTAGTTTCTAAAGATTTCCTCAACCATATCCAGATCTGTGTTATGTGATATGTGAGTGCTAATACACAATAAAGGGAGAGGGGAGGGAGGAATAGAAGTTCAGTGGATTAGACCAATGGGAATGAAAGCGATCGGAATAAGAAAGACAGTAGTATGAATCAAACATAACTTTCCTTTCATATACGAATACACCACCAGTGAAACTCCACATCATGTACAACCACAAGAATGGGATCCTAATTATACTCCACATATGTATAATATGTCAAAATACACTCTACTGTCATGTATATCTAAATAGAACAAATAAAAATATATATAAAAGTTTCTCCATACAAGCATTTAAATTGACCACTTAAATAGTCTAAGTTGTTAGATCCCAAAAATATCTGCCAAAGTAGAATGCAGCTTGCATTCTACATCTAGTAATATACTATGAACGTTTTCTACACAATTTATATTACCAGTTTAAAACTCAAGTTTCAAAATAATTTCTAAAATATATCATATTTGCAGGGGGGAAAAGGAGGTTATCTCATCTCTCTATTTCCTTCCTAGAATCTGTCTTAATTTGCAATCATCTTATTTGCTATCTGCCTTCCTCCTACTTGATGTAAATAAACTCCCTGACAGGAGGAAAGTTTTAGCTTTTGCAAAAGATGTTATCTTTCTACAGCTTTACTGACAGTCCTTACAGTGTGTCTAGCACATAGTAAATGGTCAAAAAATTTGCTGAAAATGCATAGGGGGGAGCCAGGCGCAGTGGCGCAAGCCTATAATCCCAGCACTTAGGGAGGTTGAGACAGGAGAATCGCGAGTTCAAAGCCAGCCTCAGCAATGGCAAGGCGCTAAGCAACTCAGTGAGACCCTGTCTCTACATAAAACACAAAATAGGGCTGGGGATGTGGCTCAGTGGTCGAGTGCCCCTGGGTTCAATCTCCAGTACCAAAAAAAAGAAAATGCATAGGGGGAACATTGGAGGGCAATGGACTATGTAGGTGATTTCTGTGATATTTTTTGGGGGGTTCATATTTCTGTTTACCAGGTTTTCTGTTCGCATCATATAGAACTTTTAAAGGAAAAGCTACTTTAAAATAATAAAATAACCACTTCAAATGAATTATTTTCCATTTTGTTAAAATGGTTTTAATAATTTGAAAAAAATTTAATAAAGATCATTTTTGAAAACATCAAATTTCAGGTCATCAAGAACCAGCTGCACATTAATTTCAAAGCAACTGTATAAAATAAATCATTTAAAATGTTTATATGATGTAAATATGAAGTCACATCTAACCTGTGAAAAATGTACCCAGCATTAAAGTTATACTAAACTACACTGTGTGTTTCTTAACTGTAAATTTCAATACTGATTGCCAATCCCACCATGTCCCTACTCAGTTCACTGACTGGAGCTCTGCTGCATTCTGAACTAAGCAACTTTTTCGTTCTGAAAACCATCCAGAGAGAAGGCAGCAGCTCTGCTCACCCTCTAGCACTAGTGATATTGCAAACAAACCTAGAAAGAACAAACAGGCACTAGGAGCTTGTAAGGTTTTTTTAGAGTAAAGGCTTATATTATTTATTTTATTTATAATAAGGCTTATATTTATAGTGTAGTTTATAACATTAATATCATTTCACTATTAACTACTTTACAATCTAAGTAACTTAGCTTCTTGGTATGTGCCAGAAAGGACCAATACCCCAGGCTTAATGTTCATCTGAATCACTTTCATTTGCTGACCTTAATCCTAGACTGGCCACTCTACCCAGAGCAAGTTATCTCAAAAAACTGATGGGGCTGGGGGTGGAGAGTCCATAAGACTGTGAAATGAGATCATCATAAATCCACTATAGTGAAAAAACATGAAAAATCATGGTTTAAAGACAATAGAAAGTTCTTATTAATACATTCATGTGCTTTTGAACAAGGCTCACTACCTGTGATCCTCCTGCCTCAGCCTCTCGAATCACTGAGATAACAGGCATACACACTGTGCCCAGCCAATAATCCTTTTAAGTCAAAAAATAAAGAGAACTGTCTGTCAATTAGGATATATGGTTATCCCTCATTTCTGAATTGTATCACAGTCAATAACCTTTAATACTTTATATAAAATTACAGAATTCAAACATGCCTCTTTAAGGTTTTGTCTGGCCCATTTCATGCTAAAGGACTGGCTGGAATTTCATTGTATTTAGACAATGTGTTTGGGTCTGCCCTTTTGGGTCTGTCCTAACATTAAAAACTAAGCAGTAAATGAAAAATTCACTCTAGCAGGGAAAGAGCCTCAAAGAGATGGTAAATCATCCTGCTAAGCAGCTGAAACTGAGGTGTAAGGAGAAGCCTTGGATTACTTAGCAAGAAAAGCAGCCCTGTGAATTAAGATGCCAGACACAGAAAACAAATTAATTTCAAATATGGTCCTCAAATTAAAAATCCTAAGAGCAGACATTCAGAAGTGCTAGGTTTTATCTGTGGTAGAGCTGCTATTTGTAAGGCAACACTCCAGAGAAACAGCAGGGATTTAACAATCGTTAATAATTCTCCTGGGGAAAGTACCTCGCTTCCAAATGACATATATCAAACCTGTAAACTTGAGAAGTTCACATGAATACCAAAAGATTAAAATCTGAGATACATGAAGTTCAGTTAAGTTATGCCTTAGCTGCTTATTCAAAAATCTCTGCCCCAAAGAAAACATAATCGGCTATAATTTTTGGCTCAGAATGTTACAGTATAAAAAGTCAGTAATAAATTATTTTACCTTATTTCTTCAAATTACATCAGATTAATCAATAAATTATATATAAACATACTCACAGATTATGTATAATCACATAAATTAAGTCCAAAACAATCTAAAAAAATATGATTTATATATAATAATGTAAATATTATTTATATATATAAAATAATCGCTGTATACATAAAATGCATGTGTCTGTGTATACACACACTTCCAAGCTAGGAAATGCATGTAATAGACCTTAACTTTATCAGTTTATTAATTTATCAAGTCTGCAGTTCTTTTACTATACTACAATGAATGGATACTGCATCCTAATGAGTAATGAAAGCACAAACAAGCCCTACACTTAAAGTACTCTTAAAATTTACCTAGTTTACCATAACAACCATTAGCCTATGGGGAAAGAAAAGCTTCTGTGAACCAATTATTATCCAGAAGCAATATTTTCTTAAGAAAGTGAAAAATCATGCTCACACATGTAGATCAATACCTTTCCTGGGACCCGGAGATTCTCAATAGCACCAAGATCACTGAGGCTCTCTGGAGGGCTTTTCAGACCCTTAAAAAAATAAGACAAAGAGAATTTTAATTTTGCTGAAGAATTGTGAAAGGACAGAACACACCTACTAAAAATGGAAATTTTCCTGCTTCAAAATACAGAGAACATATATTCTAAAAATAATCATCACTTAATACCTGCAGTATTATTATGAAATCAGGTAAGGAGGTACTGTTAGCATCTTAAAATCATGAAGTGTTATATGGCACCTTTGCAAATAATGGAAGTCTAACTTAATCAGGGTTTTAAAACAACCGAAAGAAAGGAAATCCATTAGAAAAAGTGTTCTATAAAAGTATTTATCTACTAATCATTAGCAAATTCACCTGGAAAAAAGATTCAAGCAATATTATTATTATTCACAGATACAATACACTAACCAACTGAGCTATTCAAACATTTTAATAATGCTAACTACTTAATTCATACATAAGTAATCTCCTCATCTTGCTTGATTATTTCCCACTAATGTATCTAATTCATGCTGCCAAAATTATGATTTAAATTTCAGGTCACACTGCTTTCCACCTCTTTACCTCTTTGGTACCCTGTACTTCCTGTAAGAATGTCAACTGAAGGATTCTGAAAGCCATATGTGTACTAAGGGAAATTATCAAGACAGAAAAGAACTCAGCAACTTAAACTTTCTTTAAAAAGCTTTTTCAAAAAAAATAAGCTACTCAAAACAGTAATATTAGTCTTAGGCAAAATTAGCTAGTACATTAATTTGAGGAGAAATTTTTAATAAGGTCTAATTGTCCTTTAGGTGCCCTGTCTTGGCCCTTTGGTTCTCAGTAACCAAAACACATGGTATATGTTGATTATTTTGAGACTTAGAATAGAACTTGATTCTCTTGAAACTATAGAGGTGTATTTTATCTTCTGTATTGTAAATCACCATCAATCAAATACATGATTTTTTTAAGACTAAGTGCTGTCTAACCCTCAATTCTTCCATTACTCCCAGAATATCTAACCCACGCCCCACCCAACCATAGCCTCTCTTCCTCTGTGTGGTGCTCCACGTCCCCCCACCGTAAATACACACACACACACAGAAATAAGTAAATAACACACCACCTTCAGAATTATCTCCTCTATTAAGGCTTCCCAAACTCCTATACTTCAAAGAACACAGTCTTTCTCAGTATAGCCAAAGATCACCTCTACCAATATCACCCAGGCAACATTTTAAAGACTCCTGAACCCTACCACAGATCTAATAAGTATTTCTGGATGAGGACCAGGAATTTGCATTTTAACTAGCACTCCATATGATCACCAACTTTTCAGAATCATAGCTAAACATTTTCCAGGACAATACCTCAGCCAAAGTAGCAAAGTTTTAAATTTTTAATATATCTTTTTTTTTTTTTTTTTTTTTGGTACTAGGGATTGACCTCAGTGGTACTCGACCACTAAGCCTCATCCCCAGCCCTATTTTGTGTTTTATTTAGAAGGGTCTCACTGAGTTGCTTAGCACCTCACCCTTGCTGAGGCTGGCTTTGAACTCACAATTCTCCTGTCTCAGCCTCCCAAAGTGCTGGGATTGCAGGCGTGCATCACCATGCCCAGCTTAATGTATCTCTTTCTACCAGACTTTAAGTAACAAAGGAAGGGAGAGACCAAGTGTTCCTTGCATTTGTAGACTGGTGGCTAGCAAAATTCTAGGAACAGAATAAATGCCAATGAGTCAATTACTGGGTAGAAGTCGTTGGTCAAGCTCCAGTGTTCAACCAAACAGCACACTGTTCCCATGGGAACACACAATAGACTGCAGAATTAAGTTTCCAGGAATGCCTGCCAGAAAAAGAAAGGCCTACTACAGGTCTAGCGTGAAAATGTGCAAGGAGGATACTAGTGTGTTCCTAGGCAGTGTGTTCTTCTTTGTCTCAGTTTCTCACCAACAGTCATCTTGAGGGCACAGCATCAAAGTAGCACGACTAAGGCTGGGGTTGTGGCTCAGTGGTAGAACACTCGCCTTGCATGTATGAGGCCCTGGGTTCAATTCTCAGCACCACATAAAAATAAATAAATGAAAGTTGCACGACTAGGTAGGAAACTACATTTTCATGCACAGTACACATAATACTATATACATAACTATGTATATGCATCAACACACATGGGAAATTAAAATTTCATAATTTTATTCAAAACCATGACCACCCCTAAAATATCCTAAAGTGTAACTGCTGTATTTTTTAAATAAACATTTTTAAAAGCAGAGAAATGTTTAACTAATCTAACAGAAATCCTTGGAGGAATATATCATGTCCAATTTTCTGTTTCCCTAGTGCTGCTCAGTGAAGAAACTAATGCCTGAAATGTAAATGTGGTATTCCCCAATATCAAGAAAAAGATAGACACCACACACAACTGTTCAATACTAATACATGGCAACCTTCTGCAAAATGTACAAAATAAAAGTAACAAAAATGGGAAACTGTGTGCAACCCCAATGATTTGTTGACTTTTTTTTTTTCTAACAGAACTAAAGAGAGTTTACACTCAGTCCCCAGTTTCTCTAGCCCATGAGAGCAGTCATGGGCTGGGGTTGTGTTAGAGGGCTTGCCTAGCTAGCATGTGTGAGGCACTGGGTTCAATTCTGAGCACCACATATAGAAAAATAAATAAATATCCACTGACAACTAAAAAAATAAAATAAAATAAAGCACAGTCATGGTTATACCTAGTAGTCTGCCTTTATAAACTGAAATTTCATTATAATCATTATCCTTTATGTGATTTTCTTTACTTTTTGATAATTTGATAATTTTATATATTGAAATTAATAAAAAACAGTATTATTAGCACCTATCTCTATATCCTTGCCCAAATCAGATTAACACTTCAGACCACTTCAATTATATCTACATGAAGTATTTTTTACTTATGAGACCAGCAATTTGTGTTCTATCATATCAAAAATGCACCCAAATCAGGCTTTCTTCCCCACCACTTCATGAAAAGTGCTACTATAATGTCACCAATGTCCTCCAGCTGCTCAGACCAAAAGCTCATTCTCACTCTCACCTTAGCTGGTCAGTCTGCAGCATTTAACACAGCTGTTCACTCCCTCTTTTAAATTCTTTACTTCTAGGTTCCACTCTTCCTATTTGCTGTCTTTATCCTACACTCATTCTACAAACACGTACTGGGCATCTGGTATATGCTAGAGACCATTGGGATGCTGAAGACTTCTAACCTCACTGACTGCTCTCTCTCATTCTACTGTGCAGAATCTACCCTTCTCCTTTTCACACTGAATTCTCAAAAGCTCCATCCTTGGGCTTTTCATATATCCACATTCACTCCATTGGTGATCTTGACCAGGTATTTGCCATCAATAGGCTTGTAACTCCTGAGGTTTTTATCTATGCCTGGGATTTTTTCCCATAAATTCAGACTCATTAGTCTAACCACCTCAGGCTTTCAAATTAACAAGTTTAAAAGCCATTTCCACTCAACGTGTTCTTCCCTCAATTTTATCCATCTTAGTAAAATGGCAATTCTATTCTCCCAATTACTGGAGCCAAACCATCTGGAATCATCCTAGGTGTTTCTCTTTCCCTTAGGCCCAAGTCCAATCCATCAGGAAATCCTGTTAACTAGACATTTATCATATAACCACAATCCAACCTCTTAACACTCTACCACTATGACCTTGGATAAACCCACACATTTTCTTATTTGGATTACTGTAATAGCCTCCTTACTCGTCTTCTGTTTCAACTTTTTTCCCTCTTCTTCAATCTATTCTTGAAGTAAAGGTCACAATGTCTTTCTGAAGTGTTAGCATCATATTCCATCATTCCTCTGCTTACCATTTCACTCAAAATAAAAGCAGCAGACTTCCAATACCCTGTAAGGTTCAGAGGTGAGTCTGCTTCCTGCCCTTAGCTCCCTAACCTCATCCTGACCTCAACTCCTATTTTCTCCTCACTCACTCCACTCCACCTACATTGGTCCCTTGCAGTTCCTCAAACATGTTCCTGCCTCAGAACCTCTCCAATTGCTTTTTCTTCCATTGATATCCACATGATTCACTTCCTTACCGCTTTCAGGTCATTTTTATTTACCCTCTCTGTGATGCAATCCATGACGCTCTAACCTTACAAATAATCTCAAATTGCCAACAATTCCCATGATTCCCTATTCTCTTTTCCTCTAAAGCATTTTTCATTGTGTCTGCTTTAGCACTTGTCTATTTTGCACACTGCTTCATCTCCCAAACTTAGAATAGCACCAGGCACATAGTGCTCAATTCAATTTGTTGAATGAACCAGAAGAACAGAGGCCAGCATAATGGAGAATGATAAACAATAGATCTAATCTAAATAAAGAGAGCTAACAAAGCGCTCCTTCCTTCCCGCTCTTTGCAAACAAAGATCTTGGGACAGCTAAAATGCCAAAATACTATATATTTCATAGATCTTAAATTCAAGACCTTGCACATTAATTCAACATATATTGTTAACATAATAATCAACTTTGTGGAAGTCAAGCCATAAACATATAATTTCAATGACTTTAAAAAGCTGTGTGAAACTCCAACTTACTTCACTTTTTACACAGTATAGTTCCAGCTTTTCCTGTATGTTCTTCAGATTTTTTCCATTCCAATTAAACACAGGCAAAAGCTGCTCAAATTCAATAAGCAACTGCCCAAGGCTGAGTAATTACCATTTTTAGTATGATTCCATTACACTTAAGAGACATAAACTTAATATCACTGGTAACTAGAATTTTTATTTTTCCTTTCCTACTTATTTTCACAAAGTAAGATCCAAAAACAATAAGCCACCCAAAATTTTTATAACTATGGCAATGTTGCTACACTGAACTGTATGGGAAGCTGCAAACATGAGAGCACAAAACTTAACTGATGAACGGAAGTCTAAATTCAGCAGTCCAAAGGCAGTTTATTAGTGGTAGGACATACAAAAGTGTAGTGCTTTAAAAAATCAAAGAAGCAGATACCAGAACATTTGCTGAACTTCTCTACAGTTTGAATTACTGTAACAGTCTGCTTCCAGTTTTCCTGCTTTTCCACGATGTAGCCAATGCAAAGGTCTGTATAACCTAGAATTTTCTTCCTTGATATGCCTAGAAACTGCACAATTACTACTTTTATTTCTTCCTTTCACTTCATTTATATAATATGAACATCACCACCAGGCTAAGCCCATGAGGAACACATTATTGTTCTTATCTTAAAGGTGTGAAAACAGGTGCTTACAAACATTAAGTAACTTGCCCAAGGTCACACAGTTATCACATGATGCAGCAGGATCCAAACTCATTATTAAGTAAAAAGTAGTCTAGGAAGCATAGTTTCTGTGCTCAACAAATGTGAGGAATGCTAAAATGCTACTACCCCCTTTGCAAATCTTTTTATTGTTCACAGAATTTTTATTTTATTTTCATGACTTCAACAATGTAATTTCACAAAAGCAAAATAATAATGCAAGGATCTATTGCCCTGTCCATCAAAAATAATTTGTAAAACCTGTTCATATATCTCTAAAATTTAAATTCTCAAATAAATAATAATTTGCAATTTGTGTTCTCTTTTAATCAAGAAAAAAGATCACAAGGGCTGGGGATGTAGCTCAGTGGTAGAGTATTTATTTGCTTAGCATGCATGAGGCCCTGAGTTTAATCCCCAGCACTACAAGAAGGAAAGAAATCACAAATGAACCTTTCACTAAAGGATTATCCTCCACATTCTCCAAACTTCTCATACTGATTTAAAACTAATCTCAATTTTTTACTTCACGTTAAAATAGTGAAGAACTGCCAATTCTTTTGAAATACTGGAGTTGAAATAAAGTAAGTCATGGTCAATAAGTACATAATAGGAAACGTATACCAATTCTCGTTTGAAGGAAGTTGAAACACTACTAGAAAGCCCCAACATAAAGGAGATAGGTTACAAAATAGCCAAAACTCTTATTCATGAATTATAATTTTGGGAGGAAAAAAAAAACAAACATCCGCTTGCCATGACAAAGATATATTTTTTAAAAAACAGGATTCACAAATTTTAGCTTATTAATGATCTTCATAACAGAACCATGAGTTAGGATGAACAAAACATTATTCTTATTTTCATATCCAAAAAACTTAAGCTACAAAGTTTGGGAATTTAGCCCAAATCACAATTCTATCAGTTCTGTCTTCAAATCATTTGCTTGATTTTGTTCCACTCTTCAAGTCATCTCCATTACACAGACCCCACCTCTCTTCCCAAATCTCCTGCTCGCAGCCAGCCAGCCAGGATGCCAGGGTCCCTGAAAGACAACTGGAGCTGTTCTGGAAAGAAGGCAAAAAGGCGAGGAGGAGAGACAAAGCCAGCCTGATTCCTTCACTGACCCTGTCTAAAGAATGTTTCTATGAAGGCGTTATCCATTGGAGCAGGAACCCGATGTAGGAAGCTCAGGTGAGTTTTTTACAGGGTGCATTCCAGCTTCCAAGTCCTCCTGACACCCGCCACCACCTCCAAGTTAGGTCTCCGCCGGCCGCCGCCCAGGAACAGAATATCTCGCCTCTTCTCCCAGCCAAGAAAAAGGAGGCCTTTGTTTCAGCCACCAAGACTTACCTGTCGGGTCATGAGAGATTTTATTTTTTGCATGTCGAAATCGTGGGGAGATTACCATGCCGCAAAGAGCTAACAAATCACACCGAACCACCAGACAGCTGGCACCGACACAGGGAAGCCATAGTGGACGGTCACGTGGAGCTCTGACCCGGGTCAGCCTTCCTTTCCCGGAGCATGCTGGGAACTGTAGTCTTCCGGCCGCCGCGCAGAAGCGGTGAGAGGAACACAGCTCAAGTACTACATTTTCCAGCAAGCCAAGCAGCGGGCACTTCCGTTAAGCCTGCAAATCTAACACGTCGAGTCTTTTCAGTGGTACTTGCATTTGACTTCTCTAGTTTGGCGAAGCAGAAACCGAAGTCCTAGGTGACCAGGCTCTGAGATAAGGAACAAACTCCGAGACCATGTATAAACCAGACAGACATGATGCCCACTGGGAGTGTGATGGAGTAAACCCCAGCTGGTCTAGAGGGGCAGGGTGGGAGAACGTGAGACTGACGGAAAGGGGAAGGAATTAGGAGAAGGACACTGAGAGGTGACTTAACTTGAGACTTCCCAGGTGACACTGGTTTGGCCTGAGGAGAGGTGTGCTCCGCGTTGCCCAAAGCGTATGGCTACTAGTGGGGACATTAATATTGAGGTTATCTTTTTATTTTGAAATTGTATTTGATCTCTCAGAAAATTTGATTTTTAAAAATGAGGTGATATTTGGCCTAGGATTTTGTAATAACAAGTAAATTATGTAAGTGGGTGCAATTTTGTAAATTATAAAGCACCATACCATTTTGAGATGTTAGTGGTCATAATTCTGCCCTGTTCCCTGCTCCAGCAGAGCCACCTCGTGCTTACTTCTATCGGTATCACTGTGCTTAGCAAGTCCTTTTGAAATTGCCTATATGGGGGCTGGGATTATGGCGCAGTGGTGGCGTGCTCGCCTAGCACGCGTGAGGCACTGGGTTCGATCCTCAGCACCACATAAAAATAAAATAAAGATATTCTGTCACCTACAACTAAAAAATAAACATTAAAAAAAAAAAAGAAATTGCCTATACGCATTTCTGGCTCTATTATTTCTGAACTCTTAAATCCCATCACTTTAGGGCAATTCTAGTTTAGTTCCTTCTTTAATCTTAATTGTTGGCTGTTCTTAGTTTATTAAAATCTTCAATATTTAGAAGTTTATGTATCAAAAGAAGCAAACTGCCAACCATATTAACATATGAAATAAAACCGAATTCAATAAACATTTGTTGATCATCTGGCACAAAGCAACACATTATCTTCCTTATTCATCTAAAGCACTTTAGATGGTTGTGGTCCTCAAGGAGTTCACAATTTAATTGAAAATCATATCTTAGTAATGATCAATTCCAGTAATTCTGAAGATGAGTATTCAGGTTCACTTGAGGAGGATGCTGCTGTTGTTATTTTCTTAGACGTTGTTGGTTTGCTCAGATCTTCAGTGATTCTTAGAAGCAGCCCAGCTGTACCATTTCAAATCCATTCTTTAGAGATGAGAGAATTTATCCATATAAGAGATAGAGGCCACACATTTCATTAGAGCTTAATCCAAGTTTAGAACCCAAATTCAGTCCCAGAATTTTCTCTCTCATACACAAAAAAAAAAAAACACAAAGTTAAGGGTGATCAAAAAAAAAATTTATCTATTGGCCAAATTTGGAAAAATGAGTGTTTGCATATCTGTTTGACACTGAAAAGCATTAAAACTTTATTTTACCCTAAAGCTCCACATTTTAGTTTACTTCTTATAAAATGAAGAAGATAGACAACTCAGGCTTCTAAAAGTGCAAAGGCTGTTAAGTATAATATTAACAACAGGTAAAGTTAATCCCCGCTGTTGTCTAAGCAAACTATATCAACATACCCTAACACTTTATAAAATAATCCATAAAGGATGCATTTTAGCTTGATAAAATTTTTTAAATGCCATATAGAACACTTTTTAAAATATGGGACATTGTTTTATTCCCGTTTTTCAAAATATATAACTTTCTTTATGACTTAGTTTTTCCTGAGGACTGTTGGTGATAGGCCATGGCAAGCTAGTGGAAAGTTGTTTGCCAACAAGTCTTGAGGAAAGCTTGCTGGACTTTAGTTCCTTGGTAAAAAAAAAGTGTCAGCCCTGTTTTGGGAGATTGGAAAATCAGAGCATTAATAATAAACTAAGGGCATATTTCTGATGGCCCAAACAGGAGGGACCTCTCAAAGGTCAAAAGAGAGCTGAAAACCTCATGTGGTTAGGAAAATAAATTTCTTATCTGCTTATAAATACCATAACAGTGGAGAAGTTTGGCCCATCAGGAATGATATGACCATACTTCCTGATCAGGCAATAACAGAAAACAGAACACTTCCTGAAGGTAAAGCTGTGGCCTGAGAAGAGCCAGGAAGGAAGACATTGCCACATGGTCAGCAGCTGCAGAGGGTAGATCTAGGCTTCTGAGACCCAGTGTTGTAGTCTTTACTGTATAGGAATCTTTACCATATAGGAGTGAATACAGCACAGGCATGGGCGTAGGTTCTGTCAGCCAGCTCCTCCTGTAAACTGTAACCCTTCCTAGGGTCTAATTACAACAATAAGAAAATGCTTTCTTTCCCCAGTTCTTCTTAAGACCTACTGTACTATGTTGATGTTGGCATTTTACCACCTTTCCTTATCATTTTTTTTTTTTGCCATTGCAAAATACTCAAAGAACATGGACTGAAAATACGGATGTTTGAAATTCATGTAGCAGTCATTTAGTATATAAAGAAAGATCAACTTTATAATTTAAAGAAACTAGACTATAAACTATGTAATGTGACTTGAGAGATAACAAAAAACCCTTTCCTCCCAACACACACACACACACACACACACACACACACCTCTGTACAGGACCATGTATCTGTTCATAAGCAATTATAAACACATACCCTATCCCAGTGGCTCCTTGCATTACTTACAATTTAATCTCCGTGAATATAGCTATTTTAGGTTAATCAGCCTTCTCATTTTAAATATAAATATAACAAAGATTATACTGCTCAGGAAAAAAGGACCCGTAAACAGGCTACGGGTCCTTTTTTCCTGAGCAGTATAGTAGAGCAGAGTTTCCCAGGGGTTTAAAGTGTGATGTGAGATGTTGATGGTGAGAAATTTCTTATAAAAATACTTCAAACCATTTTTTTAAAATCATGTAAAAATTGGCAACAGTTGAAGCTAAATTTTGACATTGCTTTGTATGACTTCCTGTGTAAACATCTGAACTTAGAAATGACTGCAGCAATTGAGTTGATACCAACAGACCTACCGCTAGAGGGTGCTTTGTCACGCTTACGCCACTTAATTCTTCCTTCACGTGTGCCACACAAGTATTGTCAGTTTTTTAATGTGTGCCATGAGATGAAAAGATCATAATTATGGTTCATCTGGTATTTAATTAATTTATGTAATATCTACTATCTTGTGTCATAAAAAGGTATATTTTTAAATACAACAAAGGAAGTAGAAAAAAACACCAGAATAAAACAGTCTTAAATTGAGTTTATGTCACTTTAGGAAAACCACACTATATTGTCTTTATTCCTCTCATTTGCCAGTACCCAACAAACATCATAATGAGCTGTCATTTGATTATAAAACAATAGAAAGAGCTTATTTAATGAGGGCATTTAAATAATATTTTAATGACAACACTGATCTGAATGGTGTTGAGAGAGCTTATGTGATATCTGTAGAACTCCTGTATTACCTTCCAACTTGTATTTTGTACAATCTAACATTAAAATTTATGTACATTTCTTAAGCATCTCCTGAGAATCAGAAGGCATGGGACAAAGAGCTTTTTTCCTGGGGAAACATTTTAACAAAAATACTAGTTAAGCACTATGCATATATGCTAAGGATCCATAAATGGATAAGACTGTTCTCTGTATTCAAGGGGCTCAGAGGGAAAATAAACATCTAATCAATAAATTGAGGTTAATGAGATAGGTGCTATAAGAGACTGTGTACATGCTGTAATGATAATGCAGAGAAAGTTGTAGTATTATTATTGCTGGGCATTGTGGGGAGCTCCAACTTTCTGAAGCATGGAGAGGTCCTAAAGTGACAGACCTCTGAAGAGGGCTCAAATTTTCTGAAAGCCACTTTCTTTTCCTTAGAAGACCTTCTAGACACATTGGGAGCCTTGCTGCAAAGAGTATTTCCAAACTTGGATTCCAAAATTACTGTCATTACTTTTTGACTTTTAATTAAACTTAAGCAATATTCTTCCTCACCCTCTCGTTATTGAACTTCTTCAGTGGGCATTTACTCTTAAAACTGATTTATACAAGGAATTTTGCCTGATTTGATACCAATTTGATTATAAATTTTCCATCTTGTAGTTTAAGTCTTGGACCAGAGCCTTTATGCAAACAACAGTTAACCTATAACTAGGTAAATTAAGCAGAAGTGCTCAGACTACCTGCTTCCATGACAATGAAGAGGCTAATCTAGTCCTGTAGGCAGGACCCCACAGTAGAGGCAAGGTCTTTTCTGGATCACTGATTTATTTCCTTTTAAGTTCCAGCTATTAAAATGTGTCTTTAGATAATATCTGTTGGCGTAGGCCATTCTTATAATTATGCACAATCCATGCTTCAGCCCCACTTGGAAACACACCTGCGATTTGATTTTTAAAAATTAGATGAATCCACAGGTTCAATAAAACCATAACAGTCATTTGTAATAGGAAAGATTCCATAAAAAATATATTTTTAAAGATATTCTTACACTCTGTTTTGATTCTTTAGTATAATTTTTACATGTTAATTCTTGGCTTCCTGGAGATTTGTAACTGATTAGAAGGTATATGAACTAATTTTCATACAAAAAACTTCTTAAATTTCAAAATAATGGTATAATTTTGCATACTAGGAAACCAGCTTCCGTTTTGTTTTTCATTAAGGCATACCGTTTTTCAGTAAAGTCACCCCAAAAGAATGTTTTCCTTCTTGTAGTTATTAACAGAATAATTTATAAAATATTCTGACAGTTATTGATAGTCACTAAGAAACTATTCTGAAAGGTATAAGCCAGTATTCTTGCAAAGCATATAACAGGTGTTCCCACTCCCTGTGTCCTTTGTATACACATTCATTCTGTATTCAAATCACAGAAGCAAGAGGCAGGATAGGGTCTGTTACCTCACTGCTAATTTCCCTAGCAAATAAAGCAGCAGCTGCTGGTCCATGAACCAACTTGCCACTGAAAACAGGGCACTGTATACATGGGACAGGATGCTTTCATGGAGCCTCTCAGCAGCACAGGTGGGATCTTTCAGTGCAAAATATATCTCCTTCTCTTAGGTAAGGCCCTGCATTAATTGTATTTTAGGTGTTTGAGGCTTTTGGGGGGAGGGAGGGGAGAAAGGGTTCCAGTTTTATTTTTATTGTGAGCATAAAGTAAATATTTGCTTTAGGCTGTGGATTCTCTGAGATAATTGAAGAGCAGATCAGAACCTTTTTAACAATAACACACTGTTCCAATAAAGCAGTAGGAACATTTAGGAGAAATGAGATTCAATAAATAGACTGTCATTGTTTTCTTGGAACTATTATTGTCAATAGCACTCATTAAGAATGTTAAGATATTCTTAAAATCTAATTAATTTCTTCTTTTTTCAGAGTTTACATATAGGTTCAATAGTCTTTAATGCATTTAATTTGGGGAATGTTCTAATAGGCCATGAAATTGGAACCATTTATGATTAAGTTAAAAGTGATTTATAGAAGTGTTTTTTAATTAAAGATATTGCCTTAATTAAAGATGCTTTCACAAACTGTTGATTCTACCTTATTTTAAATTATCTATCTTGTTTTATGAAATATGGGAAAAGGTGAAGTTCTAAATTGGCAAAAGGGAGAAATATGTTAAAAAGGATTATTTCTCCAAAATGCTTTTAGCTTTTCTCTTTCCCGATGTCTAGCCCTATTGAAATTTTTTCTGTATTTTAATATTTTTCTCATTCTCCTCTTTATCCTAAGTGTTTAAAGGAGTCTCTCCCCAACATTCCCACAGTTTTTATCCATCGAAAGTATTTCACCAGGGGTTCCCTTTTCCATTCTTTCTATTTACAGGCTTTAAAAGACAAAGTAGTTTCTTGTTTACGTTCAACAAATGGAAATTCAAAAGAGGCTTTATTCCTTAATTTTTAAGGACAACTTAGCAATATAAACAATTTACATTTTGGACTTTTTCAGTTATTCAATTCCATATTTTCATGGGTATATTTTGTTATTTCAGTTTTTGCTGTAAATGTGGTGGTTATTCAAATTTATATCTAATTTTGCACATATCTCATATAAATGAAATGTACAGACTGTAAAATTTTTAAAGTGTTTGAGTTTCCCATAGTTGTGATTGTTCCAGTTATTATTACAGTATTTGTATAATTAAATTCAAACCTATAAGAGATTTTTTATTTTTTGAAAAATTGAACAATTACCATAACTTAGGCATTTTTCTTAATTTTGAAAGTATCCTGTTAATTTTAAAACAATAAGACTGCTTTCATTTCATAAGTGATGTTTTTATAATTGGCCTTAAGAAGAACTTAGGGACAATTCAGTTGAAGAACTTGACTAAAATAAAAATAAGATATAACACAGACAAATCTCATGTTTGTAAATAGCTAAAGTTATTATTATATCTCAAGATTTTTTTTCTTTTGTAAATTTACAAAATTTAGCTACCTAAACAGGCTACCTACAGGGTAGCCTGTTTTAACAACAACTATGAAAATCTTTTTTTTTTTTTTTGGAGTAATGAATTTTTGTTTGAATTATCTTTTTAGAAAAGTCTTAAAAATTAAAGCCCCATATAACTTTTACTATCTATTCAAAATACAGCTTCATAAATTCTGTTTTCCCTGAAGATGCAAGCATTTATTTTCAGTCAACAAGAGTTGTGTTATGCTTGCTAATACCATGCATGGTAATGGGAAAATAAATGTCAACTATTTTGAGCTAAGGTAGAGGTCACTTTGTGGAGCCTAATGTTTATATCCAATACAGTGAAACTGGTCCAGGGAGTCCTTTGTTGCTGGATATGGATACATTTTACAGTATAATTTCAAGTGTTCCTTAACACTGTGTACTTTTAAAAGAATACTCTCTTATATATTTTAATATGGTCTGTAAAAGGGAAAATTTACTATAATTTTGTATAACAGATGGCTAATGGTGTTATCTGTGTTTCTCCAGTTAAGTGTTGATGTCTTATATATAAAAATTCTAAAAGTTTTCCCTTTTTAACACACTAATTATGGCTGTATACCTTTTTGCATTTTCTATGTTCTTGAAATAGCTTACAATATAATTTTTTTGTTTTGATTGTAACTGTTAACACATAATAATTTTACAAATTAATGAGACTCTCCGAAATAGCCATTCATTGCATATATCACATGTAGATTATGTCTATCTTCCCTACTTCTACTTTTTCCCCAATCTTCCTTTTTTATTCTAAGAATTGTGAATGAATCTAATAAATATTTCCACTTAATTCCAAATATTTGGACTATAAAAAGGAAATTAACATTTCTTTAATTTTATATCATTTACTTCCTTGAAGCTTTTTTGTTGTTATTCACACAAAGGATGACTTGTTAAAACCAGTAGCTTTAGTCCTTTAGAGTACTTGAAAACCCCTCAAAATGAAGCTATTTTTTCTAAAATTAGTAGATCATTATGTTTAACAGTAGTGAGAAACACATCAATGATGAGAGTGTGTATCCCTAAAAGGTAGAGGAAGTACCCAATTATCTCTGTATTCCTGAAATTTGAGTACAAGGATTATATCTTATCAATAGGTTTATGTCTTTTCTGCAAAATGAAAAGATTTTAGATTGAGATAAGATTCTTTTTAAAGAGAAACTCATTTTTTGCTGACACGCTTATAACTTGCTACCTATAATTGATCCCATAAAATAGTGTAGGCTATCTTTAAGCAAACAGCAATTGTAACAGCTGTGCTATACTGTCATACACACATTTGAAAAAGAAAACGTATATACTTGAATAACATTTTTCATTTGATATAGGAGCATTGAATATATCTAGAGACATGGATGGCAATGTATGATTTAAGGTATTATTACATGATGCAGCCTCTAAAATAGCCCAAAGAAGTAGTTTTGCCCCTTAAACAACAATTTCAAATGCCATAAAATGGTTATTTTCTACTAAAGTACTTTCATTTTTCTTTGGGCTATTATATTTGTGATATATTTAATATTTCATTAAATATAATTTTTCATTCCCTAACTTTAGTCATAAATTCTGTAACCAGTGTTTTTATACTTAGGTTCCAACCTTTTAAATAATGATCCAAAAATCAGTAACATTTCATTCTAGTGATATTATCCCTTCATAGTAATACAATGCCTCCAAACTATTGCCAGAATATTAAATAAATCTCAATCTTTTTCAACTACAATTTCAAAGAACGTAGATTAAAATTTTTTTCTTCCATTTCTGAGAGACAGAGACAAAGAGAGCGCATGCGTGTACACACAAGCAAGAGGAGAAACACCTCTGCCTTCCCCAAATGACAAGAATGGGTTGGTCAAAATTGCATTTAGGCTATCTATATCAACATCTCAGTCTTTCAGTGGTTTCTAGATTGGGTTGTGAAATGTCTTAAATAGACCAATAAGTCAATGACAAAACTGCTCATAACCAGAGGCAACTACCTCATTTTATGTCAGCACCCACACAGCTTTTCCCAGTAATTTTCAAGGCAGTGATATGGATTCCCATCATTTCTCCTTGATTTCTTGGTAACAAATGCAGAATTGCCACTTTATTTAAGAATATTAAGGAATTGACAGATTAATAAATGAATTTAAAATTGAGTCTTAATATTTAGAACTTCTTTGGACTCTTCACCTTCAAATGTAGGCTGCTGCTATACTGAGAAAAACACCTCAAGATGTCAAGAACAGAAACAGAGATTCAATAGAGGCTTTGGACATCATCTAATATCACACCCTTTCACAAATGAGAAAACAGTTTGAGACTTAAATTGACTTAAGTTCCCATAACTCAGTAATCACCATTTTATCCCATGTGTATGTTCTTTACTAAGAACATACCATTTCAGTGGATATTTAACTTTGTCAAAGTCTCAAATACAGTAATATTTCTGAAAGTTTAGAGAGTAGGTTTCCTGAATATTATTTCAGAGTAATTTATGAGTGATGGATTTAAGACTAGCTGGTGGACATAAAACAAAGGACTGAACAATGAGACCCTTGTAAATATTTTCATATTCACTTAAATAAAGAAGATACCAAAACACTTGATAGATGCAGTGAAAGTTACACTTTCATATCTTAAGTTAGCAATAATGTGTACTAAAAAAAGTAGTTTTTATTTATTTCTTACCAGGAACTTGCCAGGAGTTCCCTATCTCTAATTCAAAAGTATCTTGTTTTGTGCAGAGAAAACATACACTAGGAAGAATCTTGTTCTGGTCTTCCATCCAAATATTCAATGTCTTTCTGAATCTGTGACTTTAAGAAATGAACTCCCTCTCTCAATTTCAGCTTCATGTCTCTTAGATATCATTAGTTTTAAGACATAGATTTACTCTCTCTTTTTCTCTTTTTTTTTCTCTCTTGCCCTCCAGACATCATTGCTCCTTTTCAGAAATCCACTTTATCCACTCTTTAGATTTTCTAGTACCAAGTTCCCTGTTTTTCTAATTACTCAAATTAGGAAAAACTCCAAATTTAACATTCTCACACTTGCCAGAATAGGATGCAGAAGCAAATCCTCATACCTCTATAATGCCTTTGATGTGGACCAAATCACTAACGTGAACATACCAATACAGCCTTATTATTTTAAAAATTATAAAGTAATCACAAATACACCAAGATGCCAAGGATCCTGTAAGTCTTTATGGTCCCCTTATTGTCTCATACATTTCAGTCTATTCAGTCACTTTCAGTTGAGTGTCTAGGAATCTGTTCTCCCTATAACCTGCTCCTCTCTTCCCTTTCATGCTTTCTTCTGAATTCTTTACTCTAACTCTCTGCCAGGCCCAAAGTCTCATTCTGTACCAATAACTTGCCAGATGCCAAAACCATGGAAATCTGCTCCTGCCTCCACCCTGGGAAGGAAGAAAAGAAATGTACTGTCCGTAGAACTTGATTCCTCACAAGAGCAGCCCTAAATGTTTAGTTTCTCCAAAGAAATCATTGCAAAAGATAAACAGACCCTTTCACTTTTCCCATCCTATGTCAATGGCCTACCATAACATGACTTAGATGAAGTTACCCACTCCCTAGTAACAATGAAGCATCCTAGTAACAATGAAGAGGGAGAGCAGCCAAGAGAATAAACATTTTGTATATAAGAAAATTAAAAGTGTAAAATCCCTCTATTTGTGCTTAATTACCATCTCTTTGTATCAGCTCAAGGGTTTTATTCAACCTTCTTCACTCATCTCCCTTCTGCTTCATCACCATTTCCCTTTCAAGTGGATTTTTCTCCATAGGTAAAAACTTGATTTCACATTTGACATCCCTGCCCAGCTCCCATCCTATTTTTCTGCTCCTGTTCACAGCAAAACTCTGCAAAATTGTGTATACTCACTGTCTCCAATGTCTGTTCCAGCTCTTTTTTCTTTCACTGTTCTAAATATTCCACATATAAACTCCTCGCTTTCTCTCCCTATTTCTAACATTCCTATGATGGAGGAATTAGCGTGCCTCCTTTGAAAATGAAGATCTTGAAGCAAAAAGCTTTGAATTAGAGTTCCAGAAGTGTGGTAGCCTAGGCTAAGGAGGACTCTCCTCTGCAAATACATAGAAAAGATAAATAAAATAAAACAATATGCCATGGTTGAGTATAAGATAGGGGTAGGTGCCAGAAAATAGGAAGAAAACTGCAGACTTAAGATATATCAACAAGTTAATGAACTCAAACAACCCAAGCACTGCCCAGAACTATGCATTGGGCACAGCTCCACGCCCCAGGGTTATCCAGGTCTCTCATTCTCTCCTAAACTCACTTTAACCAGGCTTTCATGTCAGATTATATCCTTTCAACATGGCCTCTTATGGGTCTAATGGGCTTATCAAAATGAACATGTCCAAAACTGACTTCTGATCTTCCCCCCAAAACCTGTTCTCTCCAATGATTATCAATTGCAACTCATTTTTTTCTTTTGGCCTAAGTCAAGAACGTGGAAGTTAGGCTTTATTCCTCTTTGTTTTTTATATCCCACCCCAAGTGTGTCAGCAAATCTTTTAGTACCACCAGTTTTCTTGCATATCATTTACTAACACCTTAGTCCACTCCATCATCTCTTGCCTGTTTATTGAAGTCACCTCTAAAGTGATCTCTCTGTTCCTGCTCTTCTGCTCTTCTCCCTAGTCCAGTCTATTCTCACAGCAACTAAGTCTAATAAAACATAAGAAAAATAATAGGCCTTCTGTGTTGGCAAAACTCCAATTGCATTCCCATATCACTCAGAGTCATATTGCCCAGGTCTTTCTCATGATTGTAAGGTCCTACCCAATCTGTTCTGGCCACCTCACTGAACTAATAGCGTACTGTTCTCCTCCTCCTCCACTTTGTTCCATCTCTGCCTGCCCTTTGCTGTTCCTCAAACACATCAACTAGATTCCTGTCCTGGGCGAAAATGATTGGTCATGATTTATAGTGGTTTAATATCACTTTCCTTGGGTTATTTCATTTAGCAAGGCTTTGGCTAAAGGGAAAAACTTCTAAAAATGGAGTATTAAGCCATTTCAGGTTTCAGGGAAAATTCTTAGAATAAAGTAAACCTCCTGGAATTTCTGAAATTATATCATTTGATCAGGATTCAATGTGACACAGACATTAATATAGTCATAATTTCAAATGTTTTAATGGTTTCATTGGACTTTAGAACTGATAATCTTTCCCACTTCTCCTTTTCCCATTATTCTTTAACGGTTGTAGATAATCACTTCTGCTTTTCATTTTCTTTTTGCCTTTAAAGAAGTCATGCGATCAGCATAGACCTTGGGTGGAGTTTTTTAAATGCACAAGGTTTTGAGACAAATATTTACCCCTCTCTGAAACCGGTACTAGAATGGTAAGTACTTAGAAGCCTCTCTTCTTTGAAAAGGATTATCATTTGATCAAGTTCTCTCTGCATTTGTTCCTTTGGATTATGAAATGTGGCTCAGGGTCTTCACAGCTTTCTTTTCCTTCGTAGCAGTGAATTGTCTGGGGCTGAAGGTGATGGTGCCATCACAGACCATCCATGGCATCAGAGGTCAGGCCCTCTACCTTCCCGTGCACTATGGCTTCCACACTCCGGCATCAGACATCCAGATCATATGGCTGTTTGAGAGGCCTCACACCATGCCCAAATACTTGCTGGGCTCTGTGAATAAGTCTGTGGTTCCTGACTTGGAATACCAACACAAGTTCACCATGATGCCACCAAACGCATCTCTGCTCATCAACCCACTGCAGTTCACTGATGAAGGCAATTACATCGTGAAGGTCAATATTCAGGGAAATGGAACTCTATCCTCAAGTCAGAAGATACAAGTCACTGTAGATGGTGAGTCCACTATGACTGTATATAGCAAGCTAGTATAGAGTTAGCAGAGGCTCAGGACACTAAACTTCCTAGGCTCTGAAACTTTGGGCAAATTAATTAACTCTCAAAGCCTCTATGTCTCATGACACTAATCACATTATCTACCTCATGAGGCTTTCTGAGGATTAAATTAGACATGCATGTAAGGAATATGCACAGTGCCCAGCAAAAGATAATGAAGCAATAAGTATAACTTATTATTAGTTTCCCTGGAAACTGCAAATATTAAGTTGGTAATATAATGAGATAAAAAATGTATATTCTCAGTAGTACCCTTATTTGTATCACATGAAGTTTTTAATTTGGTACACTGTGTGGGGGAGAGTAAGTTCAAGAACTAGACTTAAGGAAAACAGAAGTTTCTGGAAATGTCCTCAGAGGAGGAATGGGGGTAGCTAACTTTCAGATATATTTTTCTTATTAAGATATCAAGGTAGCATACCTTAAATATACTATGTTCAAAGCCCAACTTCTTATTTTTCTCTCTAAAGCTGTTTATTTGACAACATTTCTCATCTTAGTAAATACCAATTCCATTCTATCAGTTGCTCAGGCCAAAGCTTTGCAGTCATTATCAACTCCCTCTTTTCATACAAACCCAGTCCACAAGAAAACCCTGTCAGCTTTACCTTCAAAATATAAACACAGTACAGCCACTTACACCCCCATTATTGCCCCCTCTCAACACCAACAGTTGTAGCCTGAACCATTCTAGTAGCCTGCCACCCTGCTGCTGCCTCTTGCAATTTAAAATTCTCCAATAGCTTTCTTACTCAAAATAAAACCAAAGTGCTAACAAAGACTTCAAGGCCCAACATGCAGGGCACTATCTGACACCATTTCCATCTCCGTCCCTGCCCCCCATTCACTCTTTTTGGCCTCGCTGTTCTCTTTGCTCTTTCTCTTCCAGCGTCTTTGTACGTGATGTTCACTCTACCTAGATGGCTTTTCCCCAAGATATTTCCCCTATTTCCTTTAGGTCTCAACTCAGATATCACACTATTAAGTCTTTCCTGACCACCTTATATAAAATATAATCTTACTCCCTCAAACACAAACACACACACACACACACACACACACACATACTAGCGTCACTATTTTCAACTCTGCGTTTCTCTTTTTTATACCTGAATATATTATATGTTTTTATTTGTTTATTTTTTCTCTTCCCTGACTAAAATTCAAGGTCCATGGGAGCTTTGCTGCTTTGTCTTTAGTGCCTAAAACCTTGCAAGCCATTAATAGACTCAGAAACCACCCGTGGAGGGGTTGTATATTAAGTGGCAGTAGGATAGAAGAGGAGGCTGCGGGGAAGCTAAGATACAGTATGGAATCATATACCTGGAGGGCAACTTTAGAAAAAGAAAAGAGATATCTAATAGGAATTTTTTGAAGTTTTCTTGTCTCCCCAAAAACTTAATAGGGATGTGGGACCTGTTAAGGGAAATGCAACCAGTAAAGCCTTCTTTGGCTTTTAGGACCTGAGCAAAAATTCTTCTTGGAAGAAAACTTCCACATCTGAGGAACACTATTCTAGGCAAGTGTATGATCACAGTACTGATGACTATTCTAATGACTGGTTCTTCTCATATAAGACTGTTCACATATTATCTCTTTATGCCATATCGACCTTTTTACATAATAAATGTATACAGTTCAATTTTTTAAAAACATGATAGTGTAAACAAAATGTTATTCCAAATCCTTTCCTCTTGCCAGGGAAGATAAAGGATTGCATTAAATGGACAAGCCAGTCCATAAAACCCACCTTAAAAAATGCTAGTTTTCAGAACTAACTACTCAGCTCCCACCTACAAGTTACTTACAACTTCATTCCTCCTTTTCTCTCATTTACTTCTATCTTCCCGGGGTTGGAGAATTAGGTCTGTTGTGCTCTGATGCACATTTTTCATTGTAGGAAAAGGTAAACGTGATTCAAGATAGATTTGTGAGAGGAAGATGCATCAACCTCAACAACGCTTGATAGAAAAATAAAAGTCTTATTGGCGCAAATTATCAGTCACTCAAGTGCCATCTTATTCTCTCTGTGTTCTGTAATCAAACACAGGAGATTATTAAATGCATTTATCTCCAAAATACAGGAAAGAAACATTACCAGACTTAAAGCCCTCTTAGTTTTACCACTGAATGCGAGATAACTCTGGGCAAATCACTATTTTTATCAAATAGAGTCAAGAACCTCAGAGATTGGTGAAGGTTGCTAAAAATGGTTGTGAATGCATATATCATTTCCACCCTCAACCATCGACTTCAGAGTTGAAATTCAGAAGGAAATATTATGCATTCTTGGAAATGTATTCATTGATAAATATTAAGTATTCACTGTATGCCAAACTTGGAATATGAAACTATTTTCCTGTAACTTGACTTCCCAACTGGAATTTCTATTGAATTTGTTTTTTATATCTCTTAGTTTAGCACAATCCCAACAATACATTTTACTCTGTTATCAGATTGAATCAATGTTGAAACGTAGGTGTTGGTTTGTTAAAATAACTAACATAATGTTGCAACACAAATGAAAAACAAATAAAACATATAATAGATTTTTTTATATAGAAGAGGAAACTGTGCCTATGTGAGACTAACACTTTCCCTCGATTCTCCAACATTATACTATGTATGAGCTGTATACTTTGCTGATGGTAGAGGGAAATTTGAGTTCACCACAGTCACTCTAGCTGTTCTTGGTACCTTAGGACAAGTCAAGAGAGGGAAATAAGCATATAAATTTTGCCTGGGAACCTATACCTTTGTGATGTTGAGGAAAGCACAGTGAACAAGAAATAAGGAAGCTGGGGTTCCTGAGTACTAATTACATTATCTATAAAGTAAATGGCTTCATTATACAATCCTTGGTGAGAGTAAGTTCTAGAATTTGGTTCTATGAATAAAATTATTATATTTTATCATTTTGCATTTGCATGACTTTTTATTCTCTTCTTTAATTATTGCCTGTCTACATTTACAAAGTATAGAATGTTGGAAACATTTCTCCAGGATTTGATATTTGAAAAACCACAGAGTTTTATTGTATATTAATGGATGGCAAAATAATTTCTCTCTCTTGATTTTGCAGATCCTGTCACAAAGCCAGTGGTCTGGACTCATCCTTCCTCTGGGGCTGTGGAGTATGTGGGGAACATGACCCTGGCATGCCAGGTGGAAGGGGGCACCCGACTGGTTTACCAGTGGTTAAAGAATGGGAAGCCTGTCTGCACCAGCTCCACCTATTCCTTTTCTCCTCAAAACAACACCCTTCATATTTCCCCAGTGACCAAGGAAGACATTGGGAATTACAGTTGCCTGGTGAAGAACCCTGTCAGTGAGATGGAAAGTAACACCATTATGCCCACCATCTATTGTAAGATGCTTGTTTTTTTATATTACTCATGAGTTTTGGGGATTTTTTTCCCTGGAAAGTTCTCACTGGGGTAGGCCCAGAGAATATCAGCACCAGATATCATTTTGTTTTTCACCAATATTGTAGTTTAAGGTTATTTATAATCATATCACCTAGGCACTCCCTTGTCATAAAATTTATCTACTAGCACAATCCTATTTCTTGAAGACCAAGTTGAAATACTGGCCAGGAGCCATTTAAGATATAATTTGGAATTCAGTAAATTGTGTGACCTTGTTTCCAGTGGAAAGGAAGAATTTTGATTTCAATATCTCAGGACCATGTAGAGGTACTAATTTGTTCATCCCCAAATGGAAGAGTTGGTGAAGTTGGGAGAAGGAGGTGCTCTGTAGCTGACCCCAAGGGAAAAAAAGTGTTCTAGGTTATGCATGGAGAGCACACCTCAGGGCATTGTTGTTCTTTCTGCACATTTCTCAGCTGGGAAGAGGAAGGCAAAGGAATAATAGGGTTTACACAGAGGTTTTCCTTGAACTTTCACAATTAAGATAAGGAAAAAGAATCATTGAATCTTGCACTGGATGCTATCCTGTATTTTAGTAGAAGAGAGAGAATACGCACCATAAAATGTAGGACATAAAATGTCATGGATACCATGGAGATGTGTACAAAGAAGCATATTAGCTAAGAACAGGAATGCTGGCGCCAGAGTTCATATCCTGGGTCTGCCACCTTACCTCTCTGTACTTCAATTTCTTTATCCATATAATGGTTATATTAGTAACCTACTTCTTAGAGTTATTGTGAGGATTCAGTCTGTTACTGTATGAAAAGTTCTTAGAACCCTGGATGTCTTGTAGTAAGTGCTATGTAACATGCATCATAACCACAATAATATCAGCCCATGGGAATTCAGAGTATGGAAACGTTGCTTCTGACTGGGGAAAAGGCTTCTTGCAGAAAGTGACGTTTGAGTGGACTTGGAACAATAGATGTGATTGGGGGCAAGTTGCAATGTCTGGGGAAATCATTACAGGCAGTGGAGACAGAAGGAGTTCAGGCACAAAGCCTAAGTAAAAGTACCTTAAAATGTATGGTACCAAGTCATTATTTATATTGTGCTTATGACATTATTTTTATAGCTGAACTCTTAGCTCTATTTTAATGGTGATTTTACTTAATCTTACATTCTTATAACACTGTGAAAATAGTCCATCTGCATTAAAGTATAGGCTGTGAAATAGATTCACAAAGAAAGTATAAGCTGTGACTGTTCTATATGAGTAGCATTGAATTGAAGTGAAAAGTTCAGAGTTGGTGCAGTTTATTTATATGCATATTCTTGACAATTATTATGAAATAATTAAAACTTTCATTCAATCTCAAATAAAATAAGCTTTGGTATTTGATTTATTTAAACATAGTGAAAAGAAAATATGAACAGACGAATCAAATCAAAATCTAGGACTATGTGGACATATCCCTATGTTGTTCTTATTATGTAGTCTAAATGGTTGACATTTACATACAAAAGGAACAAATTCCAGCCAGATATCATATACTGAAAATGAATCCCAAAGAACTGTCATTTAATGTTGTAGGAGAGAACAGGAAATGAGATTGTGTTGGACCATTCCTTGTTAACTGAGGAAACCCCTTTTGACCATGTGCTCTAGCTAACACTGTATCTTTTGGGGAGCACAGTGAATAGCACCGTGGTTTTGAGCTTCATCTATACATTTTGATTATCTAAGTGAAAGCCCTGTTCTGGCACTACTGGTGTGGGCAAGTGATTTCCCGCGACTCTGCATCAGTTCCCTCATCACCGTATCTATACTCCCCAGCGTAATGCCAATACCTATCTCAAGAGATATGGAGAGGATTAAATGAGAATTTACGCATTAAAAAATTAGTGTGCAGCACATAGGAAGAACTCAATAATGTTAGGTCTTTCTCTTTGCTTTCATTTTCTCTTTCATTCATTCATTCATTCATTCAATTTTTTAAAATTTTTCTTTGGACCAAAACCATACTGACATAATGGGCAATGTGGCACAAGAAGTTATGGAGATCCTGGATGATGCAGAAAATACCTGCAAAGAGAAAACTAAATGAATACCTTGAGAAGAATTTTTGTCTTCCCCAAACACTACCATTTCTTAATTTGGTATGTTTTTTAACGTAACATATCTTCTTCACAACAATTCTTTTTTATAGTTTATTGTGTCTCTCTTCATCTACCTACCTTCCTTTAAACTTCAGTTATAGATTTAAGCAAAAAAATTCCTGGGGGAAATTGCATAAACAATTACAGGCATATTAAAATTTTTGAAATGTACTGTTGTTTTGCTACATAGTTTATTTTAATCTGGCAAAGTGAAAAGAAGATCTTCCTTTCAACATGTGCAAGTCTATGCACCAAACTCAGTATTATCACAGAATATGTTGATACACAGTGTGAAAAATATTAAAATGAGAGAAGAAAAAATAACCATAATTGTAAAGATTAAATAATTTACTTTAGACTCCTAAACCTTTTTCCTTTTTCTGGGCTATTTAAAAGAATTAAAATATCTCAATCTGAATAAGTTCATATTTCATAGAATATATCATCTACGTATAGAAAAAAACTTACTATATTCTTTTAGAAATAGCCTATAAAAATCTACTAGGAAGCTAGGTATGGTGACACACGCCTGTAATCCCAGCAGCTGGGGAGGCTGAGGCAGAAGGACCACGAATTCAAAGCCAGCCTCAGCAAAAGCAAAATGCTAAGCAGCTCAGTGAGACTCTGTTTCTAAATAAAAATACAAAATAGGGCTGGGGATGTGGCTCAGTGGTGGAGTGCCCCTGAGTTCAATTCCCAGTACTCATCCCCCAAAATCTATTGTGAATTAAAACTGACAATAGAAAAGAGAACATTTAGAAAATTTACAAATGTGGGTTCTGGTTAACCACATGTTTGTAAAGATGAATTACCTACATATTTAAGAAAGATTTTGAATCTCATTAATTGGTAATCATGAATATTAATTTTTCTTGGCTATTTTCAAACACCAAAACATTCATTTGGCCAACATCTCATCTTATTGATATTCATTCATTAATTTATTACTTCACTTATTCATAATTTGATTTGATTTAAAAAACCAAATATCAGCCGGGCGCGGTGGCTCAAGCCTGTAATCCCAGCACTTAGGGAGGCTGAGACAGGAGAATCGCGAGTTCAAAGCCAGCCTCAGCAACGGCGAGGCGCTAAGCAACTCAGTGAGACCCTGTCTCTACATAAAACACAAAATAGGGCTGGGGATGTGGCTCAGTGGTCGAGTGCCCCTGAGTTCAATCCCTGGTACCAA
>PVHX01000251.1:265789-356691 GCA_004024805.1 Geosciurus inauris | reverse complement strand
CTCTTCTAACTTTTTTTATGTTTGTATTAGTAGTTCATCTTTTTTATTGCTCTTAAAAGCTGGGTCTTTTGTTTTATTAGATATATATTTGGAAAGATATATTTTTAAATGCATTTTCATTTGTATATATTAAATCTTTTTTCTCTATGCTAGTCTGTAAATTTTCTATTTTCTTGTTTTATCTTATTTTTTTCAGTAGTTTTTCAATTGATTTTCTTGGTTTTCTAGATATTTATTTACAATTAGATTTAATTTTTGCCTCTTTCCAATTCTTACATCTCTAATTACAGGACAGTGGTAAATAAATGGTGATGGCAATAGTGGACATACTTTTCCTATTTCTGAATTTACTTGTTAATACTTCTGAGATTTCCCCAATAAATAATTCAGCTCTTGTTACATTATAATATATAAGAATGGAAGCACATGACTGATTTAATACATGTAACGGTGTTTCAGAGCTGGCCAGCAAAACAAATGGCATTTTAAATTAGAAAGCTCATCAATGATGTGATTTCTACTTCTTGAATTCTTGAATTCCTGGTGGTGAATGTCCTTGTGCCTGGGAGTGTTCCTGTCTAATCTGGCTGTACTCTGGGCTGGTGTCCTCTGCACCTACTCTCTTATTCCCACACAGCAACATGGCCAATATCCCTCCTGGTCTCAGCCTGCCTTCTGGATCTTTCTCCCAGTCTTGCTTTAGTATCTAGTTGCTGCCTTCTTTCCAGTGGTGCTGGCGTTCGTTCTTCCCTGGGTGATGTTTCCTGGGCATGAGCTCATCTCTGTACCCATTTGGTTCTCGTTTAAGCTAGCCACCCTGAGTCACAACCACACTTAGGCAAGAGTGGGGAGGGTGAGCATTCCTGGTGGATGAACCTACAAGAGACTCAGAAAGTAGTGTATTTAAAAGTACATTTGTGACCTCAGAGTCAATGGAGAAGAGAAATGTTGGTTTTAGTGTAGAATGACCCCTTAGAGGGAGTGGAACTCCTGCCGTGATTGCTGGGCCCTGTGCAGTCCTGTCTCCCGCTTTCTCACTTGCTGCCTGCCCAGGGTGCAGAGGACCTATAGCACTCTGCACATTGCTGGCTTCTCAGCTGTGCAGTAAATCTTCAAATATTATCAAACTGTCAAGACTGTCGCATTCTTTTGATTATTTTCTGTCAAGAATGTCACCTCCTAAAGCCCTGGCCTCCTTTTTTATTTATTATTGTGAGCTCTGTCAGCCTTATGGCCAGATATGATATTTGGAATCTGGTTTGCTGCTGCTTATTTTCCTGCTCAGCCTCGGGCAGGTTCCCTGTTCTTTAACTACTTAACTGTTTTATCCCCTATTTTCATTGTTCATGGTTTATCTTTTCTTCAAAGACTTTCTTTAGTTGTTTAGTTTTTTTTTTTTATTATTATTTTTGTGTCTTATTTAAGTTTGAATTTTATTTTTGAACCATTCAAATCTTTCTGTATAATGCATATGGTCTTGCCTTCCTCTGCTTGGGAAATCTGAGTTAAATTCATAGGAAAACCTGAAAGAAGCCTTGGGCTTAGTTATTAAGCCCCATTTCACAGCTAAGGAAGCCGAGTCACTGACAGTTTCAGTAACATGCCCACGGCAGAGGCAAGCTCACTTACGGCCCTGTGGCTCCATAGCATGTGCCTTAATACTGTGTTATCATAGTGCCCAGGCAGACCTTCTTTCTTTGCATTCCCTCTTTGAAGTCTCTTGTCCCTCTTCCTGCTTTCTTCACTTCTCTTTATCTCACTGTCTTGTCTACTTCATTCCCTGGCATCAATGTTTGCTCTCCTGGTCTCTGACACACAGCTCCATAAAATCAACCATTTGCCATGCATTGGCCATCTCGCCATTTTATGAAATTCTGTGCCAGTTTGCTTTTCCAATGGCTCAAAAGCCCCTCAAGGTACACTGCTAGGGAGGTCCAATAGCCCTGTCCAAGAATAGTCAGTGACTTTTTTCAAGGGTAGCTCATTAGCATGGCCTGAGTTTCCTCTGTCAGCCCAGATCCCACTATTTATCTTTCTTCTCTTATGCTCCCTGGCAATGCCATTGCGGGGCGCGTTGCTCAAGGAATAAATTCAGTAAGCAGCAAATGATATGGTCACAGTCTGGCCCAACTCAGGCTTATGGTCTTCTTTTTTTTAAATCTTCTTTTAAGAGCATATTTTTTGGTCTCTAGATTCATGATTGAGGCATTCCCTTCAAAAATAAAAAAATAAAAATAAAAAAGAGGAGGGTGTTTAAAAGCACATTGTAGCAGGCTTAGAGATTTCCCGTAGGACATTTGACTAGGAAGATTGCAGGCAGATTCTTCCAGGCCATTCTAAAATGGACATATTCACACATTTACTGCCAGAATCTTGGATATGGGGGTGTGAGAAATGCGTATTGCTTCTTTTCAAGGATCTTGACCATGTAAACTATCTTCCTTCACAGATTTCATGAACGAGGACTCTGAATTGTTTTTACTGTTGTATCAACTTTTGAGTCTTTTGGTATCTATGAAAGCTATACTCACATTGAAAAGAAAGTACTTCACTCATATGGGGCTTCATTGTCTTGTTTATCATCTTGTACAATTTTACTTCATACTGCTAAGTTATTGTGAGAAAAGATCATTAGTTATGACTTAAGCTTTCTGGCTCACATTATGTTTGCATTTATTTTAGCATTTATACATTTATTAGTATCATAAAAATAATCCTGAGTTCCTGTCATTCTCAAATGTCTTGCAGCTTATGAAATCTTTTAAATTGATAATCCATCTTTGAAATTTATTTGAGTATTGTATCTTATAGAATGGAAAAAATATATTGATTTTATGCAATATATTTTGATATTGATTTTATGCAATAAATGATTGTACAGAAAGTGCACTGAGAAAAAAGTTGTATACTACCCTGGCAGGAAAAAGAATGAAAAGTGCCATTCATTTGAGAGATGTTATAGTTTCAGGTACTTACGGGCACGTTGAAAAGTAGAAGACTTGAAAGCTCTTGGGACAGCAGTTAAGACTGTCACACAAAATATGAGAAAACAAGTAGTCTAGAATGTAGTCTATAGTAGTCTATACTCTAAGGCACTGAGTATAGCATATATAGTCAGTGGATGTAACACCTTTTAGATTCTGGAGATTTTGCAAATTAATGAAGGAATGATGAATTGAGAATAGTTACAGTACTTTTCTCCTAGGGCATTTGGAAGACTACATAGGCAATGGTCAAAGGGCTTAGCAAAGTGCCTAGCAGATAGCAAGTGCTCACTAGATGTCAGTGCTTGGTATCACTAATTAGCAATGGTTGGGCATATTCCTAGGGCTGGGTTATTGGCTGTATACTTTTGTCATATGGGAGGAAAGCCACTGTGATACATGCCTAAATAGAAGGCCATTGTATATTTCTTCCAAAGTGAGCCAAAGCCATGCCTCTAGCAAGCCAATGGTCTTCTCTGAATGTAGATTTTGGGGCTTTGCCATTGCTTAGGAAGGTGATTAAGGAACAAGAGTTCTGTGTAATAAAATTCATATAAGTAAATTTAGCCTGGAAAAATTATCTTTTTTTATCCTAAGAGAAATAACTGTTCAATTTTTATTATAATAATCATTGGCTTATAAATTGCAAGTGTATGTTTTCTCAGTTTTATAAGTGTTCATACAATAATCTGAATTTTCTCTACCATTGTCCTTTTATTTTCTTACTAAGTTACATTAACCCCTATTGCCATTTAGAAGATGGGGATGGGGCATATTATTGAGAAGAACTCTGTCTCTTTAAGATATTCCCTAGACTAGACTTGGTCAAGAAAAGGAACAGTCTGGGAAGCTGATTTACTATTATAAAATAAATTACATGGTAAATAGCACTCTTGTTAATTAAGGGAAGAATGATGTTTGACCTGAGTCATTGTTGTTCCCTGTCTCATTTTCCAGATCTTTTTTTTTTTCTTTCTCTCTCTCTCTCTTTCTCTCTCTCTCTCTTTTTCCCTCTTTTTCTTTTTTCCTGAGACAACAATTTATTCCCAAGAGTATCAGGAGGGAGTGGAAACTAAGCAATGCCTATTGAAGACGTGAGTCAAATTTACACAGTTCACCCTCTCGCTGAGCTTCAGGTGTCTTCTCATTTCTCTCTAGGAATTTGATGAGTGATCTTGGCAAGCACAAAAATGTCTTCGATTTAATTAGAAAGCAAAGCTTAGAACTCCCTCTTCTAGGTGTCTGCAACCAAAGTAAGCGATGTCACTGTGGAGGACACTTTGCTTTTGGCAGTTGTTACCAGAGTGTCTGAGGAAGTCGCCTCTTCCCTTGGCTTTAGCAGTGGTTATTTTCTGTTATCAGATCATGCGTTCCAATGTTTCTTTTCAGTTTGACCTCCAGGGAATAAAAAGATTTCTTTAAATTCTGATGAAAACAGGTTTCACTTGGCACACCTGCTGTGACTATTGCTTTGAAGGGGTTTGTGAGCTTTTCCCCAGAGATGTGATGAAACATACATCCTTAAGCATGCTATGCCACTCCATATTTGCAAATATATATATTGTGTGTGTGTGTGTGTGTGTGTGTGTATTAAAGGATTTAAAAAATATTCCTATGCTCTTTGTAGTACTTTTCAGAGAATGCAAAGATTGTTATATTTTTAAACAGTTCTTCAGCTACTGTCCTCATTTCTTAAAATATGATGAAAACCTAATGCAGTTTGGCTTACACAATGCTTCAGATAGTCAGGAACCACTTGATATTTTCTAACTAATAGGGAAATGTTTACTATAAAATACTGATATGGAGAACTTTGCTCACAAAAGGAATGATTGGGTGGCAAAATAGCCTTCCTTTGTTCTTTCCCTTGTATCATTTTTGCAACTTGATGTGAATGTATTGCATTCACATTTAAAATGTTATGCCTTTTTCCTTTACAAGAACAGTAGATTTGCGCTTTCAGTACAAGACCTATTCTATAGCTGACAGGGACCTGTTTATTAGCAGTAGGTAACCCTTTTACTCTTTTCTCATTGTGAGATAACTGGAGCTGTGTTGAACATTGTCATCTGGCAATGTGCACAACGAAACCAACAAAAAATATATTACCTAAACTTATATTTAATATATGCCAATCACTTGCTTTAATTTTTGTTCATATCAGATAAAAGTAACCATAAATAATCATTTTTGCCATTTGGTTTGCTCTAAGCATAATATCTAAATAGCAGTAAGGTGTTGTCTTCTGTCTTCATTTCTGTTTGCACATAGTGCATTTATATTACTTTAGGAGACCTGGGGCATATCTTTATGATGGTATATAAGTTAAAAAATTCAACATATGATATTGAATTTAAGCCAATAACCAAGGCTTTTATTATTTATAAGAAGCGAACTATTAAATTCTACCATCAATATATGTGATAATTTGAATTATTCCTGTGAAACTCTAATTTGGATTATTTCACATTGAACCATTTAACCTATTCTGGTTTATACTGGGACACAGTTTGGGGGAAAATGGATCAAGACATGATTTATGTGAAAGTAGATTGTCAATATATTTGTAATGTTACCTTGTTTATTTTTGTCTGTGACTTTGAAGATTACCTTGAAACACATGCTCTGATGGAAACTTTCTGACATTAATGCATTATCACCCTCAAGATTTTTCTAGTCATGGAATTAGATACATTCATGAAAAAAATTGACCCATAGGGTGAAAATAGTAGTGTATGTCATGAGATTCATCTTTAATAATTTCAACTTCACATCTTTGTTTTGCTTTATATATGAAAATATTCAAGTAACCTTTTCTTTTTTTATTTGTTCTTTTTAGTTATACATGACAGTAGAGTCTATTTTGACATATTTATACAAATATGAAGTTTATCTTATTCTAATTAGGATCCCAGTCTTGTGGGTGTATACAATGAACAGATTCACTGTGATGTATTCATATATGTACATAAAAAAGTTATGTCAGATTCATTCCATTGCATTTCCTATTCCTATCCTCCCTCCCATCCCTTTATTCCCCTTTGTCTAATCTGCTGAACTTCTGTTCTTCCCTGCACATATCAGAGAGAACATTCGATCTTTGGTTTTTGGGGATTGGCTTATTTCACTTAGCATGATGGTCTTCAGATCCATCCATTTACTAGTGAATATCATAAAGTCATTCTTTTTAATGACTGAGTAATACTCCATTGTGTATATATACCACATTTTCTATATCCATTCATCTGTTGATAGCCATCTAATTGGTTCCATAGCTTAGCTATTGTGAATTGTGCTGCTGTAAACCTTGATGAGGCTGTGTTGCTGTAGTATGCTGATTTTAAATATTTTTGGATATATATGAAAAATGGAATAACTGGGTCAAATGGTAGTTCTATTCCTAGTTTTTTGAGAAATTTTCATGCAGCTTTCCATAGTGGTTGCACCAATTTGCAGTCCCACCAGCAATGTCTGAGTGTACCCTTTTCCTCATATCCTTGCTAAAATGTATTGTTACTTCTAATCTGGATAATTGCCATTCTGACTGGAGTGAAATTTCAGTGTAGTTTTAATTTGCATTTCTCTAACTGCTAGAGATGATGAACACTTTTTTCATATATGTTAACCATTTGTATTTCTTTGGAGAAGTGTCTGTTTAGTTCCTTTGTGCATTCATTGATGGGGTTATTTTTCTTTTTTCTTTTTCTTCCTTTCCTTTTTTCTTTCTTTCTTGGTGTTAAGTTTTTTAGGTTCTTTGTATATTCTGGAGATTAATGCTCTGAGGTGTAGGTGGCAAAGATTTTCTCCCATTCTGCAGGCTCTCTCTTTATGTTCTCGATTGTTTCCTTTCCTGTAACAAAGCTTTTTGGTTCAATACCATATCATTTATTGACTTTTTTATTTTACTTGTGCTTTAGGAGTCCTAATGAGGAAGTCAATTCTTAAGCTGACATGATGGAGAGTTGGGCCTACTTTTTCTTCTGTTAGGCACAGGGTCTCTGGTCTAATGCTTAGGTCCTTGATCCACTCTGAGTTGAGTTTTGTGCAGGGTGAGAGATAGGGGTTAAATTGTATCCTACTACATACATATTTCTAGTTTTCCCAGCACCATTTGTTGAAGAGGCTCTTTTCTCCAATGTATGTTTATGGCGCCTTTGTCTAGTATGAGAAAATTGTTAATGTGGGTTTGTCTCTGTGTCTTCTCTTCTGTCATCATGCCTGTTTTGGTGCCAATATTATGCTGTTTTTGTTGCTTCTTATATTGAGTCCCTTCACTTCAAAATCCTAGATAGAACTCCACTGTTGACTGTCAGTGGATCAGGTTTCCATTGTATTTTAGCTTTGCTAATCTTTCTGAGCCCAGAAGATTCATAGTTCTGAGGGTTTCTGGGTCTCCTGTAGCATCTTATTATCAGGGGAAGGGAGGGGAATATGCTGGTGTGACTTCATGAAAACTGTTGCACTTCATGAGAACACTTTGTCACTATGTCTTTTAGAAGGTATTTTACTTTATTGGTTATTTCTTTTCATATGATTTTTTTTTTTTACTTTTACTTCTTTTTCACCCCCCCAACAATGCTCATTAGAGATAATTTAAGTATTTATTTCTGAATTAGGAAGTTAAAGCATTTGTCTTTCTCTCTCACTCACTCAGCCTTATTTTCATTCTTTCTTGCCTCTCTTAAAAGAGTGTGAACAGATGAATTACTCTTTGCAATGGTGCCAGATGAACAGATGATCATATGGGAAAATTCCTTTTTTTCTTTTAGTGAGAAAACCCGGAGATTGGAGGTATTTTTTTAAAAAAAAATTGTTTAATTTGTTCTGATCTTTTCTAAGTTTAACATCATAACATCACACACATATATCACACATACACAACACACAGGCACACAAACTCTTAGCCTTATGAGTCAGAAATCTAGCCTGTGCTAGATACATGTAACACTGTATTATTTTTGTATGAGATCCAATGAGAAAGTTAATAGCTTACATAGGAAAAGTGTATTTTCTACGGTACCAATGCTCTGCTGGTCCTTAAGAGGTAATCAGTGATTGTTATATGATATGCAGATGATCTGATTCTGTATCCAACTATGTCCTCTCTGAAGCTCCTTACTGATTTGCAAGAAGAGTTGACGCCTTAAAGATCTTTTTCTAAGGAGCCCCTCTGGGACAGATTCAGTGATGTGTTCAGCCTAGCAAGTACTTATTTAATTCTTACAGAACATCCTCAAAATTTTGTGAAGTATGGAGAAGCTGAACTATACTTCATTTTCTGTCTTCGAGGGAGATTATGGTCCATCTGGGCAAAAGAAGTAACACAGAACTAGTTTGAGAAGATGGAATTATATTTCATCACTTTTATGTAAAATTCTTACTGGTACATTCTGATTCCCACTTCACTCAGCCTGTCAGAACTCTCACAAGGTCATTTTGTCCCCTACACTGCTTAGATATTGTGTTTGAATGTCTTTGATTCCATTATCACCTTTTCCAGTAGAATTCATTTGGGTGCTTCTCAATGCTAGAACTATATAGGCTTTCATTCTCTTTTGTCTTGAGCCTGAGAGGCATTACTACAATTGTAGCTCATTATGGACAAAGTTGAGGTACAATTGTAGAATACCATGGATTAGCCCTCAGTTAGTATGTAGCTATCAGTGCTCTATTTCGTTCACTTTCAGGTTTCATTTAGACCAGTCTTTTTTCTTTCCAGCCCTTACAGTGAACCTTATTCTGATTGCCATGGCTTTTCTCCTTCAAGAAATACCCTTAATTCCTCCCACCCTGGAACCCTGGTCTTGGCTTCCCTGCCTTCCCTATTTGACACTCAGCATTTCTGAAGAAATATTACACAGTGATGCAAGCTGGCATCACTACAAGCTTATGAAATGAAACAGCAGCTGAGCCCCAGTGCAGCTTTCTTTCTTTCATTTATTATTTATCGTTCTGGGTCCAGTCGCTTTCTATGACTCCCCCCTCCCCCAGACCCCTCTTGATCCCCACTTGCTCCCACCTGATGACTTGCTTCAAGCAGCAGTATAGGATAGAGGACTCGCTATCTAGACTGGGTTCAGGCCTTGGCTCTGCAATTTCTTTTGTCCTGTGGCATAAGTAATTTAACTTCTTTTTGTGTCTGATTCTTCATCTGTAGATGAGAGATGATAATGGCATCAACCTGAGTCATATGAAGATTAAATAAGTTGTGTTGGTTAAAAGCATTTAGGGTTGTTCCTGCAAATGTTAGTTACTATTATCTTTTTTTAAATAATATCAAGATGGCTAGGCCTCATTTTCCTCTGTTCAATCCTCCTTATCTATAATTTTATCAACAGCTCATGTGGTTCTTACTGTATTTCATTCATTATCAGAAATAATGCATTAAAATGTATCTTTCTTCCTGCTTCTGGCCTAGTTTCATGTTCTTCTCCCTCTTTCATATCTTCAGTCTATTCCTTCATGCGAAATCCACACCCTAAGCCTATAAGCATCTTAAATTTTCTCCTGCTCTAAAGCAACATTGCCATTATCATCACCCCCATCATCATTGGAAACCACGGAAGAATGAGAAGGAATATTTTTCTGGTACTTCCGCATCTATGTTCCCGGGTCATTTCTTTTCTTCTCTCGATGATTACTTTAAAGGTGAGTTTTCTCCCTAGGTGTTCTGCCTTCTGCCTTGAGCTTCCATTGTGGGTACTGGGATCAAGGAAACTAATGATTAGCTGATTGCCACATTCAGAGGTCAGACTTCTGTCCTTAGTCCACTCCAACCCTCCTGTGCATTTCACATTATCAGTTCTCACCATCAGGACCAGACCTCTTATACTTGGCCATCCTGCTCTCACCTGCTGTGCCTCAGGTCTGCCTCTCTCTCTGTCACCTGTCATAGGTCATCTTTCCATTTCCAAATGTATGCTTTCCCCCAGGGTCCATTTTCCCCTTGATCATTTCTCAACCTACATAGTATTATCATTGATGTACCCATGCTCTTTGGTAATTTAATCTGTTATGATTTATCTGCTGTATACTTACTGGATGTACCAATTACTCAAAATCTCTATTTTGAGCCCCAAACTTTCTCCTGAGCTTTCAGACCTCTTTCCAATTATTTCCTAGATGTGAACACCCATAGGCATCCCAAATTCAGTACATCTAAATTAAACTTGTTATGTTTTCCATTGTCTTATTGCTCCTGCATTTCTCTTTTATTGGATGCCTGTACTGCCAAACTTAACAGCTGAGGCCAGAAATCAGGTCATTCTCTTAGGACACTTCCTCTCCACTGTAATCAGTGTTTGAGCCTGGTGGTATCACTGTGCTTAAGTGTATCTCACATTGCACTCTTTCTCTTGTCTTTTTGTTTTTTGTTTTTTGGTTTTGGTACCGGGGATTGAACTCAGGGGCACTCGACCACTGAGCCACATCCCCACCCCTATTTTGTGTTCTATGTAGAGACAGGGTCTCACTGAGTTGCTTAGCGCCTCACCATTGCTGAGGCTGGCTTTGAACTCACGATTCTCCTGTCTCAGCCTCCCTAAGTGCTGGGATTACAGGCTTGTGCCACTGTGCCTGGCTTCTCTTGGTTTTAAATCTCCATCACTACCTTAGTTTAGAACTTCATTTTCCTTTACCTGAACTACTTCAGGAATCCCTGAGTGAATTTTCTCCCCATCATAACCTGCCGCCCAACCTACCATGTGTATAGCTAGCTATTCCTTAACTTATGATGGATTGACTTATTGATTTTTCAACTTTATGATGATGTGAAGGTGATATGTGTGGTGCGTAAACTGTACTTCAGATTTTGAATTTTGGTCTTTTCCTGGCCTAGTGATCTCTGTGCTGCAGCACTTTCTTATGATGCTGGGCAGCAGCAGTGAGCCTCAGCTCTCAATCAGCTGTATGATCTGAGGGTAACCACGTCTGCTCCATAATGTGCTATGCTGCTAAGCTATGATGTTTGGTAGGTTAAGTGTATTATGTATTGTGTGCATTTTCAAATTATGGAATTTTTAACTTATGATGGTTTTATTAAGACATAATCTGGGCATAAGTCAAGGAGCATCTGTTCAGGTGACAGTTATCCTATTAGAATATTAACCTTTCACATGTTATTTTGTTTAAACTTCCTTAGATAGCTACAAACTGTCCTCATTGTATGATCCAGCTCTTATTTCATACAGTATTCACCATCCAGTCCCAATCTCTTTTCCTCAGGTTTTTCAGAACCCCTCCAGGAGTAAATAGCACAGATTTATTCCTGCATGGGATACTCATGTCTTTAATCCTACATGGTCCCATTCCCTTTCCCTGGAAAACTTTTATTTGTCCTTTCAGACCTAGACTGATTGCTCTCCCTTTGAGTAAGCCTTTCACAAACATTCATGAATTGTAAACATTTATTTGCTCTCCTTTATTTTTCATTGCCTTTTTTTTAAATAATAGTTATCACAGCGGATAACTGGAAGTATCTGAACTGCCAATAGGCTGTGTGCGTTCCCATATTCCAAACACCCAGACATTGCTTGGAAATTAAGTAGGTGTTTAGTGACTATTTGAATGAATTTTAGAAATAAAAGCCAGAGGAGAGACTTTGTCTCAGAGCAAAAGCAGGGAAATAGTAGTATCAAAGAAACAAAGAAAAGTCCATAGGCCAAATAAAGTAATATATAGAGTCCAAATGAATAAGAAAGTAAGAAGCTTAAAGGACAGATCTGAAGTGTAGAAGTGCATTGGAAATTTGCTCTAGGAAAGGAAGGCAGAGCATATCATTGACCTCTGCTGATCAGAACACCTGAAGAAGGGCGGGGAGCAACGGCAGCAGTAGAAAAGGTTGGTGCTTTGAAAAGGGAAATCCGGAGCAGCAGCAGTTGTCAGGGAACATTTGCAGAAGCAAGGGATCTTTCCTTGCGACTGATTTGCACATTTCTGCTAAGTAATGATGCTCCGAAGCCACAGATTCCCCTGTATGTCGCTCAATCCCATGTTCAGTAAACACTCAGCTCAAGCCAAATTCTCTGTAACCTAGTCTTAACTATGTGGAAAACAACCTTCACTTATGTGCAGACCATATCCTATGTGTAGACTTACGCTGTTCTCCAGGTCTTTTCTTGCAGAAAACAAACAGCAAAGTAAGGCTCAGGGGGAATTGTTGGCAAATATTCCTGTTCCTGAAGGGTACCAGGGAATGTAAGTTCAGGAGAGAAGCACTCCTCTCAGCATTTGCAAGGTGCTTGGGCATTCCCACCTTGTAAGGAACTCCAGAAAATGTCTATTTTTTTTTTTTTGGCACCAGAGATTGAACTCAGGGGTACTTGACCACTGAGCCATATCCCCAGCCCTATTTTGTGTTTTATGTAGAGACAGGGTCTCACTGAGTTGCTTAGCACCTCGTCATTGCTGAAGCTGGGTTTGAACTCGCAATTCTCCTGTTGTCTCAGCCTCCCAAAGTGCTGGGAAAATGTCTATTTTTATGCTAATGGAGCCTCTGATATATGAGTCAGTTGCAAATGAATTAAATATTAAACAATCATAAAATATATACATATACACACAAACGTAAGTACATACTTTCTATGTGTGAAGAACTGAAATATCCTCTATGTTTTCTCCTTAAAAACATTAGCTGCCCCTTAGTGAGACTCAGAGACCTGAGCTGATGTCCAATATGAAGGGAGGACACTTGGGCCCTTAGGTATACTTTGTATCTCTTTTGTTGCAAGATTCTCTGAAATATTTTTTTAAATTAATAAACTTCTTTTAGAGCATTTCTTAATATTCAAAGCAAATTTGAACAGAAAGTACAGAAAGTTACAATGCTCCCTGTCCTCATACACCTACAACCTCACCAACTGTCAACCTCCCACACCAGAGCACTACATTTGTTGCAATTGGTGAACTGATACTGAGACAAGTTTTTACCCAAGCCCATAATTTACATCACTAGGGCTCACTTTTAGTGTTGTGTATTTTGTGGTTTTGGACAAACATTAATCAGAGTGTCATATTATATATCATTTAGTATATCGTACCAAATAGTTTTAGTGACCTGAATATTCTCTGTGCTCCACCTGTTCATCTTTCCTTAACACCTAGCAACCATGGATCTTTTCATCGTGTAAATCTCGTATGGCTATACAGTTGTACTCATGTAGCTTGGAACTTTTTCAGATTAGTTTCTTAGTAAGATGCATGCAAGGTTCCTCCATGTCTTTTCATGGATTGATAGCTCATTTTGTTTTAGTACTGAATCACATTCCCTCGTCTAGATGTACCTGTTTATTGATTCACTCATGTGACAAAGGGTTTCTTGCTTCCAACTAAGTTTTGACAATTATGAAAAAAGCTGCTATAAAACACTTGTGCAGGTTTATGTGTGATCATATGGTTCTAGTTCATATGGGTAAATACCAAGCAGTGAGATTGCTGGATTATATGATAATAGTGTGTTTAATTTTACATAAGAAACTACCAAACTGACTTCCAAAGTGGCTGTGCCATATTTAATTCTGACCAGCATGAAGGAAGGTTCACATTGCTCCAATCCTCTCCGGCTTTGGGTATTTAGATTTTTGGGTGTTTAGATTTTCAGTGTTTAGATTTTGTCCATTCTAATAAATGTTCATTAGTAGCCAGGCACAGTGGCACATGCCTGTAATCCCAGCACTTTGGTAGCTGAGAAAGGAGAATTGCGAGTTAAAAGCCAGCCTCAGCAATGGGAGGCACTAAGCGACTCAGTGAGACCCTGTCTCTAAATAAAACACAAAATAGGGCTGGGGATGTGGCTCAATAGTAGAGTAGCCCTGAGTTCAATTCCTGGTACCAAAAATAACTAAATAAAAATATAAAAAATAAATGTACATTAATATTGTTTTAATTTTCAGTTCCCTGATGACATACAAAGGGTAATCATTTCATGTGCTTATTTGCCATTTAGATAGCTTCTTAAGGTCTTATGCCTATTTTTGATAGAGTTGTTCATTTACTTATTGCTGAGTTTTAAGAATTCTTTATATATAAAGATTACCAATTCTTTATCAGATGTGTCTTATAAATGCTTTCTGCCAGTATATGTCTTGTCTTTTCATTCTCATGACCATCTTTCATGGAGCAGGAATTTTTAATTTTAACAAAGTGTGATTTATCTGTTTTTTCATGAGTCTCACCTTTGGTTATATATAAAAGGTCATCACTATACACAAAGTCATCTAGATTTTCTGTTTCCTGTGTTATATTCTAGGAGTTCTGTGGTTTTGCATATTATATTTAGATCTGTGATATCTGACCTAATGAGCTAATTTTGGTTTAATTTTTTGAAGTCATGAGAGCTTTGTCTAGGTTTATTTTTTTAAAAATATATCCATGTCCAGTTAGTCCAGCACCATTTGTTGAAAAGAATATTTTTGCTCATTGTATAGTCTTTGCTCCTTTAGTAAAAATGATTTGACTATATTTATATTGATCTATTTCTTGAATCTCTATTTTGTTCCACTGATATTTTTCTTCTTTTACCAATATCACACTGTCTTGATTACTATAATTCATAGTTAAATCTTGAATTTGTGTAGTGTCGTTCCTCCTACTTTATTATTTTTCAATATTGATTTACCTATTCTGGGTTGGAAATATTTTTTAAAATGCATTTAGGCCACAAGCCAAACAAACCTACGAATACTAAGAATATAAACAGAGAAATATCAATAAGTATTTATTCTACTGTTATATATATTATCTCATTGAGTAGAAAATAAATCTGGATATTTTTATGAATAAGTTACACATAGAATTAAATTTCATTTTTAATAGATTGCCCAGGGATTCTCTGTGACTTGTTAATTTTATGATATTTAATGTGTTTTTTATTATTTATTTATTTATTGCAATTAGGCTGTTTGGACAGTATTGCCAAATGAATTGTATATTTGAAGTGAATACTCTTCTCTAGCATTCTTAAATAAAAATTGCAGGAATATATTAATAGTCAGAAAAGTGGGAATGAAACTGTATTTTGATTTTTTTTTTTTTTTGTCAGTCTACAAAATCTGAGAAGCTGGGTAAGACATTTCAAAGAAAAGATCTTTAAATTTCTATTTTAAAGTGATAAATTTTCTTTCCCAAAGAAAGTTCTCTGTGCCATTTTGATTTAATTTTTGAAGCAGCATTCTTTTTAGAAACATACTAACCAGAGATTAAAGAGATGTTGACTGAACTCCTAACCATGCCTTGTGAGAAGCAATTGAAGGATGTTGACCCAGAGAAAAAAAGACTTGAAGGAACAAAACAGAGAGCTTAGGAAAATAGGATCAAGTTTCTCCACATATTTGGAGGGTCATTTGATGTTTTCATCACATCCAGAATGCAGATTAAGGGCTAATTATGTGCAATTCCCTACATATAGAAAAAGAATTAGAATAGTAAAATCTGCATGATGAATTACACTAAGAGGTGTCGAATTGCTCTGCACTTGCTTAATTAACAATGGACATGAGACACCTTGTGTGATGTGAATTCAAGCAACAGGTGAATGGTTCACTGAACTTATATAATTATAAATGTACAAATTATGTTTAGCTTTATGAGTGATCAAATAAATATAAATAATGATATACCATTTTTAATAAGAAAGATAAAAATATCTATGTGTGTTATTCAGTTCAGGCTGCTATGTGATGCTATATATATATTTATAACAGAATACCATAAATTGGATGGTTTAAACAACAGAAATTATTTCTCACAGTTTTGGAAGCTAGCAAGTCCAAGATTCAAATGTCAGCAGATCTGTAATCTGTTCAGGTCTTCTTCTGTACTTGTAAATGGCCATTTCATTGTATCTTACTATGATAAAAGAGGAAAGAGATCATCCCTCTGGTGTCTTTTCTTGTAAGAGTGCTTATTGTATTCATAAAGGCACCACCCTCATGACCTGACCACCTCCCAAAGACCTTTCTTCTTAGTGCCAACACATTGTGTGTATTTATATACCTAGATATATACATGTGCACAACCTCTCCAATGTTGATGATAAAAAGAATAATTTACATTGCTGATAGAAATATGAATTTATAAATTCTTACTAGAAGAAATTTGTCAAAAGTCTTAAAATGTACTTTCCACAGGAGGTACATCATTTTTTGTTTTTATTTCTGTTTTACTGTTTATAGATACTTATTAAGACCAAAGGTTTTCCATTGTCTTTCTTTATCCAAAATAAAATAAATATTAATAAAAATCTGTATCTTCAGGAATATTTTAACAACAGTTTTATAAATCTGAGTATACAGTTGGTCAGATTTAGATACATTTAATCATTATTCAATACAAGAAATGTCAGCCTTTAAAGATACTCAGAATTTCTACATTGACCAATAAAACCATAGTAAAAATTTCTATTTTAATTGCAACTTTGTTTATTTTTAACTAATTTGTCAATCATGGGAGGAAAGCCCAGAAGGTACATGAAGGTACATGAAGATTTTTATTTACTGCTGGTGTCCCAGAAGCAGACCTTGAGATGAAAACTTTGCCATATGTGATTTATCATAGAACTGTTCCTTGGGTAACTGATAAGAGAATGGGAGAAGTCTGATAGGTAAGGTGATGTGACTTCAGGTTATGTCCTGCAGGAGGGTAGTAGCTTAGGGAGGTCCAGAATATCAGTATCTCTCAGGGTTGTCATGATCTAAACCTTGAGAGCTGGGCTTTCCTACTCTGCACTGTCACCACTTGTTAAGGGAAGGGGTCCTTTGGACATGTAGAAGTTCCATCCCAATGAGAGAATCCATCAAAGAAGAGTTGCAAGTGTTAGCTGTTAGAAGCAAAAGTTCCATGGAGCTGCACAACCGGAAAAAGTGACTAAAGAATATCTTAGCAAGACAACAACACTAAATGATAAAAATATTCACCACAGAACAGACATTGTTGAAGAAAGCAAAAATGTTGGAAAATGAGTATCAAAAGCATAACTCACAAAACAGGCCTTTTTAGCTATGAGGTGGTGTGACACAAGACTCTTCCACAGCAATGAAGCTGTCAAGTAACAATTACTATGCACAATATAATTCCAACTGAAAATACACTATCTATCTATCCATATATATATACACACACACACATATACATATACACACACACACATATATATCATATATATATATAGATGTAGTTATATGTAGAGAAAATTTAAAGATATAAATACAAAGTAAAGTTTATCTCAGGAACACAAGGTAATTTTGATATTGGAAGTGATGTTTACGCAACTCATCAGAATATAAACTTGTTTGAAATATCTTGATTATCTTATTAACTGTCTTTACAAACACTATGAAATTCAATGATTTAAGAAAAACTCCAAATCACTAGGTATTTAATAAAAGAAATTGACTACATGTTTATAGCAAATAACAATAATACAAACAAGAAGTTTTTTTCTTTAAAATCAGGAGAAAGATATACCCATTATCATTCATTTTACTTATCGCTGTCTTTGAGATAGTGGTCATGGTAGTTAAACAGTTAGACATGAAAAATAAAAGTTATAAGCAAAAGAAAAAGAACTATTTTCATTATTGGATGATAGCAGTGTTCTAAAATTACCTACCTCCCCCACCCTACCCGTACTAGGGATTGAACCTAGAGGTGTTCTACCACTGAATTGCATCTGCAGGTCTTTTAAAATCTTTACTTTGAAATAGGATTTGGCTAAATTGCAGAATCTGGCCTTGAATTTGTGATCCTTCTGCTTTAGCCTCCCAAGTAGCTCAGATTAGAGGTTTAAAAAATATTTTTTAATAAAGACAAGCTATTGAAATCATAAGGGAAAAGAGCAAGGTCGCTGGGTATTAGACCAACATACAAAAAACATCTATGCTTGAAACAATAAATCAAAGTCTTTAAACTTTCTAATAGATCTAGCAAAACATTTATAAGGCCTTCATGAAAAAAAATTGTAAAAGGTTCTTGAAGGACATGATGGAAGTGCTAAATAAATATGAGATTTCAGTAATGTTTAGAAATGGTAAAGATGTCAGTTCTCCAAAGATTAATAGATAAACTCCATATTTTTTCAGTAAAAATTTCAGGTTATTCATAGAATGTGGTAAGATGAATCAAGTTTCACATAGAAGTCAAAATTCTCAAGGATATTTAATATTTACTTTCCTAATAATGGAAGTTTGTTTTATAGCTATAGTAATTAGGACAAAGGGATATTAAGACAGGGATAGTCAAATAGATCTACAGAATAAGATGGCCAAGAAATGAAACCCACATAAAATGAAGGATATTACATAGCAATGGGAAAAGTGATAGAGAAGTGACTAAGTAAATGATTCTGGAACTTTAGGCTATTGTTATGGAAAGAAAGATAATATTATTCAACTACCTCATACCACATATCAAAAATTATTTTAAAATTATTGATTACTTAGTTTTAAAAGTATAACATATTAGAGAAAACTTAGAAAGTCATCTTCAAGATCCTGAGTTAGTGAAGAATTTCATATACAAAATATACAAATTTAGACTACGCAGGGAAAAATGATGTATTCAACTATTTTAAAATTTAAAGTTTCCAAATGACAAAATCTGTAATCCAAAACCAAATGAAACTTCACAATGGTTTATCACTCATCTTTTATATAAAGAATTCTAAGTATTAATGGAAATAATATAATAATAAAAAATGGGTCAATTTTTTGAGCATGCACCTTTTTTAGAAGAAAAAACTATAAGAATATACTAAATTAATGCAATCAAGGCAATACAAATTGCAGATTTGCATAAACTAAAAAGACTAAAAGTAAACTATTTGAACCCTATGATCCTAAAATTTATTTCCTAGTCAAATACTGTAGAGAAGGGAGCCCAAGAGACACAAATAGTAATGTTGACTGCAGCAGAATTTGTAATAGCTGAGTAAACTATCTTATTCTATGTATGTGTTTGTATGTGTGGTTATCCAGTGGGCATTACTACTTCTGGTCAAGATGGAATAGCGGAGACCTGATTTTGCTCCTACCTAAAAATATATGAAACAGTTTCAAGGCAGTGGCTGTTAGGTATCAATATAAAATGATCCTTGAGAGATGAGCAGTAAGAGAGATAAAGCATAGTATTGCCCCAGGTGATCACCTTGAGAGAGTTTGGGGGATAGAGTATCACAGTTAGACCCCATTGGACTTATTGAGTTGAGAAACTTCCTGAGTTGATTATGGGGAGACTGAATTTGGACTTTTTTGGATAGAGTACTGAAGAGGAGAGAGCTGTACAGAGAGAGTTCTGAATCTTCAGGGAGTCGTGGTCTTGTAATCAACTGAGTACTGATCATTTGCATGTGATGAAATGACCTGAAACTGGAGAAAGAACCATACAAACAAATAAGATGAAAATGTGCTAAGTATTCACAACATTTGGAAACAAGAGGCCCTAAGCAACTCAGTGAGATCTTGTCTCTAAAATAAAAATAAAAACCAGGGCTGGGGATATGGCTCAGTGGTTAAGCACCCCTGAGTTCAATCCCCAGTACCAATAAAACAAAACAAAACAAAACAAAGCAAAAAACTTGTTTACATCAGTCAGACAAAAACCTCATGGATTATTAGGCACTGGATTTATGAGGAGAGTTTTACCTCAGTATTGGGGAATAATTAACCATAGATTGATCATCAATTTAGTCCTGTCTAATAAATATTAAAAGTGAGACCTGAAAGGTTGAAACTGTTTCAAGTAAGTTAACTATGTCCCAGAACAAAGCTCAAGAATATGTATAAAAATACCAAAATAACCAGAACCCAACCAGGTATAGAAGTTGCAGTATCTGGTCACAACCACAAAATTTCCAAGTAAGCAAAGGAACAAGAAAATACAACTCATGAAGAAGACAAAATCAGGGGCTGGGGTTGTGACTCAGTGGGAGAGCGCTCACCTAGCATGCAGGAGGCACTGGGTTCGATCGTTAGCACCACATAAAAAGTATTTTGTCCACCTGCAACTAAAAATATACATCAAAAAAATTTAAAAAGTAAGTTAATCAAAACTGACTCAGAACTGACATATAATCAAGAAAATAATCCAAAAGAAGGTAGAAAAAGTGTTCATGAGGGAACAAAGAATGGATGGGACAAAGAAGAACAAACAGTAAGATGATGGTAGACTAATCATATCAGTAATCACATCAAACATAACTGGTTTAGAACATGCCCATTAAACTAGAGACTATCAGACTGTAATTTTTAAAAGGGAGACCCATCTATATGCTTTGTATAAAAGGCACAATCTAAAGATAGACACAGGTTATATGGAAAAGAGAAAAGATTAGCCACCAGCACTAATCAAAAGAAAAAAACGAGAATGACTACATTACTATCAGAAAAAAATGGATGTGGAGTCAATATTATCACTTGGGATAAAGAAATTTATATCATGATGATATAAAGATCAAAGGGCATTGAGTCCATAAGCATGCCCCAAATAATAAAAAAGAATCCAAACACATAAAACAAAACCAGATGGACCTGAAAATAGGAATGCACAAATTTACATTGTGATCAGACTTTTTAATGCTTTATTGGATAAAACGAGAGTAGAAAATCAGTAAGGATATAGAATACTTGAATAGCACTATCAATCTACTCACCCTAATTGACATTTATAGGATACTTCATTCAAGAGTAGCAGAATCCTTGCTTTTTTTCCAAAGGCATATTTATCCAGATAGATCATGTTGTATTAAATAAAACAAATCTTAATAAAACAACACGTATTCAAAGCATACATACACTCACAAATTAATAATTAAAAAGTATAATCTTTGACAATAATGAAATTAAATTAGAAATTATTAACACAAAGAAATCTGGAAGATTGCCCAAAATATTGGGAAGTCAAATAATGCATTTAAAAAATTACTCATGTCTCAAAGGACAACTCTAAAGAGAAATTATAAAGTATTGTAAATTTCACGAAAATGAAAACACAACCTGTGAAAATTTGTGGGATACCTTTAAAGTTCTACTTTAAAAAGGGAATCCAGCACTTAGCACATATAAGAAGAAAGAAATATTTCCATTTTATTTCATCTTGATCCAAGGTAAGGAAAAGAAAGGTAAGGTAAGGAAAAGAAATGCAATAATAAAGATTAGATTTGATAGGTCTTTAGTCAAACTTGGAAGAAAATAGATCTAAATTAGCAACAGCAGAGCGTGGTTTTATCACTAATAGATCAATAGGTGTTAAAAAGATCACAAGGGAATTTTTTGAAGAAATATATGCAATAAGTTGGACAGTCAGATGAAATGGACAAATTATTTCAAGGACACAAATTTATAAGGCTCCCTTAAGTAGAAATAGATAACTTGAATAGTTCCCTCTGTATTAATATATTAATTTATAATATTAATTATAATATAAAAAGCATACATACACTCACAAATTAATAATTAAAAAGTATAATCTTTGACAATAATGAAATTAAGTTAGAAATTATTAACACAAAGAAATCTGGAAGATTTTCCCACAAAGAAAATGCCTGTTTATATGGCTTCATCACTGAAATCTTCCCAAACACAAGTGAAAATAAACAAAACAAAACAAAACAAAAACAATCCTACACAATTTCTCCCATGAAATTGAAGAGAAGTAATACTTCTCATTCTGTATTGCCAGTGTTTGCATGGTACCAAATTTTTGGATGATAATATCATGCAGAACAAAATAAAACTGAATAGTATTCTTCATGAACAATAGATGCAAAATGCTAAAACATTATGTAAAAATATGTAAAAATGACAGTATAACATGACAAAGTGGGATTTAATTCAGGAATTCAAAGATACCTTACTGTTCAGAAATCAATTAATGTAATCTTCATAGCAAAACCATATAGTCAACTCAGTTGCCAGAGGAAGACACTTTTGAAAATTGCATCCATCGTTATGAAACAGTCAACTAGGAGCACAGGGATTTCCTCAACCAATATAGGACATCAACATAAAACCTTCAGCAAAGATAAGGATATAAGACTAATGAGTATTTTTTCCTTACATTCAGGAATAAGAGAAGGATGTCTTCTCTCATGATTTCTATTTAATATTGTCCTGGAGGATATATCCATTATAATTAAGGGGAAAAGGATATCCAGGTTGGAAAGGAAACTAATTTGGGGAAAATGTGATTTTTTTAATGAAAAAAAAAAAATACAAACAGATCACAGAAAATCTACTAGAGTAATAGGTGGGTGAAGCCAAGTTGTAGGATGTAAAATAAATCAGAATTTGATATCTTAAAAGTGCTATTGTTAATAATAGCATCAAAGCAAATAATTTGCTTTCAGACAGATCTTTCAAAGGTGTGTGTGAGCTGCACAACAAATACTACAAAACATTAATGACATAAAGCAAGGACCTATGTAAACAGATGAACTCTGTTTATGAAACTAAAACTCCTATACTATTAAGACTAATATTACTTCTAGAGTTAGAGTTACCATACAAAATACAGGATACCCACTTAAATTGAAATTTCATGTAAGAACTAATAATTGTCATATAAGCATATCTCATCCTGTTTATTTGCTAAACCTATGAGCCCTACCTCAAATTGATTCTATGCAATCCCAATGAATATACCAGTAGGAATATTTTGCAAAAATTGACAAGGTCATAATAGAATTCACGTGGAAATCCTATGAATGCAGAAAAGGAAAAAAATAACTTTAAAAAGATAGAACTATGTTAGTGAACTAACAGTATTCACTCAAAACTTGTACAGTAGTCAAGACAATACGGTATTGGTACCAAGACAGACAGTTATATCAGAATAAGAAAATAGAAGGTCCAGAAATAGATCAACATGTTTTTGACAGCTGAATTTTTACAAAAATGCCCTTAGTTCTTTGTAGAATGGATGCTCTTTTCCAAAACAATGTTGGTATATTTGTATACGCATAAGCAAAAATCTCTAATCAATAATTCATTATATAATAAAATTTACTCAAGATGAAATGTATTTTATCTAAGACACATAATAACTAAACCTTCTAGAAGGAAATATTGGGGGAAAAAACTTTGTAATCTTAGACACAATATAAAAAGCACAATACATGAAACAAATCAATGAATGGGACTTCTCTGCCAAAGTGAAAGATTTAGGTTTTTTTTTTTTTTTAATTTTTAGACATCAATATAAGAATGAAAAGACCAGTCATAAACTGGAAGAAAATGTTTGCCAGTTATTTATCTGATAAAGAACTTGTATCCAGAATGTACAAGGAACTCTGAAAACTCAATAATAAGAAACACAAAAAAATTAAAATTTTTGAAAATAATTTAAACACAGTCTGTTAAATAAGAATCATTCTTGTATCAAGATGACATAAAGATGGAGAAAAAGCATATGAAAGCAATTTCAACATTATTAATCATTACAGATATGTAAATCCGAGCCACAGTGTGACACATTGTTCAAATAGTTAGAAAGACTGATCCAGCATCAAGTTTTCATGAGGATGTGAAGCAACTAAAACTCTCATAGGCTGTTGGGAAAGTAAAATGGTAAAATGCTTCAAAAACAGCTTATCAGTTTCATAAGTTAAATATTTCCTACCATATGTCTACACAAAGACTTGTAAGTGAATATTTATAATAGCTTTTACTTAGAAATGGAAACAACTCTAAAGTTCATCTGTAGATGAATGAATGGATGGATAAATGAATGAATGAAAGCACGCATGTGTATGTCATGAAAAGCTTCTCAGCAATTAAAGTAGTGGACTACTGATGCATATAAATGGTGTGAATGACTCTCAGAATGGTTGTGCAAAGTGAAAGAAAGTAGATTTTAAAAAAACTGTGGAGCACATATTATCCCATTTGTACAAAATTCTGAAAAAGTGAATTTTGACAGATAATGCATCAGTGATTGCCTGAGGAAAGATGAGGACAAAGGTTAACATAAATATATAATAATCAGTGCAAATGAACACATGTGGTATACAGTTTAGATAAATTTCCTGTAAACAAAACAGTAGTATTTATGCATAATGGATACATAAGTGTCTATTAAGTGCTGAAAATTATTTACTTGCAAGCATGGTGTTGATTTACAACAAATGAAGATAGTGGCTACTCTTGGAAAGAAAAGAGGAGGAAAGGTGGAATGAAAGTTGAATTATTTGTGAAACATTTCTTTCTTTAAAATATATGAAATAAATTTGGCACACCATTAATATCTGTTTAGTCTTGAGGGCAGGAATATAGATATATAATATAGTTCTTTTTGTTAGCTTCCATACCATTTTATCTAACACATTTCATATTGAGCCGTTGTCTAGCCTGGCAAGGAAGCCCTCCTACCTGTGGCAGAAAGGTCCTGTGCTCAGAGATTTTATACAGTGAAGAGAGATAATCTCTGTCTTCAGGGATCACTCATCTAGACAGAAGAAAGGCATAAGATGCATATTAGGCAGGTAATTAGGTGAAAAGTGCTTTAGAAATGAGGTACAGGTGTTGTGAGAGCATACAGGGTCCCTAAGGTCAATAGGCCAGGAAAGGCTCTATGAAGTGTCCAAAGTGATTCACTGGAGAGAGTCTGTTAGCCCATGGCCATGCAGCAACCTCTGGGGCACAGATTCTGAGGCCAGTGTATTTGAAGAGGGAAGTGCAGTGTGTACTTATTTCCATAACTTTTTTACAGCTAGGCTCTTTTTTAGCCATCTGATTTTACTACAGTATGAGAAGCATAAACTGTGATATTATTAAACATACATTTTGGGTTTTTTTTCTTGTTGAATGATACAAAATCAGCGATACCAAGAACCATTCATGCTTTAACTTAGTTAATAGAGATTTGTGCCATTACAAGTTTAATGAGTGGATTAAACATCAGTGTATCAATGCAAGAGAGCTGTTTTAAGTATCACTTCTCTGTTACCTCACTCCCATCCAGTAGCTCTCTATAGATACCAAAGTTTAACACATTGCTAAAACTTTGCAGAATCTGCACAGCTTTCACCTACAGTGCACAAAATGTTATTCCAGAATACTTTCCAGTCGGCACATTTTCCACTAAGCCTGAGTTGTAAGTTTAGTGACTGCATGGTTATTTCAAAAGACATTCTTATGGGTGAGTAGACTGTACTTGTATAACAAATGAATCCTGAGTGCAATATTCCATCTGTCATGCTGACCAAGATGGTTTTGTTTTGAATAGTCCAAATCAAACTAAGATACAAAAGGTAGTATGCATTTCATATTTGCTTTACTGTCATCTAAGGAGAAGGCTAATTGAATTTTAATAAATGCTGACATTATATACTTTTGAACAGCAATTCCCAAATCAGAATCCCCAGCTTTGTTTTGTTTTCTTATAAGTATGGATTGTTTATTTTTAGGTAGACTGTTTTAATAACATATGAACACTGCTCTATAAAGTCTTACCTCATTATTATAGGGGTAAAACACATCTTCTTTTATCGAAGATTCACTGTGAGAATACAAATGGTATAGTTGGCATCCATTTGGCATGATCGAGAATTCTAATTTGAATGATAATATAAACTTATTTTGGGCAAAACATTCTGATTACCCTAGAATGAGTCTGTTGCCTAATTTAGTGGAGAGGAGAACACAGAAGAAAACAAACATTTTTATGACTTTTTTTGTAAAATAATTTATGCTTAATATCAGCAGGAATAAGAACCATGAGAAGAATAAATCCAAGTTGGAATATATTAAGAACACGTGACATGGCTTACCTGTTTAAACTATTACCTTAGAAAACTACTTTAGGGTTTTGTTTGTTTGTTTGTTTTATTATATTTGCTGTGAAGCCTTTAAAAAGAAGTCTGACATCTAAGATTCATAAAAATGAAAACTTAAATCTCTGGATCAGAGAAGTTAGTTATCATATTCTTGTTAAAGATTTGAGAGAAAGATAGATTTCCATTTATATGGTTTGCTAATCTTGTTTTCATAAATTTGTAGGCACAATAAAATAATTTAAAATATATGTATTTAAGAAGCAATGTTGTGTAAAAATTAATGTATTTCATTAAACTGAAATGGCATTTGTTAGTAATTCAGTGATAAATTTCAAATTTGGCATGATTTTGGATATTTAAATTATTATCATAAAATATTCTTTTTGTGTGAAAGGTGATTTAATAGATTTCTTCACAAATACTTTCTATAAGCAATTTTGATAATGTTCGGCCCTGCTACCCAGTTTTGCCAAGATGAAAGCATCCACCATTAGTATGTTAGTATTATGTAATGTTCAGAACAAAAATGTTGAGTATTTCTCCTTACAAAGATTAAAAAGTGTAGTCAAGTGTCAACCTCAGAAAGGTGTATTAGTCTCACAGATTTTGTGGGATTGGTTATCACTATTGCTTTTTTCTATTCGACTCAACTTTTAGAATGTGAGTGTGTGTTTTGGGGGTATCATTAAAGTTGTTTTTTTTTCTTTCACTCAGAGGGATTCCTCATGATTTCAGTACTATTGTCATCCTTGTTTTATAGTTAGGCAACGAAATATAGTCAGGTTAAGTAACTTGCTCTAAGTTAATGAGCTACTTTGTGCAGGTCTGGAGTTAAACATGAATAGTTCATCTCATTCCTCAGCCTGCTCTCTTACCCCTAGGCTAAACTGCTGCTAATCAATAACTTGGTTTTACATAGCTTTAACATTTACCAAATTTAGATGTTCTTTCTTTTTAAAATACTGAACTTTATCTAATATCACATTGTATCATTAAGGAAATGAGTTTGAAATATGTTGTCTAGGTACATATGGAATATCACTTTTAACCTCTTCATAGTTTTTCATAGGGAGTTCAGAGTAGAGAATTCAATTTACAGTAAACTTTATGAAAATATTATGAACATCATAGAAAAATACTAAATTAAATTTAGCTAGCAATAGACTCTTAAACATATTATATCAGGAGAGTAGGTGATTCTTTCAGAAAATATGGCCGAAGACATAATGTACTGAGATTGTAAATAAAATATGAAATTGTATAATTATGATACTGATGCTGGATACAGAACATTAATAAATAAACTAAGCATTTAAGGCAACATCTTTCTTACTTTTATGTGTTATTTACTTTTTGCTTAGTCACAATACAAGGAGAACTTGGTGTTGAAAAATAATGAATCTCAAAATTTAAACAATGAATCTCTGGGGTAGTTTAATGTGTTTGTTAATTGACTTAACTAGAAAGCATATAGTCATTTTTCTGGTGTATCATTAATGTATTTAATCTAAACATATAAAAATACTGTTTCAGTACTAGGAAACACAGGGAAAGATTCTGGCTTTTTTTTTCCTTTTGTGTGGTAGGGCCTAAAAAATACTTAATTCAGACTCTTTAAGAAAAGGAATAAGAGGTATGAAGGTAGCAATAGGTAGAAATGTGAATATTTATTTAGAGAAAGAAAAAAAATCACACCAAAATACAAAATTTAAAAGGTTTATAAATACTACAGTGGTCAAAATTTTCAGAAAACTAAATAATATTCCAATTCATTGCTTAACCAACTCCATTATTCTTCCTTTGCTTAGTTTTTTTAGATGCATACCCTTTAATCTTTTATTTTATGTAAAACTTTGTAGTACTTTCTGAGAAAAGCAGAATGATAGTCTTCCCTCTAGCATGGCTGACTGAAATGACTGTATGTGTGCATTTAATCATTACCATTTAGAAAAGCATCTTTTAGCATAAAAAATCATTATTAATAATTTTGTATATTTTATGAAATTATTTTCAAATTTGAGTAAACCTTTACCAAGTTTCTTTCCTGTCTGAACATTTCAGGAAATTTCAAGGTTTCCTGGACAGTGACTAGTCCTAAATACTCTCAATTTATGACACTCATTAACTAGTATACTTCTGTTTAACTTGTTGATATCAATATTTTGTGTATAACCAAGAAGTTACATGATTTTTCTAGCATGTTCACATAACTCAATCCTCTTCATTCATTTAAATCCCAAGCAAAGGACCTATTAATGACTTTTATTTGAAAAATATCTTTTCTCTTACTAAATTCAACTTTTGTGTGATTTGAAAACAAATTTGGCATAATTTATTTCTAAAAGAGAATAATTTATTTTGCCTTGATTTCATTACTCATATTTATCATGCTTCATGTTCATTAAATTTTCTCCTGAAATTTCTCTCAGATTCTGGAAAAATGCATTTAAAGATTACTAAAAAGTTAATTTTCTACACAAATTAAGAATCCGTAATGGCTCTCATGCTTTATTGGAATATTCCAAAATTTAATTTGCAATGGAATAGTTGGGATCATTTCATTTCTAACAGAAAATAGAAGAAAATGGTGCATTTTAAGTTCAACTTACTGTATTGTGGAGTGCTTTCCTGACAAGGCAGAGCTGGATGAGTAGGTGGCGCTGAAACTCGTTCCTCTGCTCATCACTTTGCACATCTAATATTTGGAGGTATTTTTCTCCTGACTGTTTTAACTTAATGCATTTCAAACTCTGTTTCTTCTCCACTACGCACATGCTTCTGTGAGGCAGGTCTACATCAGTGTCAGACCTCTGGCCATCCACCTTGTTCAGCACCAGCTGAGCTATGCCAAGAGTAAGAGTGAAATCCTGGAAGCCATTTCTACACTGTGAAGAGATGTGTTGTGTTAAGTGGGGCGTGTCTAATGGTGTCTCAGCCATAAGTGTTGGTGACTGTGAACCATAAAAATTTATCTGATGACACTCTGCTAGACATTCCCCAACTCTATTTCTTTTTGTATGCTGAATCTCCTTTGCCATGTTGGGGGAGTATGAAAGAATGAAGAACTGACCGGAAAGAGCTGGTTCTGTGGTTGCTTCCCTGTTGTAACACCAGGGTTGAGAATTTGCCACATAGATATTATGTCTCTCAAAGTTGAAGGTATTTGCTATTTGGCTCTTTACAGAACAAATTATTTGACCCCTGACTTTATACTATGCATGAATGCATTAAAAATGGTAAGAGAGAACTGTCTCACTGGCTTGTAAATGTATCTTTGATATGTTGTTTGATTCTAAAAGGTAGCAAAATAATCAGTATGGTGTGAATATTTAGTAACAACCCTCCATCCCAAAGAGAACTAAGTCTGGAAGGTTATACAAGACAATTAAGGGAAAAGAATGATTATCTTGTTTAATCTTTTAGCTTTTGAGCTTGTCATAGTGAGCATATATTACTATTAGATTTTTAATTTAGGGATGCATAATAAATAAAAACAAGTAATATAAATAAGAGAAAACTTACCTGCCATGTAAAACTGTTGTTCCCTTTTTCTCCACTATCCACCCCATCATCTACTTATCCACTTACTCTTAGCTGCCTTCATTTCATTTCTTTTTACATCCAAAACCTTCTTCTTGATTACTTTTCTCTTTACTTAGTGTGCATTTTAATTTGTGTCTTTAGATTTTTGAAAAGACTTTATGTTCACTCTTACTTTTTTTTTGGTACTGGGAATTGAACCCAGGGGTGCTTAACCACTGAACCACATTCCCAGCCCTTTTAAAATATTTTATTTAGAGACACAGTCTTCAGTAGGTGCCTGAGTTGCTTAGGGCCTTGCTAAGTTGCTGAGCTGGCTTTGAATTCATCATCTTCCTGTCTCTGCCTTCCAAACTGCTGGGATTACATGCCTGTTCCACCATGCCTAGCTGTTCACCCTTACTCTTGAGTAAGAATTTTTCCAACAGAATTCTCAGTTGATGTTTGTTTCCCCTGTGTAATTTGTATTTATTAGTCTTTATCTTTTGACATTTATCATTTCTTCTTTCTTCTACCTTCTAACATTTAATATTTTCTATTTACTTTTGATATTTTGTGTGTCCACAGTTTCTGCCTAGGAATGAAAATATTTTCAGTTCTTAACATGTATAAATTTAGTAACAGTTTTAGCCACTAATGTCTTCAGTAGATTCCTCACTGATAGCTCTTACTTTAGTTTTTGGAATTTCCATTGGGCATACATTAGGGCTCCTCATTGTGTTTTAACTTCTGTTTATTTTTCGTGGATTGACTTTGTATGCTCTTTGTTAGATCAGCGTGGCTGTGCATTCTTTAGTTTACCAACTTTCCCTTTGGCTTGTTGCTCTAGTCTAAGTTAATGATCACATTTTTCATTTTAGGATGTTTGTTTGGTTCTGTTTAATATGCATTTGTATCTGATACATATTCATCATTTCTTACATATTTTATTATTTTATTTATGAATATTATTCTTCCACTTTTATTTCCAAGGGTTTTAAACATATCTTCCATAAGTTTGGATGCATTTACAAATAATAGAGAACCTGACATATACAATTTTGAAGTTTTTATTATTTACTGGCCAGATGTCTGGAGGAAAGCTGACTGGGTTTGGGGCTGCATGAGCCATTAGTTGCCCTGCTTCCTCTTGTCTTTTCTCTCTCCATTTCCAAATATTGGTGAATTTTTTCCTTTCATTGGTCACAAAATGCCTGTCTTGCTCCCCTGTGTCCTCATATGTGAGTTGGGTTCAAAGGAACAAATAAGGAGGATGGTATCAAAACAGATTTTTGTAGCCAAGCGCAGTGGTGCACACCTGTAATCCCAGTGGTTCGGGAGGCTGAGGCAAGAGGATTATGAATTCAAAGCCAGCCTCAGCAACTTAGCAAAGTGATAAGCAACTCAGTGAGACCTTGTCTCTAAATAAAATACACAAAGAGCTCCAGATGTGGCTCAGTTAAATGTTTCTGGACAATCCCTGGTATCAAAAACAAAAACAAAGCAAACAAACAAACAAATGAACAAAAGATCAAAAACCAGTTTTGTCTCTCCAATCAGAGGAAAAAATCTCTCCATTTAGGCTCCAGCAAATCCACACTTGTATCCCTTTGATCAGAGCTGAGTCATGCATAACACACACACACACACACACACACACACACACACACTCACTCACTCACTCACCATACTACACACCCCTAGACCAATGACTGAGAAGTAGAAATGAGTTGAGTAAGCCTTAAGCCTTGAGACGTGTGTCAAGGCTGGCACCTAATGCTTACAGGGATGTGAAGGATGAGATTATGTTCTACAGTCAATAACCAATAAGTCTGCTCTGTGCTTGTTTTAAAATCTTTTTCATAAGATCTTATTTTGTTTGAATTTTCTCAGCGGTAAGTTTTCCCAGTGTACCTTGAATTTTTCTGTTTGCGGTTTTGTCTTATTTTCTTTCTGCAGCTTTTCTTTGAAAACAGTTCTGTTTCTGTAATTGTTATAGGGTTGCCTCCATTTGGCCCAGTGTTCACAGTGGGCTTTTAGGTGTATGCTTTGGGGTAACTTTTGAGATAATAGGATTTATTTATTTGTTGGTATAAGGCTTAACTAGTTGATGAAGTTAAATTTTTAAATGCCTGATGTGAACTTCTTAGATAGACTCTGGAAACAGTGTATGCCCTTAAGAGTTCTAACTTTTGGGGTTCCTGAGTGGATCTCTTCTCTACCCTTCCTTCCTAGCTCCCCCCCTCCCTCACAGTCTCTCCCTTGCTTCCTTTCCCCCTCTTTTTTCCTTTCTTTCTTTCCACTAGTAGTTGAACATAGTGGTGCTACATCCCCAGCCTTTTTAATTTCAAAACAAGTTCTTGCTAAGTTGCCCAGGCTGGCCTCAAACTTGTGATACTCCTGACTCAGCCTCCTGAGTAGCAGGGAGTACAGACATGTGCCACTGTGCTCAGCCTCCCTTCTCTGCCTTGTTTTTCTTCCCTAAGTCTGCCAAGTATCTATTCATAATCCCTTATTTCCATATCCATAAACACTAATCAGAAAATTAAGCTACTAAGATAAAATAGGACAGGAGTGCACATAAGTCCCATCTCTGTGTTAGACACTATGAAAATTTCTAAGTGCCTGAGTCATGGACAGGGTTTCAGGGCCTCACTTTGCAGATGGAGAGAAGGGATATGCACATAAACATGTGTATGAGTATCCGGTCAATAGTTGTGGTTATTGTGTCTACTACTTACTTTGAGGAGAATGAGCTGATGGGAATGTGGTGGTAGAAAAAGTAAAATAAAAAAGAAGGGCACAGCAATAGATAGACCCTATGCAGAGTGATAATTGAAAACTAATTCCAGCTGTCCAAAGTTGAGTACACCTTATCAATGCTAGCAGGACCTCAGATCACACTGCTTCAGTGATTCCTGAAGAACTGATTGTTTAACCATAGTTGCAGTGAGCCTTGCTGACATTATTTATTGCAGTTTTCTAATTTTATTCCTTTTCTATTTCCCAAATGGTGATTTTCACTTTACACCTTGAGTTGTTTTGACATAAGATTTGAATCTCAAGATTTTAAAACACCTTATTTGAAGCTCCTTGATATTGTGGGTGAATGGTTGTCATTAAGAAAGTGTTAGAATATAGCATCATATTTCAATAGGTGTGTCATGAAAACTACCCCTACTGCTGTTGCTGCTGCACTCACACTTAATGGCTTAGACAGATTCTGCATCTCATAGTCTCACTGACTTAGAAATAGATGCTTCTCATGTGAGAACCAGGAAATTTACACAGCAGTATTGTATGGAAAGTCAGACTTGAACATTTTTTGCCATTTCAGATAGGAGGGATACTTAAAGGAAAGGAATTTAAGATTTTCTTTTATAACTTGCTTGATTTTCAGATTTTTAAGCTTTTCGTTTTTGCTATTTAAATTACAATAATCTGCAATCTGTACTGTGAATGAGAATCTATACTACCTGATTTTTTTTTCCTACTAAGCAAAAAATGTTTTCACTGTGATAGGTTCTGAGTTGACTTTATCGTGGTCTATGATGTTATAGCTATAGCAGCAAACTGCAGCTAGGATTTGCAGAAAATCTATTTATGTTACAGTGCAACTTAATATTCTTCAGTAGCTTCCCATCACCCAAAGATATTTCCAAACTCCTGATCACAGTTTATGAAGCTCATTCATTCTAGGCCCTGCCAAATTTCTGGTTTTCATCCCCTCTGCATTTCCCTATAGGTCCCATTCCTGAACTCCTTCTGGGGCTCAGAGAATCTGCGCACTGCTGCATTGGTACTTTGGAGTGCTCATTTGCTTGCAGAATATTTGTGGCCTGCTCACTTTTCCCCTGGGACAATTCCTACTTTCCTTTCAAGATAGTGGAAATGTCACCTTAAAAGTGACATTCCACACCCACCCCTACCACTCAGGCATGCATGTCCATCACCCCCCAAGGAATGTAGCTTGCTTTAGGAAAAAGGACTGTGACTTTATTCATGTTCCCCGAATAGAATACCTGAACAGACAGATATTTCCAGTGAGTATCAACGGGCCAGAAATAAGTTGATTTCTAAGAAGTCTGAGCCAAGAGTTTTTCGTTAGCAAAAGACTGGGCTGTTTACCCACGAAGGTGTAGTATGTTGGTCTAATCAAGGTGACTTGATTAAAAGTCAAGTTTTGTGTGTATACCATTGTGTAGCAGGTTAGTTGATAATGCAAGGAGGATGAACAGCTTGTTTGCAGGAGTGTATTTGGAAAGCCCCTCCCCATAACATCCTTCTGTTAGATGAGTGAACATAGGGCCCATCGCTGTTGTGACACTCTGGAACTGCCTTGTGTTTTTTACACGTGTGGTTATAGTGACTATTGTGATATATCTCTGTGGGATCATGAATATGTTTCAGAAAAGAGTAGGCTCACCCATTTTCATAAAAACTTTCATGCTCTATTCTCTAACCATGTTTGAAGACCACATGTCAGAAATCTTAAAAAGGGTGGGGCAGAGGAGAAGCAGCTGGAGTTCACCGAAGAGTGAGGAGAAGGCTGGTCAGAAGCTGCTGAGTGACAGAATGGCTCAGTGGCACCAAGGTGATGGCTGTGCTGTTGTCCCTGGTCCCGACCCATCATGAAGGCTGTGGTCACAAAGGCCACTTGAGACCAGGGAGGTGCAATTCTGTTGTCATTGCCATTAAAAGTATTTTGCCTGCCCATGTCATTGCAAATCATGGAATAATATTTTATTTGCTATATGTTTTTTCTCATGATTAGACTGGAGTGAAGGGCCTCAGGGAAAAATAGCACAGATGGATTAGAGTCAATATAAAATCATGTTTAGCTTAATGTAGAGACAGGTAGTTACCTATAGAAATAAGTATAGATATGTAAGTAGACAAACATTTTTTCCCTTTGTCTATACTTCAGAAGGCCTAAAATAAATGAGCATATCTAGCACCTGGAGCTTATCTTCTAACATCATTCTCCAGTAAAAGGAACCAGGAAGAAATGGTTGTTTCAAGGTAGAGGCAGAGATGACATGTTCACTAGTTTCTAACCTGAGTCTACACCATCTTTTAATGCCAGAGTGTAAGGGAATAATCAAATGAGAACACAATCATGGGAACACGTCAAAGGGACACAACTATGATGGGCCAATTGAAAAAGTTTCCTGTGGTCAAAGCTAGGACAATTTGAGCAATAAAGTAGTTTTGATTTAGAAACGGATATATGAAATAAATATCCATAAATCTAAGCAGGTACATGATTGAATAAGTAAGTAACAATGAGGAGAGTGAGGAGAAGGCTGGTCAGAAGCTAGGGGAGAATAGACAGATTTTCCATGCAGGAAAATTATCGATGATTTATGTGGCATGACCCCTCACTCTTTTTTTAAATATTTTTTTTAGTTGTAGATAGATGTAATATCTTTATTTTATTTATTTATTTTTATGTGGGGCTGAGGATCCAACCCAGTGACTCACATATGCGAGGCAAGCGTTCTACCACTGAACTATAGCCCCAGCCCCAACCCCTCACTCTTTAAGCACATAGTGAGTGTCTCTAAAGCGTACAATATGAGAAGGGGGAGTAGCTTTACAGTCGGGTACCTGCCAAGTACCACCTCAGCCAGGTGAGCCAATTTAAAGTCCCTGGTGATAAATTACATCGATAGTTTATGAGACGATGACAGCAGTACTTAATATCCACAGGTCTCTTCTCAAAAACATAAAACCCCAGTTTAAACATGAAGAAACATCAGACAAATCTTAACTGAGGAACATTCTACAAAACAAAACTGGAGGAGTACTTCCCAAGATTGTCAAAGTCATCAAAAACAAGGAAGGTTTAGAGGCTATAGAGACACGGACTCTAAATGTGGTATTCTGGAAGGGCCTGGAATGCAAAAGGGAATTAGGTTAAAGCTGAAAAATCTGAATGAAGCATCTGTTTTAGTTAAAAACAAGCAAATAATCAGAACCCCCCACGCCCCAAAAATAAAAAAAAGGCTCTATAAGAATGGCAAAGTCAGCTGGGCATGGTGGTGCATGCCTATAATCCCAGTGGCTCAAAAGGCTGAGGCAGGAGTGACTTCAAAGCCTGTCTTAGCAAAAGGGAGGCACTAAGCAATTCAGTGAGACCCTGTCCCTAAATAAAATACAAAAATACCTGGGAAGAAGTACATGATTGAACAAATAAGTAACAATGGGGAGAATGGGCTGGGGACATTACTCAGTGGTCAAGTGCTCCTGAGTTCAATCCCCTGTACTCAAAAAAAGAAAAGAATGGCAAAGTCTTTTTCAGTCCTGTGTAGTCTTCACCAAATTTCAATATGAATTTGATTGTATTTCTGAAGTCTTTAAAATTGATTAGTGTTCCAGAATTTCCCTTATTTTGAAACATTTCTTGTTTTGTTTCTAAAATTGCCCTGTATATTCCTTTCTGTATATTGCTGAAAATTTTCAGCCCTCTGAAGCTAGATGCATTAGGCTCTGAAAATACGGTTAAAGAACTAGACCTCTTGAAATAAAGTAACAGCTCTTAAAAGAAGGAGAAAGAATTGATTTAATGCTTTTTGAATTTTCCTGAAAAGGTGGATGTTTGATAAGTGACATTTTTAATATCCCTTCAGCATTAAAAATATAAAAAGTCATCAAAATAATGGTAAGAAAACATTTTGCAACTGGTGTGTTATTTAGGGAAAGCTAAATACTTAAAGACACCTGCCCCCGCAATTTATTTCCATGCAAGCAGTGTTCAACATGGTCATTCCTATTTGTAGGGCTGCTCATCAGGGTGACTCCGAGACCCAGACACTTTCTATCTCATGTATGAGCCATCCTCTTCGACCTTGGATTCTTTTCTTTCCAGACTCCCAGATGGAGAGACAGGTGAGGGGAAGGATGGGAAGACGATGAAGGAGACTTTTAGTGGCCAGGTCTTTAGGGGTATTTCACTCTTACTGTCACTAATATAAATTGAAATGCTGCCTTGAATAATGAAAGGGAACTAATTTGTATAGAAGCATTATCTTTTCTTAGAACAGCATCTCTTTTTAACTAACCAGTAATTCTATAGCTCACTAATAATTGACTAGGAGTCATGACACACATTATATTTCAATAAATATTTTGCAAAATCATCTTGGTAGATTTTTATTGCTTTGAAATAAATAAACCTTTTAGGAGGTGATTGGAGGAAATAAATGTTTATAAAAATAGTACATCAGCATTTTTTTATTGTTGCAATGAAAAGCCTTTTTTTGTTTTAGAGATAATGATAACATGTTTGCTAGTATCTACAAAGAAAAAGTGTAAAACTCTGTGTATTTGACATTTTCTGATGGTGGTAAGGAATGTGTGCTCACCAGTTTTGCATACAATTGTGACTATTGCATTTGCTGTGAAACTTGCCAGGGTTGTCCATATAGACTGGAGCATATAGACCTATAAAGGCAAGTAGCCTACAAGGAATTTTAATTAGTGACTTAGGAAAATGAGCTGTGAGTAGGACTAATGAGCTCTCTGTGCTGTAGTCTCTCATAAGAATGTCTCCCACCACTGTATCCACCTTCTCTTCAAAATATATGCCAATATGGGGTAGATTCAAACTAAAAAGCTTCTCAGCAAAAGAAACAATCAATGAAGTGAACAGAGAACCTACATTCTGGGAACAAATTTTTGCCACACACACATCTGATACAGCACTAATCTCCAGGATATGTAAAGAACTCAAAAAACTTGACACCAAAACAAAAACAAAAACAAAAAACAAACCCAAACAACCCAATCAATAAATGGATCAAGGAACTGAACAGAAACTTCTCAGAAGAAGATAGACAATCGATCAGCAGAAATATGAAAAAATGTTCAACATCTCTAACAATTAGAGAAATGCAAATCAAAACTAAGATTTCATCTCACACCAGTCAGAATGGCAATTATCAAGAACACAAACAACAATAAGTGTTGGCGAGGTTGTGGGGGAAAAGGCACGCTCATACATGGGTAGTGGGACTGCAAATTGGTACAACCAATCTGGAAAGCAGTACGGAGATTCCTTAGAAAACTTGGAATGGAACCACCATTTGACCCAGCTATCCCACTCCTTGGTCTATACCCAAAGGACTTAAAAATAGCATACTATAGTGATGCTGCCACTTCAATGTTTACAGCAGCTCAATTCACAATAGCTAAACTGTGGAACCAACCTAGATGCCCTTCAATAGATGAATGGATGAAGAAAGTGTGGTATATATACACAATGGATATTACTCAGCAAAAAAAAGAGAATAAAACTATGGCATTTGCAGGTAAATGGATGGAGTTGGAGAATATCATGCTAAGAGAAGTAAGCCAATCCCCAAAAAAACAAATGCTGATTGTTCTCTCTGATAAGTGGATGCTGATCCATAATCAGGGAGAGGGCACCGGAAGAATGGAGGAACTTTGGTCAAAGGGGAGGAGGGGGGAGGGGCCATGGGGACATTAAAGATGGTGGAATGAGATGGACATCAGAGCCCTAGCTTCATGCATGACTGCATATATAATATAATTCTACATCATCTATAACCAAAGAAGTGAAAAGTTGTGCTCCATCTGTGTACAATGCATCAAAATGCATTCTGCTATCATGTATACCAAAGTAGAATAAATAAAAAACAACAACCCAAATACATGCCAATGAGAACATCATTCTGAAATACCGTAGTTCTGAAATTTTTAGTAATTTCAAAGAAAGTCATTATAGAGTTACCTATTTCTGTCTTATATATGTGCTTTACAAATTCAATACGGAGATTGGGAAAATTATTAAAATTCTTCAGATATGGATCTTTAATCTTAGACTCATTTACACTATGATAGACAAGGTTGTAAAAAGTTTCAATATTTGTATATATTTTATGAAGGTTATTTTATGCAAGCAATTGGATTTTTTACAGTAAATGGAAGATAAGGGAAATCAGATTAGATTTAAAATTGAAATGGTTTGTAGATTAATTTTATCATACGTTGTTTCAAACTTTACAATAAAAATAGTGCTTTGATAGACACTAAACTAGTCTGTCTGGCTAATTCTGAGTAATAGTTCCATAATTTGGCTTAAAACAGTTAAAGAATTCTTGAGCCATGTGGAAGTCATCTCTCTCTCTCATCCTTCCCCTTTCCCACTTTCTCCCTTCTTTTTTTCATACTTTCCTTCTACTGTTGGTTAGGGGAATTCCCAAAATGTGTATATGTGTGTGTGTGTGTGTGTGTGTGTGTGTGTGTGTGTGTGTGTGTGTGTTTCATAGCAAATGTGAGAGAAACTCTCAGCAAATCTGGTTTTAAAAAAGGAAAGATTATTCCCTGATTTCTGGGGGAGGACAGACAGTTTTAAACAGAAACAAGAAAGAGATTGGGGATTCAACTGGATATGAAAATAGATATATTCATTAAGTAGAGCTATGCAAACAGCTGTAAATTTGGATAATAAGCAAGGAAAGATATTTGAATTTCATTAGGCTTTTTTTCCTCTACAGTTAGCAAATATCTCACCTTCTAAAATTGCTTCAATTGTGATTCACCCACAATAAGCATGTAATTAAAATTGAGGAATGTTTACCAGGTGAGGGAAGTTGATGAAAGGAACTTGGAAAAGAGTTTGGAAATTGTGAAAAGAAGGGCAATTAGAGAGTACACTACAATTTGAAAGATATTTCAGGAAAGGTGATGCTGGGGAGAATTTTAATCAAGTAGATCCTACTGGCTCAAGACTGGCATGTAGAGCTGAATCACCAGCATATTTTTGGTGATGAATTAACTAATTAAACCAATATTGATTGAAAATCATTTGTGCTTGACTTCTAAATAAATCCTGAGAGAGTAATTGCTGGGAATACTATTTCTGTACTCATAGAGCTTATATACTAGAAAGGGAGATGCAAATAATACATAATTAACATCTATTCTGGTGAGAAATCGAGAGTACTCTGGAGCGGGACTGGGTAGGTATGTGAGAGGTAGGAAAAAGGACTTCTGCCACAATCCAGGGACAGGGTCAGTGATATGACTCCTGTTCTTGTCTGTGGAGCCAGACATGCAAATAATTATGGTGAACCATAATTTTTGCACCTGTGATAATATGTGCTGCTATACCGAGAACATTGTAGGAGTCCCTAATTCATTCTAGATGTGTCTCAAAAGAAGTAGAAGCCAAGTCCAAAAGGGTCGGAAAGAGTATGCAACTTGATATAGTTGGGGAGAAAATCTACAGTCTTTTGAATGAAATATCAAAAGGTAGAAAAGAAATCTAAATACTTTGATATTGCTAGATACCAATATGGTGGATGGATATTATGAATCATGTAATAGCAGTCCATTTAATAGTTGTTTGATGAATGAGTAATAGAAAGTGATATGATAATTGGAATCACTAATAATTGGAAGATTATGGTTCTCAAAGATTTTAAATATGATACTTCCACCTCTCTAAAAAAGATATCAGTGTTTTTCTGACTATGCATGTAGATCCATGTAAGTTGGCTATGAAATCAACATATATATTGAAGCCAGATGAACAATTAAACAATAGAATCAAATGAAAAGTTCATCTGAATGTAAGTATTGTGAAATTCCTGTTTCAGTTATATAGATACATGCTTGTATGCTTGAATTGGGAACAGAAATTAGAAAATGTATGTCTTACTGTGGATTGGAATTAGAGGTCTGAGGGTCGGTGTAATGGAAGGCTCCAGGTTCCTGCCATGCTCACATACTGAGAAGGAAACTGGAGAAGCAAAGAGGCCAAGGACTGAACACTTTTGATCCCCTGCTCCTGAGTCTGCAGAAATATAATCTGTACCAGGGCTCAAGGAGCAACACAGACAATGCTGGCACTGTCGCCAGGTGACAGTAATCCCATATGCTCCAGGAACTTCCTTGGTGTGGTCATAAATAAATTGAGAACAATGGTTGGCCCAGTGTAGTATTTGCCCATTGTAAATAATTAATTAACAAGTCAGATTCTTCAGCTCTGGGAGCCTTGGAGATTTGTTCTCTCAGATTTAGAGAACACTTTTTTATTTTTTTGGTATAAAGTCCACATTCATTCTGTCCCACTTTGAGGGAATTGGAGAATGAGTGATTGTATGTGTGTGTTAGGAGGAGCCCTTGAACTTTTCTTTGCTTCATCTCCTTTGAGTAAATAGTGGAGAATCCAATCTGTGAGGATTGCATCCTTTCTTTTATGTCTGCTAGCCAGAAGGTGCATTTCACATAAGACATCAAGAGACCCTTTTAGGTGATTCATTTATCTTCAATTCTAACAGAATGTGCCCTGTGCTTAGATACAGAACATTCATAGAGGAAGCAGCAACCCCAGAACACAGGCTTATCACCAAAACATGAAGGAAGAAAGTTACAAATTTGTTTCTAAAGATATGGATGGTTTTGCCATTCAATAAAGAACGTGTTGTGTCAACAAATCAAGTTTCTTCCAACTCTAAAAGTGTGTGGTTCTTAATTATTTCAGCAGTGGCTTTCTGTTTTGCTCTAAACCATAAAATAAGTTAGCATAAGAGTACAAGGAATAAAGTGTCTCCCAGACTGTTTTGCAGTGTGTCATGGTATGATTGGCAGTGGCCTCTGTTTTTCTCAGAGCTACTTTCTGGGAAGTTTGTGGGATGAGTCTCATCCGTAAATACCCAATACACTGCTGCCTGTCACCTCCCCCCAGTAGCAGGTTTTCCATCATGTTTGACAAATCTTGTAGAACAGATAAAATGCAGTTTCACTATTTTGGGCCTGGTGAGAGCCTAACTGAAATTACAACACAAGATAAATTCTGTCTTCATAAACATATGGTCAACCTCCCTTGTTATATCACTTCTCTGTTAAATCTTGCTTTCTGTTGTTGGTATTAAAATGGAATCTTACTGTTGTCTATTTTGTCAGTTAATCATTAGTGCTTCAAATGATTTAGAAATTTTTCTTGTAAGTCCTGGTCCAAACATTTAATTGATGAGTAATTGCTGGAGTCAATTTTTAGGTTTTTTAGTGTTTGCACATTGTGAAAGGGTTGGCATTAGTGGTTCAAGGTTTTTGATTTTTGATGCCTTAAAAGTATACTTCTCAATACAGATCTTTTGCTTAATGAGAGGAAGCATGCTATTCCTTGAATAGCCTTGACACTGTGCCCAATCATAAGGATGTTACAATGTGTAGTGATGAATTCTTTGTGCAATAGATTGAATATATTTCTTCATATCATGTATTTATTTAGAATAGAACATTTTTTATTTTAAGTCATTATTGAGATCTTGTGGAAACTACTGGGTTTTTTAAAATTTAAAAAAAATTTGTAGTTGTAGAGGGACACAATACCTTTATTTTATTTATTTATGTGGTGCTGACAACCAAACCCAGTGCCCCACACAACCTCTACTACTGAGCCACAACCCTAGACCAAATACTTGATATTTTGACCTGTTTTTTTGGAATCTCAGAAATGTAATTTTTTAAAAGCTGACTTCTAAAATTGGAAAAGTTGCTTTAATATTCAGCTGTCAATTGTGAAACAACTGAATATTTTCTTTATAAAATTTTTTATTGAAAATGTCAAACTTCTATGCTTTTGAAGAATTAATAGCATCAAGCATGGTGGCACATATCTATAATCCTAGCAGCCTGGGAGGCTGAGGCAGGAGGATTGTGAGTTCAAAGCCAGCCTCAGCAATTTAGTGAGGCCCTGAGCAACCTAGCAAGAAGGGGTTGGGGATATGACTCAGTGGTTCAGCACCACTAAGTTTGATCCCTAGTACCAAAAAAAGAAAAAAAAAAAATGAATTAATAGTGATTCTTTTAAGAGTGTGGTCCAAGCTGATTATTTTTGTTCAATAGAAGCAAATTGAGATTATTCCTGCTGATTTCTCATTTTGGCCATGAAAATCCTTCGGGTTGTTGTAAGGTGTTTTCCCTGATGGAATTTTTCTCCCATAGCTTTTAAACAACCTTTGGTGTACTTTTCGTTGCCTTCGATGACTTATTTAGTCTTTTTCTTCCTCACCCTTTGGAATTTTTTTTCTTGAGTTTTTGTTCTTGTCTAGTAGGCAGCAGCTTCACCATCTTCAGTTTCTCTTTCCTGAGCTTTGTTCCTCTGCACCTTCAAGAACTTTCTTTCAGGAACCTAACAAATCTGCCTGAGGAATAGTCATGGGTACCAACAAGGACGTAAAAAATTTATAAACTAATCAGGCCTTTTGGTCTGCTGCTAAATACTCCATGTTTGCTTGCTACAGAAAACAATCTCCTTATTTTGGCCTTGGCTCTACAGGACCTTGCTTGACCTTGTCTTCTTCCCAGTCCTCCAGCTCCCTTCCTTTCCCTGTCTCTTGTACTGTGTTCGAGATATCACAAGAACCCTTTTTCCAGCCGGGCGCGGTGGCTCAAGCCTGTAATCCTAGCACTTAGGGAGGCTGAGACAGGAGAATCGCGAGTTCAAAGCCAGCCTCCGCAATGGCGAGGCGCTAAGCAACTCAGTGAGACCCTGTCTCTACATAAAACACAAAATAGGGCTGGGGATGTGGCTCAGTGATCGAGTACCCCTGAGTTCAATCCCCAGTACCACAAAAAAAAAAAAAAAAAAAAAAAAAGAACCCTTTTTCCTGTATAGATTTTATCAGCAGGACATATTGCTAAGAGTTGAATTTCTAAATTAAAAGATATGGATATTAAAATATTTAATGGATTGTATAAAAGCAACTTAAGCTCAAAACCCCTGCCTGTATAGAAATGTGAAGAGTATCTACTTCCCAACTGGTGCTGACGCTCTTCCAGACTTTTAAATTTTGGCCACATATTACCGTCATTATTAAATATTGTAAGAATCAGGCTTTGAGTTGATTGATAATTTTTTTAAAATTCTGATTATTTAAACCCTTGGCATCTTAGTGGCCACCACTGCTTTCTGGTGATGGTGATGGTGCTGGTGACTGCTGGGCCCAGAATTTGATATGGTGTGGTTATAGTAATGAGTGGCTAAGGGGAAGTGGAGGAAAAGTGAAAGACATGAGAGGATGGGGAATGATATGGTTCAGACACAAAGACATTGAGATCTACAAGAATGGTCCCAGAAGGTGCCATAAAGAAGAATGCCAGCCAGGTGCTGTAGGCATCCATGATCTGGATGGATTGATCTCAGTATGATGGTAGATACTGCTGGAAGAAGCTCACTGAGCATCTGTTTGTATGAACGTATTGGTAATGGTGATGTTTTTATCTTCTGTATTTTATGATACTAATCTTGGGGTCTTTCTAATCTGGAGAGACTGTCTCTCCAAAAGCCGGTTTAATTCCTGAAGAAAGTAATAACTGCCTGAGATCACACTTTTATTTTTCATAGGCAGGTCAGCCAATTCAAAGCATATATCCTGTCCACAGTGGACTCCTTCTTTTTCTGTCACACACCAAGCCAGTATTTCCCCTAACCTAAGTCATCCCAGGGCCAGGTACTCCTACAATGAGGGTAGGATCACTTAATATTGCCCAGAGCCCACTGAAATCATTCAAACTCCCCAATCCTAACTTGTTCAAACTTGCCTATGCTGCCTCCTTACCTCTGTGACCTCTATGCTTTCCTCTGTGACCTTGCATGGCATTGCCTTTCTCCTCTAGGACTGTGATAGAACGTCTTTCAGTCTTAGTCGCTTCTATGAATTAAATCACAAGTACATTTAAAAGAGTTGGGGAGATCGTCCACATGCCTTAGTCATAGAGAATAGGCATGAAAAAAAAAAGTTCTATCGTGCAGCTATTCAGAAATACACATTAATATTGAAAACACCAGCCAGGTGTGGTGGTGCACACCTGTGATCCCAGCACTTCGGGAGGCTGAGATAGGAGAATGGAAAGTTCAAAGCCAGCCTCAGCAAAAAGCAAGGCACTAAGCAATTCTGTGAGACCCTGTCTCTAAATAAAATACAAAATAGGGCTGTGGGTGTGGCTCAGTGGTAGAGTACCCCTGAGTTTCCCCCCCAAAAAAAACCTGTTGCCAAAAAAAATATATTGAAAACACCTATATGAAAGAAACAAAACATTGTTTAAAACACCATATACATACAGTTTACAATTTAAAGAAAAATTGTGAATGTACATGATGTGGAACATAGAAACAGAGTGGCATGAAATACACTGATGTGTTAAGAGCAGAACTTGAGACAACTGTACTTTTGTTTATGTGTATTTTAGAAATATTTTCCAATTGTTATCATTTATTTTCTCTAATTCCAAGTCTAACTTAAAAGTGGTATCACTTAGCTACTGTCTTCCCTTTTGGGCTTTGGGATCTTGATTATGACAGGTACATATGAATCTTGAATTCTAGGCTGACATATTAAACAATGGTGTATGTGTGGGACTTCAACTACTTTCCACAACCAAAAAATATATATATATGTATATACATATACATATGTATATATACATAAACACATACATTTACTTATATATTCATGAAAAATTCTATTTCTTTATTTATTTACTTATTTATTTATTTCAGGCTGGGGATTGCTCAGTGGTAGAGTGCTTGCCTAGCATGTGTAAGGCCCAGGGTTTGATCCCTAGCACCCTCTCACACACCTATTATACACATTTTACTATATGCATGAATAGATGACAGAGTAAGAATAATCTATAATATGTTTGGATAGTAATTTTCAAATCTTCCTTATAGAAAACTGGTTAAAAGCTATCATTGTAAAGTCTATCATCCTGGGTTCTTCTCTCCTAGATCACAGGATCCTATTTTGTGTGTCCCGTGGCATTATTATTTTTCTTCCTGCTGTGTTTTATCAGGATTTGACTCTCTCTGGTATATTTTCTCAGTGTTCTCTCTAAACACAGTCATTTTAGAGGTTTTCCTTTCCTCCCATATGATGTGCTCATAATGATGTTTGCCTTATGTGTGAACTCCTACTTTTGCTTTTATATATCTGTGGAATTAGATATGTACTCACTAACTTCAGTGTCTGGAACACTCACAGGAGGGATATTTGATACTCCTTTTGCATGTGTAGGTCATTCATACTTGAGACCCAAACTCAAACAACTGAGCACTGTTTAGTGTCCCTGTCATTCAGACCAGAGTATTGTTTGCTGAACAACCTGAGGGTAAACCATCACCATATAGATGGTGAAGCCATTTCAGATAGTAAAGGAGTTGGTGGTGGCATCACTTTCTTGAATGATTAGGAAAACTTTAGGCATATTATTCTATAAATGTGCAAAACATCTAAACCCTCAAAAGAAAAGGAAGGGATTTAGCAAACTGGGATAATATTTGCCACATGCGGTGCTCAGAGTACCCTAGTGCTTTCCTCTTACTGCTTTGTACTCATCAAGGCAGAAAACATCGTGGCTGAAATTTGAAAAGTTGAAGTGCTATTTGGTTACTCTCCAAAGGACTGAACTGCTTCCTTCTTTCACTTCCTGCTCTTACTGAAGTGCTGCCTCAGTCTGACCTTCCTGGTTGCTGTTATTGCAATCTCTTGATTGAGATAACACTTTTAGGTGAATTATGAGTTCTTGGATCTGTGGTGTATCCCATTGAAGACAGATTTGTTTTACTTCCCACGAACTGTCTTTATGAAGGCAAGTCACATTTTTTCAAACCCCTATGATTTTCATGTTCCTGCTGACTATATAGTTAAGAATATGTATTTCTTGACTATAAAACATTGCAATGGTTTCAGCTTCATGTTTTTTTTCAAGTTCAAATCTTTATAATGAGACTAATTTAGTTCATCCCAATAAAATGTTTTAAGGTCTTTTTATTAAAGTGGGAATTAGAATAATTATCATTATTTATAAAATTCTGCTTCATATAAAAGGAACTCCAAAGAAATTATAATCACTTTGTAACACTGAAGCAGAATGCAATTAAAAATTCATGAATATAAAATAAAATATGCCTCAAAAATACTGTGTGCATAGCCAACTTGTATTTTAGAACTTAACTTAGGATGTTGTGTTTACATCTAAATAAGCCTCCAAACCAGAAAATTCTAATTCAAGAAGACATCCTCTAAAATAATGAAAAATTTATTTCCTCAATTTTTTTAAACAAATCAGTAATGAGGATCAATAGAGTGTCCAGTATGCTTCTAGTCTGCTGCTTACCTGTGTTGGGAAATCTGCCAGACCTGTGGTTGCCAAGGTGATAGGTGCCATGAAGAAAACAACTCATGTGAACCAAGACATGGCATATAGTTAGGTTAAGGATTACTATTTCTTTGGGGGAGGGATACTGGGGATTGAATTCAGGAGCACTCAACCACTGAGCAACATTCCCAGCCCTATTTTATATTTTTTATTTAGAGACAGAGTCTCACTGAGAGTTGCTTAGTGGCAGGGTCTCACTGAGTTGCTTAGTGCCTCACTTTTGCTGAGGCTAGCTTTGAACTCATGATCCTCCTGCCTTAGCCTCCTGTGCCACTGGGATTATAGGCATGCACCACCGCACCTGGCAAAGGTTTACTATGTGTTTTTGTGATTTTTTAAATTTGTTTTAATTAGTTATACATGACAGTAGAATGCACTTTGATACATAATATATAATGGAGCATAATTTCTCATTCTTCTGGTTGTATATTATGTAGAATCATACCAGTTGTATAGTTATATATGTACCTAAGGTGGTAATGTCTGCTTCATTCTACTATCTTTTCATACTCCCTCCCCTCCCTTCACTACCCTCTACCTCATCTAAAGTAACTCTGTTCTTCCCTAGCACTCCCTCCATGGTGAATTAGCATCCACATATTAGAGAAAACATTCGGCTTTTGTTTTTTGAGATTGGCTTGTTTTGCTTAGCATAATATTCTCCAGCTCCAGCAATTTACTAGCAAATGCAATAATTCCTTTCTACTTTAAGGCTGAGTAATATTCCATCGTGTGTGTATATGTGTGTGTGTGTGTGTGTGTGTGTGTGTGTGTATCACATATTTTAATCCTTTCATCTGTTGAAGGGCACCTAGGTTGGTTCCATAGTTTAGCTATCTTACCTCAGCCAGAATGGCAGTTATCAAGAATATAAACAACAAAAAATGTTGGTGAAAATGTAGGGAAAAAAGTATACTCATACATTGCTGGTGGGAATGTAAATTGGTGCAACCATTATGGAAAGTGGTATGGAGATTCCACAGAAAACTTGGAATGGAACCACCTTTGACCCAGGTATCCCACTTCTCATTTTATACCCAAAGGACTTAAAATCAGCATATTACAGTGATGCAGCCACATCAATGTTTATAGCAGCTCAATTCACAGTAGGATTACTATTTTGACATGAATAGTATTTCTTAACAAGATCACTATTGCCTTTTGAGTGTGTGTGTTTTTGCTTTTGTGAGACTTCAACATTATACAACATTCAGCAACTGTGGCCCTGTAGGACTTCACACAGCTAGGGCATCCAAATGGCTCTTGGGAAACAGCCCTCAGTTGAAATTCACTGGTACAGATGAGGGGCCAGCAAAAGACTTCTGTAAAGAACCAGATAATAAATATTTTTAGCGTTGTGGGCCATACAGTCTCTGCTATAACTACTCAACTCTGCTGTTGTATTACAAAAGAAGCCATAAGACAATTAAAAAGAGTAGCTGTTCTCCAATAAAACTTTATTTACAAGATCAGGTGCTGGGCAGATTTAGTCTATGGTCTGTAGTTTGCCAGTCACTCCATATATTCCACAAGTTCACCAAGTGAACGCAAGGAATAGTATTTGAAAAAAACAATCAGTAGTAGCATATTAGTTAGGAGGGTTTTGGCTGCAAATAATATGAAATAATAGCTACTGTTATTAAAGGTAGCATGGTTTCTGTCTTGGCTAATCTAATGTATTGTTGTCACGAGACAACAAAGTACTTTTGCATCCTTCCATTGGTTTATCCTCGGGTGTTATGACTTCCTCTCATTGTCACATACAATTGCAAAGTGTCATTCCTGGTTAGAACATTGCACAGGGGAGAATAAGATCTCTCTATATTCTCCGAGAAAACCTTTCTCAGAAATCCACAGCTGACCTGCTCTCAGATTCATTTGGACACATTCCCAAACTTGTACTAAGAGATGGGAAAATAGAAAGGTTCCATATATTTGGCATGGAATGATTGTGATTATTTTCCTTCTGCTGGTGAGAGATGCAGCCTTAACCAATGCCTATGAATGCTCAATATCTGAATGAATTATGGTTGTGTTTATAAAAAAGAGTGGGGGCTTTACAAGGGGGTAGATGAAGATGTGTGAGAGACATAGTATTTTATATTACAATTCAAACATAGTTGTTTCTTAAATTATATTGAGGCTTATTTTCTTCCCTCTGTTTTCTGAGTAGTCAAAGGGAGCATTTCATTAATTCCTATCTTTGATCAGAGGAGAGACTAGGGCGAGGGCCCACTTTCTACCCACTGATAATAGGTCACCTCTGTAAAATTGAAGAACACATGCAGTGCCCTTGCTCCCTGCTAAAGGGGCAGCAATGTCAGTGCATGAAGCCAGTATTTATACCTAGTTGGCAAACACTACTTGATGGTTCTTAAGCAACTTCTAAAATTAGCCCCAGATAATCATACATGTGAGTATATCATCTGATCTGGTTTATAAGAATTGAAAATAATGTATTAGAAAGCATTCTCAGTGAAATGTTATAATTATTTACTTTGGTGCAGAAGCGAATCCAGAAGACCAACTGCTTCTTTTAGATTCACAAAGTTGTTGCCCTATGGTTTCAGACACAGCAAGTGCTTTGCTGCGGTAGGATAGGAGGGAGACCGAGATTTAACTAGAGACTGATTTCCTCCTCTTGTGTGCTGAATTACATCACAGCATTGCTGCAGCAAAATGCCTGCTCAGAAGACCTCATGCTGTTCAGTAGGGATGGCTGAATCAAGTTCTGAGATTTTTTTTTTCCCCTGGAGCTTTTCCTAAATTTTGAGTTCCTGAACCTGTGGGTGTTGGGGTCAAATAAATACCACTAGATGCACCTGTTTACTGTAGTGATTTTTGAAGAGTGACACTGTGATATGTTGTGGGTAAGTTTGTTCAGGAGACCTTATTTTGCATCTCCCTTGCATCAGTTCCATTTGGAAGTAGTTTCATTTTTATGCCAATCTTTTACCTCTCTGTTTATTCAAAAAATGTTAAATTCAGAGTCCTGCCTTCAAGGACCTCAGCATTCTAGAGTGAAAGAGATAACTGAGAGAAAAATTAAAATAGAGTGTAATTTATGGCACAGTAGAGGGGAGCACTGTGTGCTCTGAGAGCAAAGGTTCATTTGAGCAGGTCAAGAAATGATGCCCACTTGAGTCTCAAAGGATAACCGCAGGCAAGTAGAGAAAACACAGACCAAGCTTCCCTACAGAAGGGATGATGCAAAAAAAAACCAAAACCAAAAACCAAACAAACAAACAAAATGGAGGAGGGCTGGAGGCATAAGAGAAAATGGAATGTCTAGAGAAAAACCAGCAGTTCACTAAATCTTACAGTGCAAGATAGGCAAAAGCTGAGTAATGATCTATACTGGAGGACAGTTAATATATTTGGAACTTTACCCTTAGACAGTGGGGGTCATCACATAAAAGGAAAGTGACATAAATGTTGTTTATATTTTAGAAAAACAACTATGGTTGGGGAATAGAGGAGAGATGAGGGAATAAGATGACCAGTAGAGAGGTTGTTTCAGTTATCTAAGAAAGGAATGATACTGGCTTGATTAAGCCAGTAGGAATAGAGAAGACACAAGTAATGGTTGTGAAATATGTGGAGATAGAATGTATCCTTTTTATTAAAGAATGTGAGAGAAAGTAAAGTAAAAAATGACACTGAATTTCTGTCCATGCTTGACAAATGCTGGTTGTATTCACTGATATATGATTATAGGATTTGGATCTACATTGTGGGAAAAATGGAATTCATTTTCAAGTATGTTGAATTTGGTGCACCTGGAAACCTGGAAAATTGTATATGGAGGGTGGAACTCAGGCAAGATCTGTGAAGAAAGAGATTTGGGAATTTTCAGTATAAAATAAGCCACTGATGTGAATGAGGCCACTTAGACACTCTGAAGGGTGGAGATAGAAGAGGGACAGTGACAGAGTGCAGGGTGGCAGTATGAAGGCATGGGTAGAGAAGAGGAAGCTGTAAAGAGGACTAAGAATAAGATACTGAGATGGTAGAGGAAGACCAAGACAGTGTGGTGTCTTTACAATCAAGGAAAGAGCAATATTGTCAAAATACTGCAGTGAGGTCAAAGAGGAACTGAAATGGGCCCCTGGATATATTGAGATGATATATTTATTTTTATTTAGATAAAGAATTTGTGATTAGTACATAAATTGCACAATTATATGTGAACTGAAAAACTGTATTTGTCACACTAAATCCTATCACTCAGCATAACTACTGCTAAAATTTTGATACATATCTTTCTAGACTTTTTTCTATATGCAAATATATTTTCTATATCAAGATATATATCTATATATAACACAGTGAGTTCATCCTATAAAAATAGGGGATGCTGCATGAATTTCTTGTCATCCTTGCCCAGAGACCATGATAATCCTCGCCATATCTTTCCAATTTAGTGTATAAGCTACAGAATCACACAGTGTCCATTGGCTTCAGCAACTGAGAGATCATTTGTAGCTTTTCAGGGCTAATTTTGGTGGGATGGTCAGGTCAGAAGCCAGATTGTTGTGGGATGGGGAGTGAGTAGGTAGCCTGGAAATGGAATAGGTATCACAGATGAGCCTTTCAAGAAGCTGTGCCATGAAGGAAAAGGGAAGTAGAGAATGTGAAGAGTGGCAAGCAGAGGGAATTTTTGTGAGTGTGTTATTTGGACAAGACTTTCTTTTCTTTTCTTTTTTTTTTTTTTTTGGCACTGGAGATTGAACTCAGGGGCACTCGACCACTGAGCCACGTCCCCAGCCCTATTTTGTGTTTTATGTAGAGACAGGGTCTCACTGAGTTGCTTAGCGCCTCGCCGTTGCTGAGGCTGGCTTTGAACTCGCGATTCTCCTGTCTCAGCCTCCCTTAGTGCTGGGATTACAGGCTTTTGCCACCGCACCAGGCTTGGACAAGGCTTTCTTCCAACTGTAAAGAGCTAGGAAAAGGTTGAGCACACAGAGAAGAAAGTGTGCTGGTGTATTAAGGCTGTAGGCAGTAAGGGTTTGAATTGGGATGTAGGGAAGAAAAAAGAAGCCTCATCTTACATGGAGGCACTAGGAAGAAAGTAAAGGTCGGAACAGATACTGATGCATTTGTAGTTGTGTCACCTTCACCTCAGAATGAAGATGTCTGATACCCATGTGTCTTGAATTATTTGATGAGGGTTTTTGAACTTGCATGAAACGAACTGCCATATTGGATCAGACGGATGGTCTGTTCCCTCAGATTCCAAGAGTAGTACCAAGAGACTAGGTTTGGTTTTCCATAGTAAACTGAATGGTCCAAAATAGTCACCAAACACTTTATAATTACTTTAGCTAATACATTAGGGATTTATTATCTGTATATTTCTGTGAAGCTTCTTCGAGCTATTTTCTTAGCTTGTTTTCTCCCTAAGACTTTAATACCTGTGAAATGAAGTATTGGACATTTTAGGAAAGTTCCACAAACAAAAATTTGGAACAGATTTTGGTTGAATTCCATTAACCTTGGAAAAATGATTTCACATCCTTGTGTTTAGTCCCATTAACCTGCAAACCTGGTATAACATCATATTGATCTTACCATAATGAGAAGATAGTATAAGGTTATACGTGTGAAGTACCTCAATAACAGCTCCTCAGAGTGAGCACTCAGCATGGATTAGTGACCTCCTACTTTGCCATCCTGTGTGCATGCTTTCACTCTCAGTGACTGAGGGCTCCCATCCTCTCTGGCACACCAGGATTTGATGATTGGAACTTGAAATAGTTATTAATGTTAATAAATTTTGGCCATCGACTGGGAGTGTTCAGTAAAATCTTTTTTGTTGTGAAATGTAAATATCATGAATTTAGTAGATAGGACCATACTACCTCTAAATGTAGAGACTTAACAGAGCCACATTTGCATTTCCTAAATGCCATGATATTTGACTTTTTTGTGTGTTTACAAAAGCATGTCACCTGAGGTACTTTTTTGGCTCATACACACTGAATTAAATGCCACAGATGACCAGAAGAAAACCTGGGTTATTGTTTCCGTTTTTCACTTACAACTTTCTGTATCAACAGGTTTAACAAGGTAATTTACAGAGGGGCTGAGTACCACTGATGCTAAAATATCAATCCTCACTATAAAAGACTTCTAGAAACATATCATCACTCTAATACATTATGACCTCTCAAGTCTTGTAATGCAATTGAAAAGGATAGAGCTAGCAGAATGCAGGCAAGTTGTGTCCTCTCTTCTATAGCTGTCACTGTATGCAAAGCAGTACCTGTTTATGTTCACTCCAGAGAATAAGTAGCCTCTTTAAGACTTGGGAAACTGCATGAGGCAGGGATATTAGGCTTAAATCATTTTCTTATGAGTTTCTGCAGCCTAATTCTGTATTAAGTCATCAGCACATGTGTAGATTTAACTTTGACTTTTCAAATATAATATAACAATCTATTTGTGCCTGCTTTAAACATAAGTTTGGCACATGCCTGTAATCCCAGTGGCTCAGGAGGTTGAGGCTAAAGGATCACAAGTTCAAAGCCAGCATCAGCAACTTGGCGAGGTCTTCAGCAACTTAGCAAGACTCTGTCTCAAAAAAGAAAACAAAAAAAAAAGTGAGACCCTGTCTCTAAATTAAATACAAAATAGGGCTGGGGATGTGGCTCAGTGGTTGAGTACCCCTGAGTTCAATCCCTGGTACCAAAAAAATAAAACAAAAACTAAAACAAGGACTAGGGATGTGCCTTAGTGGTTAAAGTTAAGTGCCCCTGGGTTTAATCCCTAGTACCAAAAAAAAAAAAAAAAAGTTTTCCAAGTCCACATGTACTTATTACAGTTTCACTAAATATCTGGCACTGTGAAGGGGCAGAGGCTATTGTCCTTCGATGTGTTATAGAAGAAAAAACTTACATTAAGCAAATAGAGAACAATACAGGCTACTTCTTAAATATCTTCACTTTTTTCTTTATATTGTATTATGATCGCTTTGTTTTTTTGACTGTCCATCCTGGAGTTAATTCAATGTCCTCTTTTAGACTTGCTTGCTTATTTTGAATATTTTATGGCACCAATTCAAGACTGTATTTATTATTTCTTCATTATTCTGTGGAACACATTACCTAATATGGGTGCATCAAGATATTAAAAAATTTCAGGTGCTGTTGATTATCACTACCTGATCTCAATGACCTGTTTCAATGCAAGGATGATCCCAAACATGCCCATCCCCAGCTAAGCTCACTCCCTAAGCAAAGCTCTCTGGTGAGTGGTTTCTGCTTTTACAAATGATGAGTAAGAACAAATATCAATCAAAATTGAGCAAACATAATTCACTTGAATGTTTCCCACAGCTCTGGCAGGGCTATTCATGCTCTGGCAGGTTAGTACATATGCACTGAATAAATGATGGATGGATAAATGAATGAGGCAAGGGACAGTATAATTTCTACTCACTTGATGTGTTATAGGATATGACTTCTGTGCTAGAATGCTGAGGTCATTCTAAGAGGAAATCCACAGTTTTGCTTTTTCAGGTAAATGGCTTCAAAAGGTGTGCATTGAGTCAAAACTCTCTACATAAGAGCATTGGGTATTGTAGTCATGATGCAAAACAGATATATTTCCAATATATATGTATATATTTCCAAGTCCACATGTACTTATTACAATTTTACTAAATATCTGACACTGTGAAGGGGCAGAGGCTGTTGTCCTTAGATGTGCTGTAGAAGAAAAAACTTACATTAAGGAAATCGAGAACAATACAAGGCAACTTGTATTGAAATGAAATACTAGTGGCAGTCATTCTAAGTACTGGTGAAATTCAGAGAAAGCAGTAAGTCACTAAGGCTTGCATAAAACAGGAAGACTTCATGAAGTCAATGGAACTAACAGCCTTGAAGACAAAAGGCAATTTGGGTTGATGAGAAAAAAGGCTTCCTAAGAGGCAGAAATGACTGAAATATCAAAGTAGACCTCACTGGTTTCCTTAAGGAAGCCCCAAAGTTAACATCTTCCTGACCAAAAGTGGAACTTAGTTTTAAAACTTAGTAAACAAAGACCAGTGATCTAGTTTAAATACTGCAGGCATCTATTTTTCTAAAGTACTTAAATAAAAAGAAACCTGAGTATAAATGATATTCTCTAAACAATATCAAGATACCAATTGTTTGCAGTGCTTAGTAAGTATTGAGCAAACAATAGGTCTAAAAGTATTTCTGAAAGACATTTTAAAAACTATCATCTCTGGGAGATAGTCTTCACAATTCATAAGATAAAGAATTGATACTAGAAAAACTAGGTACATACCTTAGATCTTATATCTTATGTGCATCCTATGTTCAATATTTGCAAAGGACCTAATAACCTACTGTGTTCTACAGATGATAGGAAAAAAGTAAAAATCCTCATTTTTGTCCCAATGAGTTAATAATCTAGTGGGTTATGTCATACTAATGTCACTTTTTTCCTGGGCCAGTTAAGAGAAATGTTAAGATCTTCTGTTAAGACTGTAAATGCAAGCCGGGCGTGGTGGCTCAAGCCTGTAATCCCAGCACTTAGGGAGGCTGAGACAGGAGAATCGAGAGTTCAAAGCTCAGCCTCAGCAGTGGCGAGGCACTAAGCAACTCAGTGAGACCTTGTCTCTGCATAAAACACAAAATAGGGCTGGGGATGTGGCTCAGTGGTCGAGTACCCCTGAGTTCAATCCCCAGTACCAAAAAAAAAAAAAAGACTGTAAATGCAGGCATGTGTTAAGGGTTGTGAAAAAGGTGCAGATATTAGAGGATGAGAAGGAAGGTGTTATAGGTGGGAACTTTGGGAAGAGTCCTGAATCTCATGTTATAAAGTGGCCCAAGCTGAGTTGGAGCAGAATTTATGTTGAGAAAGATCCAGTAGCCCAGGGTTAAAAAGCAGAACACTGGCTTGGTTACAAAGAGTGCTTTGACTTGCTGGAGAAGAGAGTTAAGCAGTCAATCATTCCAGTTTGCTAGAAAAGGAACATTTAAGATAATTAGTTTGGACTGATTTATACGGACATCTAAAGGAGGACAGTTTGGTGGCTATTTTGCCGTATTCTGAAAATGAAATGTTAAGATTCTGGTGGGAGATTAGAGTTATATAATCATTGCATATAGAATTCTAATTTACAGGAGGTTAGAGGGACAGAGAATAGGTTAATTGCCAAAGAAGCCATGTTTCTATTAAATAATTTGAAGTTACTTTTGGACTGTAAAGATAATTCCTCAAAGTATGTTATCTGAAATACTAACAGCTCTGATTTTGGGTTGTTGTGATCTACTGCCCAAATCTGAATTGCAGGATAATAAGTATATAGAACAATGTTAACCTTTGGCCACATACATTTTGTTTAGAAATTTGCGTTCTCATTAGGACATTGGAAATCTGACGTAGCATGTGGAGTTTGTACTGCCTACCTTGCTATCATGTATGTTCCCACCCAAATGGAAAGATATCCATAATTGAGGAGTCGATTGAGTTTGCTTATGCTTTTAAAATGAATTTAAGTTATGAAACTATGAAAGCAGTGAGAATCAAGGAAATGAATTTGACAGATTAGCTTTCATTTTTAATTGCAAATTACTGACTTCCAATTAGCATACTCCAGAAGTAGTGCATTTCTATTAAGTTGCCACATAGTATTCTGTTGTAAGTATAAAAACCCACATAAGTAAGAAATGGGCATAGTTATTTCTTTTTAATCAGCAAGCACTTGAGTATATATTATTAGGTTCAATTTATCCTCTCGAAGGGTTTGAGATGTGGAGCTTTCTTCATATATATCTTTTTTTAGTAAAGTTTTATTTATTGGATACAAGGGGGAAAAAAGACTCTGAGGAAGATATAATAGTTTTATAGTTAGTTAACATGTGTTTTTCAAAATTATTAAGGTATTCCTTAGTATGCATTTATGCTTGGACATGAAGTGTTATTATAGCCTTTTCAAATTATTAGAATGATACTTCTGCTCAGCAGAGTTTCTTTGAGTGTTGTGTTACTATAATAGAGTTCTGTGTGTGTATTAGGGCACTTGTTGATGGTATGCTCCTCTTCTAATCTAACATCCCTTTATATTTACCCTTCCTCTCCCCTTCTCTGCAGGAGGGACTGGTTCCTAATATTTTTCATTCCTGTCCATATCTCTATATCTTTGTCATGATTCAGAGTCCCCAGTGTATAATTTGAATAAGGCTAAGGGTCAGGATTCTCTCTAGAAGTACAGAAGTAAACCATATCATAAGAGCATACACTCTGAATTCAAGACAGTTTAGGTTCAAATTTTATGATCATGAGCAACTTTCGTAACGCTTTTATGTCTGTTTCCCGATTTGTAAATGTGAGATAATCATATGAAAATATCATTAACTAGCATTTCATTACATAGAGAAGGAGCAATATGGTTCACATTTTTCAGGCTTGATTCTTGAATGCTAAACAGATTTAGAAATTGTTCTTCCTCTCCTTTTCACAATAAATCTGTTTTCAGGCATCTTGTTATGCAAAATCTTCAGCAGCACCCCATCCCAATACATGTCTTATGACTACAATGATAATTGTGTAGACAACATTGCAAAGAAGAAAATCCATCACTTTTACATCTACAATTATCCATTGATTTTTCAGAACAAGTTTATTAATAATATAGAGTTATTGCCATCCTTGTTTTACAAGTGATGAAACTGAAGCTCAGGTCACTTACTCAACTTTGAAAGTGAAGAGATGGGTGAGTTCTCTCCACACCTGTCTGACAATGACAGGTATAATTAGTTATTAATATTTTCTGAAGTGAGCTTGTTATATAATAAAGCCTCATGGAGTTCACTGGCAGTGGTGATCAGTGTTGGTGAAGAGAGATTAACGAAGAGAGTCTGAAGCTGAAGCCTACAGAGAGAAAGCAGGTTTGTGCACCCCTCCTCAGCAACTGGGAAGCATCTCTGACAACTGGTTACAAAAGAGCAACAGGAGGAAGAGAGAACTAGGAGGTGTTATGGTTTGGATGTGAGGTGCCCCCCAAAAGCTCACAGTGCGAGACAATGCAAGGTTTGGAGGAGAAATAATTGGGTTATAGCCTTAAACTAATCAGTGAATTAATTCCCGATGGGATTAACTGATGGTGACTGGAGGCAGGTGGGATGTGTCTGGAGGAAGTACTTCATTGGGGGGGGGTACATATTTTGTATCAGGTGAGTGGAGTCTCTCCCTGCTTACTGATCATCATGTGAGCTATTTCCACCTGCCACACTTTTCCACCATGATGTTCAGCCTCACCTTGAGCCCTGAGGAATGGAACTGGCTTTCTATGGACTAATAATTCTTAAACCATGAGTCCTCAAATAAACCTTTCCTCCTCTATAGTTGTTCTGGTCAGGTTCTTTAGTCACAGCAGTGAAAAAGCTGACTAAAACAAGAAGGCAGACAGAGGGCTGCAAAAGCATTTTCCAGGACGTTTGAAAGTGGAATCTCTTCAGGGAATGATGCACTGCATTAACACATGTGGCATTTGGAAACGTTCTTTGGGGTACTTGACCTCAGTAGTTTCTACTTGTCAGGACACTGCCCAAGAAAAGAAGGCTCTTGGATTTTTGTTGCTAATAGGGGAGCTCATTTCATTTTGACTTGTCCTTTTGAATGTTTTATCTTTGCTATTTTGGGAGATTGGCATCTTGGCCAAGCCTCTTCATTACCACCAGAAAGTGAGTCTGAAATTATCAAAAATATTACCAAGTGGGCTGTGTTATCACTTTTTATGGATATACAATTTGATTCCTTCCAAGAAGAAAGTCTTCTGAAAGACTGAATGAATTCTAAGAGTTTTTCTCTTGTGCTTGTAGAATTGGGATGTATGGGAGGAGAGAACTGTGTTGAGTTCTGTTGTCCACAATCTTTGTTTTTTGCTCTTTCACTGTGCTTGGTTTATATTCTAAGTCTCCCTCTGCAGTAAAGTGGGATTTTTTTTCAATCCAAACCAATGAGAAAAAAAAGTTACCTGCTCTCTGTAGATTCGTTTTTTTGTGGGCAAAACAGACTGCATTCATTATATAGATGTGTAGTGTGAAACTGAGACTATGTATCATTCCCTCCTTAGAAAGATGAAGGCTGGCATTACTACACACTTGATTTGTTCTCTTGCCTTCTTGTTTGAATAAATTTGTTGTTCCACACATAAGAGTGTAAAGCTGGGCCTAATTAGTATGTTGCTGTTCCTTCTAGAGAAGTCAAATATACTTAAATTTGGGGAAATAGTAATATTAATAAAAATAACTGACATTTCCAGAAACATTAGCATGCTTTCTACCCACTAAATTAGGTAAAACTTAAAATAACCCCAGAAAATATGTATAATCCTGAATTTTTGTTCAAAGAATCTTGAACTTAGGGCAAGTAATTTGGACAATATGACAGAGCTGAAAAACTGTAGAGCTTCAGTTCATAAAAAAATATATTTTATGCCACTGTTTTAGCTAGCTATTACTGAGTAACAGTTCATGGCAAAATCTTGGCATACAATATGCAACAACTAGCATTTATTGCTTGATCCTGTATCAGTGGTTTGGTTGGGGTTGACTGACCCACTAGGCTTGGGTCCAGCTGCATCTTAGATTCTCCATGTGTCATCCCATTGTACATTTAATATTTATTAATTGTATAAAGGGCAAAGTTTATACAATTAAACTTTGTGTCTTTCTTTTTGAACCAGTAATCATACATGACTCTCATGGCAGAAGGTAGTAGCACAGAGCAGAAGCCCAGCTAAGTAAGGACATTCCCAATGTCTACTCACATCATATTGTCTTTTTTTCCATTGTCCAATATCAATGGAACAGAAAATTATTCTCTTCTTATGGAGGTTAGGATGGAAAAGGAATGACTATATACTGAAAAATATCACCCAATCTATCTTAAAAGCCTACAGGTTTTCTTTGCCCTTTATACAATTAATAAATATTAAATGCACAATGGGATGACAGTCTCAGTTAGGAAATTAGTCTCATTCCATGTACTTGGCACGGGGGCCACATGCCCAATTGTCAGTTCTACATACTAAGTATAGTTAGTTGCCTTCCTTCTTTGCTCTAGAGGATGCCTGTTCTTTCTCTTTTCTGCTGTCTCCTGTTCATATTAGAATTCTGAAGGCAAAGATAATAGGTAAATCTAGAAGACTATGGTTATGATTGCTAATCTGGAATATATTAATATTTCACATTTTTATGCAATTTTAACTAGCCTAGAGTTTGATGAGGAAATGTTTCTAATACAAAGTCTAGTACATATGGCAGAAAGCAATCAAGTGTACTCAAAATAGCAGGACAGACGCATACCTTCTAGAAACAGCAGATTGCAAGGATTATACCAGCTCATGCACTGCAGCCAGGGAAGCTACTTATCTTCCTCTAACTAATGCTCAATAGCTTAGCATAGAGTTAAAGCTAAGATGCTCCTCAGAGGCTATTGAATGGGAATCTTTGATATCAACATCCTGCGATTAGCAGTAGGGATTTTGTGGCCCACTGCTTTTCCCACTTTGGTCTTTGCTAATGTGGGAGTAAAAGAAATGGTAGAAAGATTATGAGGTAGAGACAGAAGAACTGGTTTTAGTCCCAACTATATAAAAAAAGCATGACTAGGGAAAGTAGCACTCAAAGTTTCTATGACTAAGTTTTCACCTTTGACACATTCATTCCATGTAAGTTTTCATGCTTTTTTGCTAGTAAATGTTACCTGTGTCACAAGAAATGACTAAGAATGTTTGTCCCCAAGGGAACAAATTAGGTGATTTGTAAAGGAGTTCTTATCCTTTCAATTTCATATTTATAGAACTTCTGTGACCTTTAGGACTCAAGGCTGTGACTAACGCTGCTTCTTAGGCTCATAGATGTCTTGAAGTTTTTTTTTGTTTGGGACTATTGCTCATTTTTGCTTGAATTATGCTAGCTTAGTGTTTCTGTTGCAGCTATGCCAGCGTTTTTGGTTCTCACTCCAGCATTTTCTGAGTATCAGTTTTGCAAAGCTATGTATCTGGAAATCTCTAAAAGACTTGGTGTCTTCCTGGACCCACCAGGTTACATATACTCATATGCTCGTGTTAATGGACATTCTCTCTCTCTTTTTTTTCTTTATTGTTTCACAGGAAAGATGTCTGATGTATGATGGCAGAACAGAGTTAACTGTTACTCATCCCTCTCCTCCTCAAAGGGACCACAACAAAAAATGAACAACCATATTCTAAATGGTGTGAATGATGAAATATTCTGGGAGCAGCATACTGGGGAGATTCTTATAGGGTGTGAAAACTTGGGATAGTACAATAGAGCAAAGAGACAGCCATTTGCCTCTCCCACACTGCCGCCCCAGTGAGGACTGGCTTGGAGCCAAAATGGCTTTCCCCTTACAGGGCAAACTGTAGTAGGACAGCTATGGTTGACAACACGTTAATGGACATTCTCTATACAATTCCCCTAAGTACCTTCACCCTCAAGTTAAAATGATGACTTGTTATGTGGCTTTCCCAAGAATCTCCTTGTTCATCATAACTATTATACCACTCATTCCGCCAGAGTTTGAAGAAGATTCTTAGGGAACTTCACTAAAAACTTGTGATAACCATCATAAATACTGGGCCCAAATCACTGAGATAGGTTCTGACATGAATGGAAGAAGCTCTATCCCGGTATGTGCAGGCAGCATCTGGCATCTTTATCCTGCTACAGCATGAGAAGGTGTGCTGCCCAGCAGCAGAATTCTATGCCTGTTAGAGCTGTTTTGTGGCAGCTGTTAGTGTGAACGGGAAATGTCTAAAGTGTTTTTAGTTTTTTGGAGGACAGGCAGTATGTTAGTGCCAACTATTGTTGTCGTAAACGAAACCAAATCTAAATCAGTCTGTATAGCTGGATAGCTTTTCTTCGTTTATTTAAAACATGGCATTTCAAAGAGTTAAAATACCAGCACACTGTGTCTTCACCTTCTTCTTTTTTCCTGAAGCAATTCAGTTGGATATCTTTGCAGAAAGATTTAGCTAGAAAAGGGCCAGTGAAGAAGGATTTGGCTACTAGTGTTTATTGTGATAGACCTTCTTTGTGGTGATAATTCTGGTAGAAATAATCATCTACATTGATTTATAAGAATGGAATTGAGCAGAGACATTGATTCAAAAGAATAGAATAACCATGAACAATTTGATTTATGGGGGAAGTAAAGGCAAATTATTCAGATTCAGTTTTTGGAATCTAAGGTTGCTTATCCAGTGATTACATGTCAAAATGCATTCAGCAATTTCTTGATGAGAAACAAACCCTGATAAAATCAATACTTTAATATACAGTATGGCCAGGACCACATTTAGTGATTGATATGTGGTAGGCTGCTATCTGCATGTCAGTGATTCTTGGGTACTGGAGGACTGCTTGAGAATGAGATAAATAACCTTATCAGATACTAATATTATGGGACAAGAATGTAAATGCAGTGAGTAATCAGAGAGTATGTAAATAGCCGCAAGCTCATTTTCAGAGCACTTTGCACCAAGTTTGCAATATATCTTTCCTGTTTAAGAGAATGAAACGCTATAGTCCCAAGTAGTCACTTATGAAGAAAACAATTTAGTCTTTGTTAATAACATGGGATCCTGCAATTTGGTGATCATGATGGGTTTACTTTGCTCCATGGTAGTCTTGGTTGGTACCCACAGACTGACTTCAATGTCCCTTCTTCATTTCTCACATTCAGGATTCACTGATCATAACATGTATCATGCTGAGACTTCATTGTTCCTTGATTTGACTGTCTCTACCTTGAAACCATAAATTATATGACAGCAAGATCTAAGTCTTTACCAGAATATAGCAGATAGGAATGTTGACTAAACACTGGATAAATGAAATGATCCAATGACAATCGGGTCCCTAAAGTTAATCTAATGTACACAGATGCTCAAGACACTTCCATTTTTAACCTGATTCCAACATTCTACCTCACATAGTACTGGTTCTGGTTTCCTTATCTCTGACAAGACTGGATCAAACATAATTTTCAAATGTATTTTAAGTTTCAATGATTTGTTCATTTGGAACTCCTGCAGGAACAGTTTACTCCCAAGACCATTATTTCTAACCTACAACATGTGTTCTCATAGGGAGCATGACTTCGGCAACTTCACCTATCATTTTAAAATGGGATCCCAAAAGTTTGGAAATCCGGACGCTAACAGTGGAAAGGCTGTTGGAGCCACTTGTTACACAGGTAAGGGATGTTTTTCAACACTTGCTACATGTTTACATTTCTATCATCATCATCCAAAGAAGTGAAAAATCCTTAAAAGTGGATAAATCATGCTGTAATGCTGATTACTGAATATATATTATTTCCTGAACCATGGACTGTCTCATTACTTTATATATTATTTGAAGTAGCTTTTAAAAGCTATTTGTATGATTTTTGAAATTAAGTTGATTAGATAATTGGAGAGGGGAGGCCTTGGTGAAGGGGGCCCTCATTTACTGTAATAGATTCAAAGTCTAAATTAACCATCCCTTGCTCACTTTCAGACACTAATGCACAGTTAGGAAAAACTGTTGACTATTTAAAAACAATGTTTATTGAATTACTTTTCTTTCAGTTCACAAGGCACAGTTCAACTTGTTGGATGATGTATCCCATTTTTGTGTTGTCACAATTGTTATATTTCTATAAGATGACTGTAAAAGGAAAAAATATCCTCAGGTTTTAAGTTTTGAAAATTAATTTTTTTGTGTCTTATCAAGCATGTTTTTCTATATTAAGTCTGGAATTCCTGAAATATGAAAATTTAAGCTTTTTATGGTACATTTGTAGATAATTATTATATCAAATTAAGTTAGCAGCTGTTTTTATTGGTTGTTATAGCTGCTGTAACAAATTACCAGAAAGTTAACAGCTTAAAGAAACATGAATTTATTGTTCGATGGCTTTGAAGGTCAGAAGTTCTAGAGTCAAGGTATGGGCAGGGCCACCTTCTTTCTGGAGGTTGTAGCAGAGAACCATTTCCTTGCCTTTTATAGGCTCCAGAAACCACTTGCCTTCTTTGGTCCTTTTCTCCACGTTTAGAGAGTAATAAAAACATCTTTAAATTTCTTTCTTTCTCTTACCTCTGCTTCTTTTCTCACATCTCTTCTCTGACAATAACCCTTATGCTAGAAAAATCTCCTTACCTCAAGACCCTTAACCTAATCACATCTGAAAAGCCCCTTTTGCTATTTAAGGTAACATATGTGTAGTTTTCAAGGATTAGAATGTGGATATTTGAGGGCAACCACTATTCGGCCTGCCCCTCTCTGTCTATTGGCCCCCACATAGAAAAAATATTCAGTACATACCCAAGACCCTCAAAGTCTCAATCCATTATAGCATCAAGTCCAAAATCTCACCTAATTTCTGTATGAAAGTCTTATCTTAAATTAGGTATAGGTAAGAGTCTATATATTATCTATCCTTGAGCAAATTTCTCTTGGTGCCTGTGAAAGTACAGAGCAAATTATATGCTCCCAAAGTGAAATGGTGGGACAGATAAAAGATAGCAGTTACAGACATTTCAATTCAAAAAAGAAGAAAATGCAAGGAAAAAAGTTACCAGTCTCAAATTTAGAAATCCACCTGTATAAACTCCATTAGATTTAAAGGCCTATGAACAACCCGCTATCCTCAGGGCCTGGGTTTGTAACCTTGGAATCACTTCTTTTTCATGAAGGGCTGCATAGGTTGTCAGTTGAATATTGTTGTCACCTCATTTCCTACAGGTGGGATTTGAGGAGTCTAACCTTTTTGAATTTGATTCTTTCCCTTTCTATTTCAATCCACATTGACAGTGTTTCTACTGATAATCCCAAGAATCCTGTGATTTTTCTCATGTATATCTGGAATTTGTTCCATTAGAAAATAGTCTCTTTCACAGATCTTTTCTTGGATATTGCATCTCCATTTTTGCCACCGAGGGAGTTCATGAATTACATGCCTGATTGCTTCACAGAAGCCTCCATAGGACTGAATGCTCTGAGCTTTTTATCCTTACAAGGCACTAGCAGAACGTCATTCAGTCATGCAGTTGGCTTTGTTTCCAAGCATGTTTTCCTGAAAGTGAGTCTCCTAATTTTAATGTCTTTTGCAATCTTTGTAGAGTGAGAATTTTCCAAATCATCAAGTCCAGATTCCTTTTAACTTAACAATTATTCCTTCTGTTTACCTCTTTTCTCTTACATTTTGCAATAAGCGGCAAGAAAAAAGGCCACTCCTTCAACACTTTGGTGAGAAATATCCTCAGCTAAACATATAAGTTCTTCACTTAAAATTCTCTTTTCTTCACCATCGGAGGAACCAATTCGGCTGAGCCTTCTACCTCTATTTAACAAAGATTTCCTTTCCTCTAGTTTTGGATAACATGTTCCTTATCATAATTTAAGTATTCTCCAAGATGACAAAGATTTTCTGTACTGAGCTCCTCACTTTCTTCTGAGCTCTCACAAGCTGAGAATTTAACATCCATATTTTTAAAAGCAATCTGGGGAGATCTAGACTTTTTCTATCACTCTTCTCAAAATTCTTCTGGCCTTTGCCCCTTATTGATGCAAAAGCTGTCTTCTACATTTTAGATATTTATTCCCTACCATGAGATCCCCACTTTCCAGCTCCAAAAACTTTTATTAGTTTCTAATTGCTGCTATAACAAGTTATCATTGCTATATCTAGCAGCTGAAAACAATATAAATTTATTATCTTATAGTTCTGAGAGAGAGAAGTCCCAAAAAAATCAAGGCTTCTGTAGGGCTGTATTGCCTAAGAAGCCTCTATCTAGTTTTTGCCATTTTCTGTGTCTGGAAACCACCTTCTGTGCAGCACCTTCTTCTATTTTTAGAGCCAGCTGCACAGCGCCCCCAGATATTTCTCTCTCTCTCTCTCTTTCTCTGACTTCAGCTTCTACTGTCAGACCTCCTCCTCTGACTCTTTACTGTCTTTCACTCATGAAGACTTAGTGATGACATTGGACCCACCCAGGTATTCCAGTATGCTTTCACCCTCTTTAGACTTTAATAATCACACCTGTAAAATCTCTTTTGCAGATTAAGATAATACATTAATAGTTTCAGGGCTTAGAATGTAGACATCTTTATATTTAAATGATGAAACATTTCATTACGTTCATGTATATTTTCTATTTGGTTATGATTCTTGTTAGCTCCATAAAAATTTCTCTAAGGGGATTGGGGTACTATGTAACTCAGTGGTAGAATGCTTGCCTAGTAGACTGAAGACCCAGGTTTGATCCCTAGCACTGCAAAAACAAAGAAACAAAACAAAAAGCTCCACAAAAACAAAAGCAAAAGTTTCTTTAAGAAATACCTAATACCATTACATTCTTATTTGGTAATATATTGGCTGCCAATATATTACCTGATTATGGTTTGTTGACCACTGCTAATCCATGAATTCTTTATTAGTGCCTAGCACTAAGCACAAGATTGAGGATAAGCACTTCAAAATTTTTATAGCAGTTTGACAAAGTGATTTTGTCTGTTAAATCTAAAAATAAAATTTGGAATTGTATTTTTTAGGTTTTCCAAAATTGTAATTATTCATTTTGTTATATTTCAAAAGCTTTGATTTGTAAGATTTTGGAATAATAAGAATACAATCTTTCATCATAGATTGTTTGAAAAGATCTGGTTTAGGAGATATTTTGGAGTTAGAATAATCTGATCTGAAATATACTTTCATAAGAACAGCTAAAAACTGAGTAACCTTTTCTTAGCCTCTAAATTTCGCTTTCAGAGTACATGTAAGTAAATTTAATGCTTATCACACAAGTTAAAGGTAACAAAATATTAAAACACTGTTCGTGGCATAAAGCAAATGTTGAATAAAGGTAGTTTTCTTATTTTCCTATTTTAATGGAAGCAACATATGTACTATATATTCAGGCTTATACTAGTCGTAAGCCAATGCTAGATAAGTATGATACAGTATTATACTACCATTAATTTCTTAAGTTTTATATATTTATATTTTTCTTTTCAATTTAGCACATCAAACCAATTGCATATGTATGATTACAATTAAAATTTGTTGACATTCCCATATATCTATTAGTCCAAGTATCTAAAGTTCTTGGTCAGATAAAAACAGTGTATTAAGCTGGGCATGGTGGCACATGCCTGTAATCCCAGCACTTAGGGAGGCTGAGATGGGAGAATCCTGAGTTCAAAGCCAGCCTCAGCAACAGCAAGGCACTAAGCAACTCAGTGAGACCCTGTCTCTACATAAAACACAAAATAGGGTTGGAGATGTGGCTCAGTGGTCAAGTACCCCTGAGTTCAATCCCCAGTACCAAACCCCCTGCCCCCAAAACAAAAACAAAAACAGTGTATTATTTTTTCAAAGTAAGAACAGTACATGGAATAATTAATATTTGTTCACTTTTGTTCAATTAATATGGTAGAATGCTTAAAACTATTGACTTTTATAGCGAGTGATCTCTACAACTAGTTTTAACATCCCTTCAGTGTCTCCTAATATCTATATGCTTTGTTGTACCTCCTGTTATTCCTATCTTGATTTTTAAAAAATCTTCCACAACTGTGATTTTTGTGATGGAAGCTTTACATGTTATTATTTCCCTGTAATATTATGGCTATGTTATCAAAACAGACCACTCCCTACCCTGGATTGAAATCTTAATGTTAGGACTGATATGACTTAATTCTTGGAGGACATATGACTCAGAAAGAAAAAAAAAAAGAAAGAGAGATATAAATATTAAATATATACTCCATAAATAACATTTAAAGCAAAATGTGGAACTGAGAGAAAAATTAAACCGAAGCCCCAGTTGTATCAAACACATTCATACCATTGTCTGAATTGAAAAAAAATCCATAGCAGTATACAGCAACGTAGTGTACCCTTAGCTATCTCAGTTTCTAGTAAGGATGGTTAAGAAATGAAATAAAAAGCAGAAGTGTTCAGAATAAAAGTCATCTGCTGTGATAAGAAAAAAATGGCATTACTACTGATGTGTATCTAAAATATTCAACAAAGTTTTACCTCACTTCAATGTGTATAAGGATTACACATTTATCTTTCTGTGTTCACATGGCTAAATTCCTTTTGGAGAAATTTCACATTATTGAATTCGTGAAATTGCAAATGAGAAGGGATGCATTCTAGGAAATTTAGTCCTTGAAAAAGGTACCTAAACATTGTAATAAATTGAAAAAAGTAAGGATTTTTGATAGATCATATTTTTATAATATTTGATACTGGGGAACCAACATGCTTTATTAGGTAACTATCTAAGAAAATGTTTTTAAAAATTAGGAAATTTAGTATCCCTTTTAGATAACTCAGAACCAAAGGGAAATTACAAATGATACATAAGTTACTGAAAAGGAGCATCAATTCTTAACAAAATATATATACCCAGTAGAAACTGTGATCAGTTTAGTATTTTAGCCTTAAATGACTTTGCCATTAAAAACAGATAGAAATAAATACTCCTTTTAAGAAATTAGAATAATTGTGGGCCAGTGGAGTGGTGCACACCTGTAATCCCAGTGGCTTGGGAGGCTGAGGCAAGAGGATGGTGAGTTCAAAGCCATTAATATTTTCAGGGCTTCAGAAATTAATAAGCCATTAATAGTTTTGGGGTTTAAAAGCAACTCAGCAAGACCCTGTCTCAAAATTTTTAAAAAAGTTTAAAAACGGGTGGGGATAAAAGTTTAAAAACGGGTGGTTAAGCACTCCTGGGTTCAATCCTAGTACCAAAAATTAATTCATTAATGACATAAAAAACAAATAATAGTGAAAGACATTAGGAAAATAGAATTTAATATCAATGAAAATTGGAATCACTAAAATATAAAACAAAAGCAAACAGGATTGGATGAATTTTCAAAGTTAATTCTTCTTTAAAGGGCCAGTGAAAACCTTTCAAAGCATGAATTATGGAAAATATATTGCAAAAAAAGATATAAAATTAAGATGAGAAAGAAGAAATTAGCCCAGGAACAAGAGAGATGCAAAGAAACACAGAAACATATTACATGTTACCTACGTTGAGGAAATGTACACACCAGAAGAAGGGGATGAGTTCTTAAAAAAATTAAATTGCAAAAGGAAATAGAAAACTCAAATAAGCCATATAAATATTGGTAAGCTGTATAAAAATATGTTGTTTTAAAAAGCTTAGGTACAGGTGGATGTAGCTGAATATTATCAGACATTTAAAGTATGGATAAGTTCACTGTTATTAAAACTTTAACCACAGAAGAGTATGAAGAACTCACAATAAATTTTTGGACAATTATAACTTTAATATTAAAATTTGAGACACTTTAAAAATCTTTTTCTTAAATGGTGATGATGATTCTATCTCATTTCTAATTTTAAATGTGGAATGAAATACATAAATTATTAATAATTAGCTCCTAGCAGGATTTTTTCAAAAGATCAATATATTTGTAACAAAATAAGATTATAAAAAAGAATATATTGGTGGCCTATGATCATGTAACAAAAATTGTTCAGGATATCAACTGATTATACAATCAGCTACTAAAAAAGCCATTTAATAGAATTTTGCTGTCATTTCTAATAAAAACTCTAAGAATAGAATCAGTTTATAGCACTGGAAATTTAACACTGGAGTGTTTACCGCTGAGTTACATCTACATTTTTTTTTGAACTTTTTTTTATTAGACACGGTCTCATCAAATTGTCAAGGTTGATCTCAAACTTGTGATTCTACTACCTCACCCTCTAGAGAACCACTGGGATTATAGGCATGTAAAATATAGACAATAATTTATAACTCATAAGATTACTTAAGGGATAAATGAAATTGAGCTCCAAAAGGCCATAGAAAGTCCTAACACCATGCTTATAGTGATCCAGGTTTGCTTTTATTTAAGTTATTTGTTTGTTTGTTTATTTATGTATTTATTTATTTATTTTGGTACTGGAGGTTGAACTCAGGGGCACTTGACCACTGAGCCACATCCCCAGCCCTATTTTGTGTTTTATCTAGAGACAGGGTCTTACTGAGTTGCTTAGCACCTCGCTGTTGCTGAGGCTGGCTTTGAACTCAGGATTCTCCTATCTCAGCCTCCCTAAGTGCTGGGATTACAGGCTTGCGCCACTGAGCCTGGCTAGGTTTGCTTTTATTATTACTAAATTCTTCACTACCTGATAATAACGGCTTTCTACTTATTAGAACATGGGTGCTATGCCTAACATTCATTTTGATATTTTCTTCGGAAAAAAGTTTAATGGGAATTTATAAGAAGAACAATTTGCTTATTATAGTTAATCAAAGACAATTCAAAGCAGAAACCTCTAAAAATATAGAGAATTTAACCTTTATCATTAGTAATCTAATGAAGCACAGGAGAACACAGTGGGACAAAATAGCATTTGCTGGAATTTTCTTCCACATTTCTATGTAGAAAGATGAATCTACCACTAAGAAATAATACTAAGGATATGATAAAATAATCTCATTGATATTTAATGAACTGTTCTAAATTGGCCTGATAGGAAAGAAACCTCCTGAGAGAAGGAACTCTCTTTAATCATTTCCAGTATTATTTTGAGTAATGTCTGTGGATGCCTCTATGAAGTTAGGCCCTGGTGAATTCTACAGTTGAACCTTTTAAAATTTTACTTAAAAAGTTAATAATGATCTCAAAAGCTAAATGAGTAGAAATTTATGTATTTTGAAGTTTTTAAATTTAGTTTTATAATTTAAAAGAGTACTTGATTTTTGCTTGCTTTCTTTACTGATTTGTTACAAAGGAATTATCTTTTTGTGACTCCCAACAATACTTAATTCCCTTGGTGCTTTCAAAATCATGAAAACTGGAGGTTTAGATTTAAAATCAGGGCATATAGAACTAAAAGTGATTCCAGAAATAAATGAAATGAAATGAAAGAACTTCTGAGAACTGAGCTGGTTTTCCCTGCCTTTTTGCTAATCTTTTATGATTGAAAAAACATAACATTTTAGGTATAAATTTGCTAAAAGAATCGAAGTTTATAATGATGTCTTACTGTACCCTTCCCCATCTATCCAGAGAATGTTGAGAAGCACGTTAATTCATGGTTTATTCATGAGATTCAATGCACATATATATATAATAGGGTTTGAATACAGCTAATGTACCTTTATCGCATGGTATTGTTTAATTGATATGCTAAATTTTTTATTGTTTTACTTATGTTTTGATCCCTTAATATGAACATTTCTTAAGTTGCTGTTTTCACAGAAGAGTCATATGCCTCAAGTAGTTAATATATTAAACGTATTTCTTCAAATTGAGATCATGTGGTAGATTGTTTGGCAGTTATTGTTTGGCCCTTCTGAAATAGGAGTTTAATCAAATGGTATGTAGTCTTTGGGGATTATGCTCAGTATTTTAATGTCTGCCACCAGATGGGAGTGATGCTCTGTCTGTTATATGGCCAGCTGTGTTGGCCATGTTTTGAAACTTGATTAATGTACAGAGCCCTTTCAAACAGAAGGAAAAAGGAGTCCCAAATCCCCAAATGGGCTAACACTAGTATCAGTGTGGTGCTATGTAAAGCACCTATGCTTATCATAAATAATTTTACAATATAAGTACAAAAAATACAAAAACAAACAAATGAAAATATCGATTTGATGGATGATGTGGTTTTGCTGGATGAAATCATTGCATGTGACCTTCGTTGGTGGTGATTCCACAAGTACAGAGCCTTTTTTGTTTGGCAGATGCACACCACTCTGAGCCATGTGACACATCACTTCTCTCTCCACCTTAGGATCAACTGCAGCAAAGCACAGCTGTTCAGTGCACCTTGGTACAGGCAGCACTTGCCTTTCCTCTTTTCTCATTAGCCCAGGAAACCAAAGTTGAGGAATAAAGCATTAAGATGGGCTAGGAATTAACTTCATCAATAATGATACAACTAACTTCAGAATTTACTTTCAAAATGTCCTAGTTTAAATACATTACTTTATGAATGTAAATAAAAGAAATTCCACTTAGTGGAAGATAAATGTCTCAAGTACTATGAAATGAGTGTGTTCTGTACTATACTCAGTTTATTAATTTCCTGATTTTAATTTTGAAAACAGTTTTGAGTTTTCATCTTCGCTTTCTTAAGGTCCAGCTCACCTATCCTACTTTCTCCTACAAGTCATCCTGTGGAGCTCACTGAAGGGGGTAATCCAAGACAGACGTTAAACTGTCTTTTCTAAATTGCTTTCATTAGACTCTTTTCTGTACTTCAAAGTTGTCACTGCTCTTGCCTCGGGAGGGGGAGGAGATCCTCTCCAAGAATATGCTGCTGACCACAAATAATTCAGAGCCTCTAAAGAGAAGAGGGTGCTAATGCTTCTTGTGTAGTTGCTAAGTGCCTCCTGTCATCCTAGGTACTTCCAGCAGTTTTCAATAACTCCTTGCTTCAACATGATAAAGTCAATATTATTTTCTTAGAGATGGAAAAAGAGAGATTTAGATCATATAACAAAACTTGTAGGCAGAGTTAGGTGGAGTTGCTCTGAATTTCTTAAGGGAAACAGACTGAAAATAATGAAACTGCTAGTATATCAACCACAGAGAATGTGTAGAGTGAAAAGGGAAAATGGGAGGAAATAAATTAAGGGTGAGAAGGGAACAACTCACTATGTTAAACAGCTAGAGGAAAAAGAATAAACAGAAGAGGAATTCATGAATTCCTACAGTGAAGATGTGGTACATTTTCTTGTTTGCATCACCTAATTCTGGTCCAAACCTGCTGTTTGCTGACATTCATACATGGCCTAAACAAATTTCACATTCAAAAGAAAAAAATTAAACTAAAACCCCATTTTCCCTATTAAATGGCTAATGCATATGTATATCTCAGCTTAGCAATAACTCTTTCACTCTGGTGAGCAGAAAAATCAGGCCTTAACTGTTTTCCTTCTTGTGTATTTTTCATTTCAGCGAATACTTAGCCATCATTTTCAATGGAAAAAATTGAATTTAAAATTAAGTTTATAAATGAAAGTCATGTCAGAGAAGAATAATGGTATTTTTATGTGCTTGAAACAAGATAATTAATGAAATCTTATGCATGCTAATTCAAAAATTTCAAGGAACAAATTGAGGGAGGTTAGCTAGCAAAATTGTTCCTAACCAGATTGGACAGTATAGAAATCTTATCTGAACAAGAGACCAAAAAATCCATTATACCAAGCATGAGAATGCCTAGCAAGTGACAGAATTACTTTTACTCAGGAAGCCCTCAACTGGCAAAGTAATTAAAGCTTGTCTGATATCTGAGATAAAGGATAGGGGCACGACAGCATACCTGCCTTTGCTTTCTTGTCCTCCCATGGAAAGTAAAAAAGGTAAGCTTTGTTTTCACATAATTAAGGAGGGAAGGCCAGTGAAAGCAATGGAAAATCTAACCAGAAATTTTTCTTTCATTCTGAAAACAAAAATCTCAGTCATATGAATACCTTGGATTGGGCATCACTGTAATTGGGTTTCTTTCATACCCCAGTGTCTGGGCCTTGTGTCTTTGCTTTACCATGTATCTCTGCCAGGGGTTTAAATGTTCATGTTGTTCTGTGCTTAGACTTGGTATTCCTATTTTCTTTCTTATGCCTTTTCTCCACCAATGATTCTGCCCATCCCCGTGGCTTTCAGTTTCATAAGTATGCTAACAATATTAAATTTATATCTTCAGTTCACTGATGTGATCCCCGTTCTCACACCCAAGTATTCTCCTTGGTTCCTGTATTCTCAGAGCTGCTCACCTCTTTCCAACTCTGCTGCCTGAGTCCTGGGACCCAAGCCTTCTCTCACTATGACCAATATAGTCACTTCTCAATTAATCCATCAATCCTGCTCCTGTTTCCTGCATGTGCAATCTCTATACAGTAACCAGAATGGTCACTGAAAACAATGTGTAATTTGGTTGTATCATTCCTGTGCATAGGAACCTACAATTGATAGTATTTTTAGAATAAAATGAAATCTCTGTCTTAATTTGCATCCTAACAATGGGCCAATGATGGTTGGCCTTCAGTCTCCATGTTCGAGCCACAGAATCCTTTGAAGTTCTTTTCTTTTAAAAATATCTTTATTTTTATTTGTTTATTTATATATGGCACTGAGGATAGAACCCAGTGCCTCATGCATACGAAGCAACTGCTCTACCACTGAGCCACAATCCCAGCCCCCCTTTGAAGTTCTTGAGCATTGCAAATGTTGCTCCCTTTGCAAGGGTCAGTGGCACTCTTCTGTTGCCTGGACTGACTCCATTACATTTTTTAACTTCTATAGATCATTTCCTTAGATTCACAGACTCCTTTCCCGATTACCTTTTTTCTTTTCTTTTTCTTTTTTCTTAATAAGTACATGCCTTCTGCCCCAACTCCTGTATGCTTTAGCGTTTCTTTCAGAGAATTTACTACCATTTGTCTTGTGGTTTTGTTTGTATTTTCTCTGACTTCTACACTAGATGGAAAGCTCCATGAAGATGTCAGTCTAGTTCACGTTTATCTCCAGTACCTTACACGTGGACTATATTTGTTAATACTTGTTTAATTGTTAAACCCTTTTCTTAAAAAAATTGCAATATGTGTATTTTCTTTTTGCCTGCCTTATTATTCTGAAACTAATTAGTATTAAAGAGTAATCATATGTTGCAGTATTTGTTTTATGAAGATGTTGACAATTTTAACAATTGTTTGTTGTGGGATTTCAAGGATGAAAATATTCATTAGCTTTTAAGAATATGTATCAGTGTTTTAATACTCAGTGGCCAAACTAAGCAAGCACATTTTGTTTTCATATATTGAAATCTATAATCTTTATCTTCATAAAAAAGGCATAGAATGCATATATATTCTATAGATATTTCCATACATAAATATGTAACCCAGATAAAATCAATGTATGTTTTCACATTAAATACATATTCTTCTGTGTGTGTGTAGAGAGAGAGAGAAAATTAATGCATCTTTTCACATTGACTATAAATAATCTATATTTTCTTTAGGAAAAATAATCTTACTGACCCTCTTATTTAATGGAAGCTTTCTTCTCAATGAGTACTAATCAAAGGCATTTCTGGACCTTATATATAATGTTGGGCAAAATAGTCTTTATTAAAGATTCTCAAAACATTATGAACTTCCTTTTATCCAAACTGACATCTGAATACAGGTAACATACATAGCAGTTGTCACTTCTGTGTCACTTAGTTGTCTATTCAAATAAACTTCCCTTGACTACCTCTTGACCATAGTTGCCATATTTCATAAATTAAAGTTCAGTAGACTCAGGTAAATTTGAATATCAGACAAATAGCAAATTATTTTGTACTATAATTATGTCCCATGCAATATTTGAGCCATATTTATACTAAAAAAAATTTGTTATTGTGCCAACTCTGAAAACACAGTTGCTTTTATTGCGAATTTGTAAGTTCTAGATAGTGCTGAATTTTATATTTCAAGTGATTTGTTTTTAGCAATGTGAGAAAGAAGAGGCAGAGATATTGTTTTTCCACAGTAATTGTCGGAATGCTATAAGTTAAAATTCTTCTACAAGGTCTTTCCTCATTTGTATTTATTATTTTCTCTCTCTTTTCTTGCCATCTGCCTTTATTCCTACTCTCAATCCAAAAAGAACTTCTCTCAAGCTCTAGAACTCAGTAGTATCTCATTTTACATGTTCTTGGAAATTCTTTCCTTTTCATTTGCCATATTCTGGCTAGCACCTGTACATCCTTTAGTTCTTAGATGCTGCTTTCTTCAATTTTTCTGACAACCAGGTAACTGGGCTTGTTTTCCACTCTGCTCCCCTGGTGTCCTGCAGTTCCCCTGTCAGGTATCATCCCACATGATTTTAATTCCTGGCATTTAGCGCATGCATGTGTGTGTATGTATGCATGTTTATGTTGTGTTTCTAACTCATAAAACCACAAATTCCATTCTCTGAATATCCTTCTGTTGGCATGGTAATATAAGGATGACTTAATAAATTTCGGTTGAGTGACGGAAGTGATGATTATGTTTGCTGACACAGTAAGTGCCCTCCTCTGAGAAATGGGAATATGTCTTGTTCTCACTCTTGTTCTCTCTCTAAGGCAGGACTCCAAGCAAAGTAGAGCCAACATGCAATTTTCTAGAACCACTTGGTTGCAATTATTTATTAGATTATATTATCTTTTAAAAATGTATTTAAAAAACTTAACGGTATTAGGGCAATATCACTTTTACTGGTCAATCATTTTACTAGTAATTTTGTGTTTTATGATCCCAACAGTATTGGTAATTATTACCATACTATTTCTTGGGCTAAAAAAAATGAAAAGAGAATGGAAAATATGCTTTATTTTGAAAAGATCTCCTGTAGCATGTTAGTTAAGTTTAAAAATGAAAAATGTATAAATTACTTGAATATGATGTTATTACAAAATATAACTATTATTGTAAATGTGCTATGGAGCCCTGTGGTAATGGCTGAGATGGTAATTTTGTTTTAAACTGCAGTTTTCAATGGCTTATTTAACACGAATTCCCAGTTTACACTGTTGACTGAAACTTTTCAAGCTTGTTTTCATCCCCTAGGGGAATTTTATGAAGAGATGAGACAAAAATCCTGTTAACTGACTTATTCAAGCATGGTAAAAATGATTTTCTCCCAACTATTAAAAATTTTGGACTATTTTGGTGATTTGCACATTTTTAAATGGTTTCCAAACTTTATCCTTCATATGGGCATCTTTCCCAGAAAGGGCAGGCAGTATGATTTAATAAAGTGTTAAAAAATTTAACATTGGTAAACATTATAAAATATTAAAATATTAATTGTGGAACATATTTTTTTAATTCAGTGTGGCTCATGTCAGATCAGTTTGGTAGACTGATATTAAAAGAATGTCAATTTTATTTTCTTTTGAAAACTACTCATCAATAGGTAGACAGTTTGTTAATAGAATTGATGGCTGATTTTATGTCATGGAATTCTCTTCAGCATTTTCTTTTGTATTATTTGTTCTATTCTGTTGATTGTTTTCATTACTCTCTTACATATTCTGAAACCATGGAATCTGGTTATTATAGTTTGTGTGTGCATCCTGGAATTGTCATGACTATCCAGAAAGTCATAGATAACCACACAAATCTGGATAGTGCTTGATAATGCTGAGATAGATTTTTCTGATTTCACTTTAACTTTTTTTAAAATATATTTTCAGTTGTTTATGAACCTTTATTTTTTATTTATTTATATGTGGTACTGAGAATTGAACCCAGTGCCTCACACATGCTAGGTGAGCACTCTGCCACTGAGCTACAACCCCAGCCCTAATTTTTTTTTACATAGAGTCTGAGATAGTTTGCAAGGTGACTAATTAATGTATATACCAAGATCTGAGTGGAGAGGAGTAATTTCCACAATAAGACATCAGAAAAGAAGAGAAAGGTTAGTTTTGTGAAAAGCTTTCTATAATAGTTCTTCCTTGTCTGAATGCTGTGGCAGAGACCAGGGAACTAACTGGTTACATATTCGTTTATTCTTGATGTTCAGACCTTCACTACTTTCCCCAGCTTTACCTGCAATTAGGTGCAGACATTGAGCATGAGGGATGCATATCCCTCCCAGTCCTGGCCCAGGAAAGCCTTCCATGTGTCTCCATGGCTTTTACCTTTTCAGGGCTTAATGCAGATGAATACAGTGTCAAAACCACATGTTGAAGCTATTGGAGACTAAATATGGAAGGAACCTGGAAACCTGAATCCTGAGCTGAGAGTACCCACTTTAAACAGAGGGTCTAAATATAAAACAAGAAGGGACATCAATTTTAGATTATGTTCAAAATGCTGTTTTTCCTTAAGCCACTGAAATTTTGAGTGTACTTGTTGCAGCAGCAGTTACCATTAGCTACTCTAACTTCTTCATTATTTTAACATAGAACAACCAGAATAATGGTCTCTTATAGAAGGTCAAAATATATTTCTCACTTATGTTAAGTCCGAAGTAGACTTACCATAGGGTAGGTTGCTGTTTTCTTCAAAATAGCTCAGGGGTTCAGGGATCTGTGATGTTGCTCATACATCTTGTCATCTGCCATTCTCTGGGGTTCGTGCAGATCTTTGTGGTTTGCAATTGCTCATCACCATCATATTCATCTCTTAGATCCTCAAAGGTTTAAAAAAAATGCAGAGTATGTCCCTTTCTTCAGATGGCAAAATCTAGGTGTTACACTTATCCCTTCTACTCCCATCTCATTGGCAAGTACATAGTCAAATAGCCAAGCTTTGCTGCAATAAAGGGCATCAATGTCATGGTTCTGTTACTTAAAAGGAGAAAAGATACAATAGGTATTGTGGGAAAACTAGCAATCTCTGTGATTGAAACAAATCACACATGATTGAAATGAATTTTTGGTGTATATCTGAGGACCCACCACCAAACTTTTCTATTTTGGCAACTTAAGTGTGAGGCATATTCTCTCAGCCAACAATACCTCATTACCTTGATTTCATGACTCTTCAGTTTAGACCCTGCTCACTGGATTGAGATCATCTTTGAACCAGTTGTGGTTATGCATTGAAAACCAATGTAACCATAAACTTTAGAATTTTTTCTCAAAGTGGATGTGCAGAGAATGAATTTCCCTGAACCAGAGACATAGTTACAACCTACAAAACATATTATTCTTATGGTCTCCCTCTACAAGTTTATCTGTCTCCTGCAACTAGCTGAGCCGCTTTGAGATGACCTGAGGGTAGGAATTATTTATTGACAATGCAATCAATATCACATTTTCTTTTCTTTTTTTTTTTCTGTTAAGGATATTTGTTAATTTTATGTAATTCCTAACCCCCAAATAGAAGGAATACAATATTGAAATCTCTCAGAATTAAAGCTCTTTTTTTTTTCGTCCTTTGGCCACCTTATATTTATACTTCCTAAATTTAAATGAAAAAGGAAGGGTTTACTTAATTCTTCTACTGATGTTTCTAAAGAAACTGAAGGTGATTAAGTGATCAGTAGTTTAAGGCTGATAGCAAGGAAATGGAACATAGAAGAGGGAAGTGGGCTTTTGTTTTGGGCCTGGATTTAAAGCAGCAAGAGGTTTTAGGGATACCTTTTGTTTAGTGTTTTCTGATGGCTTAGTTTAGAATTGAAATTTTAAATATTTTGTCTGTGTGAATAGTGGTAAATTGGAATTGTAACTCAATTTTTGGAGAAAGTACCTGTATCAGAGTCTGTATGATGTCTCCATTCCTACTTCCTATTCATGTTTAGCCAGGTTTGCTCTTCTCCATGTAACCTCCTTTCCTCTCCACATACACCTCTTATACCCCAGTATATTTTAGGACTCCTTCTGCAGGAATGGATAGCTGCAACTAGCTGCAACTCAGGTCTGCGTAAATAATGGTGCTTCAACTTTCCCAAAACACAAGCCTCTCTCTTATAGTCAGTGTTCAGTAAATAACCATGAGAAGATGTGGTAGGATTCAGTGGGTCTGTCTATGGAGAATAGTTTCTTATAAAATATAGTTGTGTAGTCAGAATGAGGAACTGAGAACAAAGCATGGCCCATGCATTAGAGACCTCCTAAACCAGGGCTCAGAAAGTCATCGGGAGGTGCTTTGTAGAAGGGCTTATACATAAGAACATTTTGGTCTTAGTTTTGATTCCATGCTAATAAACAAGTGATCTTTGGGACATTATTCTTTTTTCATATAAAATGAGAAGATTGAAATGTATTTATTCACTTCCTTCCTATCTGAGGTAGAAACTGTTCCTTTAAAAAGCCTTAGATCTAAGTTTCCATAAATGTGAGCAGCTTTAGAGACTAAGCCAACATTTTCTAGAATGTGCGGAGTTGCCAGCCCCATAATTAATCTCCTACTCCTGAATTCTGGTATTTAAATTTTTCACTTCTAGAATTCTCTGTCTCTAAATTCTAGTTAAGGAAAATCAATGATATGGACTATCTATTGCTAATAGAAGCTACAAATATCTGATGGCCCCTTCTGGGTGCCACTAATTCTCTCCTAAAACAGAAATAGATAAAGTTTGTGTTTATGCAGCCTGAGTTGCACTGGAGACATCTGGATGTTCAGTTCTGTGATTCTGAATGTGATAATGCTTCAGATTTCTAGGAAACAAAAATCAACTAAAAACAACAGAGCTTTCAGTGATCAAACTAGAAGTTTCCTTCTGCACTATGGCATTGTGTGGTCAAATAGAAAAGCTCCTATGATGTGCAGGTTGAGCAATTCACAGAGTAAAAAAGGTACCACAGGGCTCCATTTTCAGTCCTCCTCAGACTTGATTCTCCAGGACATTATTACTAATGATGAAGAAACCAAATTGAAAAAGAAAAGAAATTGGATAGCAACTTCAAATGATAGGCCTGTGAGAAGAAGAAATCAAGATTAATGAGATTCTACAGAAGCAGAATGTCTTAGATTTAAGACTTGTCAGGGGACATCAGAACAAATTAGAAAAAAAAAAAGTTCTTAGGAAAGAGTAAGTTAGAAGTTAACAAAAGTTTTGTGAAGAATTGTGATGTTTGAGAATAGATGTCTTCAAAAGTTTTGTGAAGACTTGTGATGTTTGAGAATAAAGTATGAGACAATAAATGTCTCATACTTTATTTTTCCTGGTGGGATTTTTTTTTTTCCCATTAAACATTTATTTGGAGTTCTTTTGAAAAACAAAATAGTCCTCCAATTTAAACTCATGCAGTGAATGAACCTATAAATGAGGATAGTTTAGAGTTTTTCTCCTCGGAAATTTCAATGATGATTGTTACAGTAGACTGCACTGTGTTCTTGTCTCCTGTGCTCTTGGATGAGAAAATTTCAGATGAGAATTAGTAAAAAAAATTATATCAAACTTCATTAGAAGGGAAAGGAGAGAGAAAAAGACACTCTAGGGAAAGAGTGGGTCCTGTCTGAGAGTGACAGTGTGCCCCTTTGTTTCCCAGTTTTATTGGGGGTCTCAGGGAAGTTTCTAGAGAGTCCTACCCAGGCATCACCTTTCAATTTTTGACAAAGGCTAGAACTGCATCTGGTTTTCAAGTCCCTACTGCACTTGGTCTTACCCACAGGTTCCCAAGCAAAACCAATGGTGGGGCACAGATTTTACTGTTATAATGGCATGCTAAAGATGTGAAGGCAACCCTAGGTCCCTTGGCCTTCCCTAACTTTATAGTCTATGGTCTTTGCTTTTACTTATTGTCTTCCTGAGTCCTGGAATTTTTGTTCTATATAAAGGTCATAAAAGAACCCTTTTTTATCAGGAGGGATAAATTCCTTTGGCCTAAGAGAATAGCTTAGAGAATAGCAAATTGTTTCTCAAGAATGTGACATAACATATTGACTTAAGCCAGGGTAAGGCCAGAGTGGTCTTAGATAAATTACTTTTATATATAAATATATTAAAGAATACATACAGCTGGTGGGGGTAGGGAAGGGATCACTTTATTCCCTTAACTTCACTTGCTCCCTATCCATGGGGACAGCCTAAATTAAAAATTGGTCATGAAAAATGAAAAAAAAATCAAAGGCCATTATCTCTTCCTAGCTAAGAAGTTTATGACTCACCTATATTTGACCCACTGTGTTTGTGGAGCCTGATTACTACAAAGGAATTCTCTAATGTATGACCTAAAGGATGTCTTGCTAACCAAGAAGAGCTTTCTGTGATGATTGTTTTATTTTACTTTATTTTATTTTATTCTTAATATGTAGAGAAGGCTATGTCTGATATTAGAGGATTTGCATTGAGAAGGCCTTCCTTTAAGCAAAGTTGCCATAGGAAGTTTTCTCCTCTCTCTTTCTCTTTCTTTTGTTTCTCTCCCTCCCTCCTTCTCTCCTAACCACTCATCTTTGGAAGTGTTTATCAGTGTAATTATCTCTTTTAAACTCCATAAATTCTAATATTGTTTGTTTAGTGCTTTCATCATAATGAAATCACTGTATCCCGTTATATTCAGGTTTGCACAGCAAATTTAATACAAAATAAGCAAGACCACCTGGATTAGGATTCCAAAGACAGTTTCCATTGTCATATTAGTGAACTCTTTGGCTGAAAGTAGGGAACTCCCAAATGAAAATGCTCTCCTACAGAAACTGCAGAGCTGCAGGAATAGATTGAGACCTTAAGTTCAGAGTTTTTGGGGGTTTTGTTTTGTTTTGTTTTTAATCAGAAAGGAGCCTCAAGAAGGAATCTGAGAGAAGAAGCAAAGACTCCTAAAAACTTAAAAAGGTCACTTCCATTTCTTTACTCTGCAAACCCTAAAGCAGAGTTTCTTGTTCTTTGTTTTACCCATACAGATCACTTAGACAACAAATAGGTCTAACTTTGTCTAGATTTCATATGTGTATTTTAAGATAAAGTAACCATATTCTATAAATCTAATAATGTACACACTAGAGTAGCTCAGAATGTACTAACTCTAATGGTACTTTTCATGATTTAGTCCTTTTTAGACCTTCACCAATATTTTGGCTTTTGTATGCTTGTGGGAGATCATTAAGGCATGAACATTTGACATTTTCTTTTTTCTTCTCACTCCATGGTGTGTCTTTGTTAGACATATTATTTCAAATGAACTTCCAATACTTTACTTTTTCCTGGAGGGTCCCCCCCGCCCATCTGCCACTGAGCATTTATTTGGAATTCTTTTGAATAAATAATCCTCCAATTTAAACTCACTGGGAGCCTGCTGAATGGTTTGTTTTTAAATAAACGAGAATCTGTAGGTCTTTATGGAAAGTCATTTGGCAGGAATGGGTTAAGTCCAAACCTTTAGAATGGGAAGATACCTAAAAAGTAAATTCTCAGAATGGAATTATAGTTCACCATTCATGTCCTGTTATTCTTCGACATGAAAATGAATTATGTCTTTGTATGCTAATAGTTATTTTATTGCTAACTGTTCATGTAGAAGTATAATCAATCTTAGCACACTGGGTTCCTGGATATTGGGTTATTTCTAGAAGACATTTATTAATATATTCAGGTTTGCACAGCAAATTAAGCTCATCCATGAAAACTATAGAAAGGGATGATTAAACTTTAATGCAAAATTTGTAGTAGTTTAATTAACCATATATTATTCTATGATTCTATACCAACTGAAATTCATAAAAGTAAAATCTTGAACAACCTTCTCTTTTCTGTCATTTTGAAAAATCATGGAATTTATTTCCCCTGTTTTTTCTAGCCAGGTGGACTTTGGATAGCTTAGTGATTTGAGATATTTGAACATGAGTGCTTTAGATAATTTCTTTCTTTCACGTTTTCAAACTGTTAGTTTTCTGAATGCTTACCACCTTTTCTATTTATACATCTACATCACTGAATAAAAGTGTTACATTTCTTATTGTTATTGAAAGCTCAGTCCTTGTCCCTGATGCCAATTCAATAACAAGGGCATGGTTTTGAGAAAAAGGAAAAAGAAGGTTTATTGCTTTGCTACTAAAGGAGAGGCATAGGGAACTCCTGTTCTAGAGGCTGATTCTGCCCATCAGGGAGATCAGAGGGTTTTTGTTTTTTTTTTAAGGATACATTCCAGGTGTGCCCTGATTTGGTGGTGGGGTATCCCAGGTGTTCCCTGATGGGGTGTTAAAATTTGCTTGTTTATTTGGGAGATGATCACTTCATAGATTTTCTGGTGCCATCTCTTTACCATGGTGGGTGTATGTACAAGGACAGGTAACTAGGCCTAAAATGGAGAAGCAAAGATAACCTTGTCTCCCTAATCCTGTTAAGGAAGGGAAGAGAGAGACGAAAGAGAGGGGGGAAAATGTCCCTTTTAAAATAAGCCTCAGAGCAGTAAGGACTATATTTAAAAGGTGAAGTGGACCACTATTACATTATTAATGTTGAGTATGCCTTTGAATCCAAGTTTTTGGGAATGAGGACCTGCTGCTTGAATATTCCTTTTTTCTCTCAAGATAATGTCCTTCTTAACTTTGCTCATAAAGGAAATGAACCTCTCAGATACTAATGACCCACTCTTTATATACTGCTTTCCACAATTTCACCTTCTAGTAAAAAAAGATAAAAACAACAAAGATTGCTATTGAAAATGGATGACACATTATTACCAAGCTAAATGACTTAAAAACTACCTACTATTTCAGAATATAGATGCAGCTCCACTCTACAGATTATAAATTTACTTTTTTAACATAACACATAGCAACTTGGTTGCTGTGCTATTCTAGGTTTGTAAAAGTTATAAGATTAATTAAGCTGAAAGTCCCCAGTGTAGTAGAAGAGGGGATGTGGAAGATTTAATCATGAGTTCTCCATCACAGAATGAGAAAAGGATAGATGCAGAATTTGCAACTCCCATCCCAAATTGCTAATCCTAGGACACCAAGTGAAAAGGGTGTGTGGTACCTGCTGTGGTGGCCTTGCAGGCAGGACTTTAAGATCTACTGACAGATCCTGATCATATTAGGAGGTATTAATAAGTTTTGAACTATTTAACAATTTCAACTTTATTTGGTATTGCCCTTTTGGGAACTATCTTTAAGCATGGAATAATAAGACGAGTACTTATTTTTTTTAATTCTTAAAATTTTGTATTTTTAATTGACAGATAATATTTGTACATATTTCTGGACTACAGAATGATAGATTCATACATATGTATAATATATGATGATCAGATCAGAGTAATTAGTTCTTCCAAACCCTTAAACAGTGATCATTTCTATGCCTTGGGAACCTTTTAACTCTTTTATTCCAGTTTCATAAAACATAAAATCATTTGTGTTAATTATAGTCAGTCTACCCAAATTGATTCCTCCTATTGAACTGTATTTTGGTAGCTATTCTCAGACCTCCCTCCATTCTCTTTCCTGATAACCTTCCTAGCAGCTAGTGACCACTGTTCTACTCTCTACTTTACAAAACTAGCTTTTTTGGCTTTCATATGTAGGTGAGAACATGTGGTACTTCTGTTCCTAGTTCATTTCATTTAACATAATGTCCTTTAATTCCACCCATGTTGTTGCAAATGATATGATTTCTTTCCTTTTTATGGCTGAATAATATTCTGTTCTAGTGTGTGTGTGTGTGTGTAATTTTCTTTAATTCATTCATCCATGGATGGGCACCTTGGGAGGGTCCTTTTCTGAGCTACTGTAAATAGCACTGCAATGAATGTAAGAGTACAGGCATCTCTCTCATATACTTATTTAATTTCCTTTTTATATTTACTCAGCTATAGGATAGTTGGATAATATAGTCAATTTTTTGAGGATCCCCCATACTGTTTTCCACCATGGCTGCAGTAACTTACATTTCCATTGACATTACATAAGAATTCCCCTCTCTGTGTATCCTCACCATCATTTGTTACCTTTTTTCTTATTGATTATAGCCATACTAATCAGAGCAAGGTGATGTCTCACTGTGGTTTTGATTTACATTGCCATGATAATTAGTGTTGTTGAGCATTTTCAGTCTGTTGGTCATTTGTATATCTTTTGAGACATGTGTATTTAGATCATTTTTTCATTTTTAAATCAGATTGTTTATATTTTTGCTGTTGAGTGTTTTGAGCTACTTATATATTATGGATATTAATCCCTTCTTGAGGAATTTTACAAACATTTTCTGCCATTTTTCAGATTGTTTCTTTGTTCTGTTGATTTTTTTCCTAATGCAAGCTCATTTCTCCATTATCCCATTTGCTTTTATTATCTGTTGTTTTGGGGATTTACCCAAAAAATAATTGTTTATACTGATGTCTTAAAATGTTTCCTTAACATTTTCTTCTAATAGTTTTATGGTTTCAGTTCTCTTACTTAGTTCTCTGGTCCATTTTAAGTTGATATTTTTGAATATAGTGACAAATATGTATGTTTTTGTCACCTTGGTTGAAGACCAATTGGATGCAGATATGTGGATTTATTTCTGAGTTGTCTGTTGCATTGGTCTTTGTGTCAATTTTTATGCTAGTACCATGCAGTTTCAGACATAATAGCTTAGTAGTATATTTGTAAGGTCAGATATTGAGATGTCTCCTGCTTTGTTGCTTCTCTTCAAGATTACTTTGGCTTTTGGGGGTCTTTTGTCATTCTATATGAATTTTAGGATGATTACTTTATTTCTGTAAAGGATGGCATTCGTATTTTGATGAGGATTATATTGAATATGTAAGCCTTGTAGATTTTCTTTTCTTTCTTTAAAAAAAATTAAAAAAAAATTTGTGTAAGTTATTTGAAAAGACCTGCCTTAAAGGTCAGAAATGCTTTCATCTGCTTGTTCTAATCTGTTTTTGAAGTGCTAGGTGGAGCACCTTCCAGTGCTTATATACTGTGTGGGCCTTTGCAGGGCCTGGGTGGGCAGAGCTGCACAGGGTGGGTTGCCCAGTTGATTCCCAGGGATGAAAGTGGGTGTACAGGAATGACTGCTTCCAGGGCCAAGGATGAATGCAGTCTCAAGATGGCTTTGTGTAGAGCTTGGGTAAAGAAAGGCACAGTGGGCTAAATATTTTCTCTGGAATAGTGCAGTAGTGTGCATTCCCTAGCAACTCTCCAAATGCGGTTCAGGGTCTGTGGGCTGCAGGCTTTTGGAGAAGCAAACACTGAGATGTCATTGGCATTAGTGGGGACTACTGGAGGCCTCCCTCTTACCCATTTCTGCTGTGTTAAATCCCTTAGGGTTCAAGTTTGATCTCAAATGGGGAGATGGGATATAAATACTGTTACTTTAACACTTTTTTCCCCAGTACTGAGGATTGAACCCAGAGACACTCTACCACTGTGCTATACCTTTTTAGTTTTTGTTTTGAGACAGGATCTCACTAAGTGCCCAGAGTGACCTTGAACATGTGATCCTTCTGCCTCACCCTCCAGTAGCTGGGATTACAGTGTGTACCACTGTGCCCAGATTGATCCCTTCTTTATAAGGCCATCCTGGGTCTCTGTTCCTCTGTCATATCCCTAATACACACTGAAGCTGTCCATCGAGCAGTACAATAAAAATCATAGCTATTGCTTCCTTGATTGGGTAGTGAGAAGTGTGCCAGGCACCTCTAGTGTTCCAGCTAACTGACACCACTCTAATGATAGTAATTGTTAAATGCATTAAATGAAAAATAACTTAAGTGTTGGTATATGCATAGGATCAATCAAATATCTGGTAGCTAAAACCATCAAATACAAATAGTATTTTTCCTCTCACTAGTGACTTCTACTCTAAAATATCATATGGAAGAAAATAAAACTGATCTTTGGAGTTAATCTGATCTCTTAATAGGTTTAATAATGCATGAATTAATAAATGAAGCCCCATTTCAATATTTGTGGCTTAATAATTTTGGTGCCCTATGTCTCCCACTCGGGCATTCCATAGTGGATTTTCCCCTTATCTCTATAATCTTAATGTGAAAATACTAAGTATTTTGGCTTAAACTGATACATCAACACAGTGGTTTTTGAAAAATTTGCATTTAATTGAAGCTGAGTTTTGTGGCTAGTTCTTTTGACTTTGGATCATGTACTTAGTTCTGTCTCTGTCATATTCTGTTTACTTACACTTTGGAGGTTAATTCTGGTTTCAAGATGTTTCATTTTCATTTTTTTGCATTACTTTGTAATTCATATTTCCTTTTTCTACCCTCAAAATCAAGACTGTAAACAAGTTTTCTCACATTTTTTGGCCAACATTTTAAGAGTCATATCAATAGACAAAAAGTTGAAAATGAGACTATATGTAAATGAAATATACGCCTCTTTTTATACCCTGAAGAAGCAAGAACTTCACTGTTCACTCCTTTCTGCAGAGACTGGGACAGTGAATACTTGGGTTCAGTGAACAAGTCAAGTGGAGAAGGTACTTGCCAAGATGCAGCCTAATGGGGTCTTTAGGAAGAGTATGTTGTTTCTGGCAGAGGACCCCTTCTTATTCTATATCTACTGTGTTAAAATGCAATAAGGATGAGGAAATAGAATGGAGTGAAGGTCCACTGTGGGCCAAGGCCAAATCACAGGACAAGTATTATTGGCTTGATTTAATTCAGCATAGTTTATGTAAATGATAGCAGAAAAGCATTCTGTGCCATTGGACAAGTCCCCATATTTATGTTTCTAAGCACTTTCTACTCCTTATACTCTTCCATCCATTCATAGTCTTGATAAAGTTCTTTAAAAAAAGGACAAGCATTTCTGATCAATAAAGCAATGTTCCAGATAGACAGACGTGTGTGTGTGTGTGTGTGTGTGTGTGTGTGTGTATGTGTATACATACATATATATCATAGAAAAAGAGAAGGCAAACTTAGGAAGAATGCAGGAAACCATGATTAATTTTTTAACAACCTTTATCTTTTTAAAAAGGAGTGGGTTTTCTACTTCTTAAGTGCCAGAAGAAACAGTGAGAACAAATGAGATAATGCCTGGAACCTCTTAGTGCTTGGCACATACTAAATGCTTAATATATTTTCGCTACTATTTTGAGAAGAAATGCCACATTATTTGTAGTCTGAACTTAGGATAAATGCAATCTGAAGGCAATATGGGAGTTACTAAGATTTTGCAGTTCTGACTTTTGGCTTACCGTCCTAGACACAGAGATGGAATCTCACATTGCATGCATATCTCGTGTGCCATGGGGATTCTGTTATCTGAAGCTAAAATGCTTTCTTTTTTGTAGGCAAACTAAAGTATGTGTATGCACAGTGAAAAATAAACAAGCACAAGGCTGGCAAATTAATTCACAGCTCAAAAGAGCAGATTCTATTTTCTCTATGTACACATTTAGGACCTAAACAAATACCTATTTTCTGTAATGAAAAGTTCCTTTAAAAAGTATATTCTACAAGTTGATGGGCAACCAAAGCCTCTTGGTCAAGATCACATTCCTTAAAAATTAGCAAAATTCCTAGTCCCCAGTTGGGTTCCTGAAAGGCATAATTATTTAACCGTCACTAATGCACCCATTAGCCTTGGCACCATGGAAAGTTAATAGGAAATGTATTTCTCTAGGAAATAAAAACCAGAATTTTAGAAATCACTCACTCATGATCATTAACAATAATCACCAACATTAAAGCAAATGTAATCAAGTAAAAGAGAATACAATATGAAAAGTCAAATTATTTTCTTCATCTGAATTCTAAGAAAATTGCCATTTTTAAACATATGAAAAGAAGAAAAAATATAATGAAAAGTGACCTTTTTGAAAAATATAAAAAGGGTATAATATCCTGTGGGTTTTTTTATCATATAAATAAACATACATTTTAGAAAAACTGAAAATCCAAAAAAAATTCACAAAGAGTTTAATAAAATTAAGGTGATTACCTGAAATGTTGATTTATCTTAATATTTTCCTATATAAAAATTTTACCATAGCTGGGCGCGGTGGCCAACCTCAGCAGTGGCGAGGTGCTAAGCAACTCAGTGAGACCCTGTCTCTATATAAAACACAAAATAGGGCTGGGGGTGTGGCTCAGTGGTTGAGTACCCCTGAATTCAATCCCCAGTACCCCCCCAAAAAAAAATTTACCATGATTGAGACAAAAACTTAGTTTGCTTTATATCATTAATATGTGCCCATACCATTAAATATTCTTCCAGATGACTTACCATGTTTGAATGTTACTGTATTTGATTCACCTTTGAAGATTTTGCTTAATAATTTTTTATTACTTAGATATTTACTGTTTTCCTAGTTTTTCTTTATTATAGAACTAATTATTATACTTTTTGTTTGTTTGTTTTGGTACCAAGAATTGAACCCTGGAGCACTTAACCACTGAACCACATCCCCAGCCTTTTTATATTTTATTTTGAGACAAGGTCTCTAAGTTGTTTAGGATCTTGCTAAATTAGTGAGGCTGGCTTTGAACAATCCTCCAGTAACAGCAATCCCTTCACTTTCTGAATATAACCTTCATTGCTCTACTCTATTTAAAAAAAAAAAAAAAAAAAAAAAGAGTTTATTTTCTCTCTTCTCCCCTCTGTCCCTCCCTAACAAGATTTTCTTCCCTTAGTTAATTGCCCTTGAACACACCTGCTACAGGAAGGAGATGCCTGCTGAGGATCTGGGAAGAGAGTATCTCCCAAATTAACAAGTGAATCCTAACACACCCTCAGGGCGCCCTGGGACCCCCTACCAGAGCACACCTAGAATGCAACCCTTGAAGAGTTCCTTTAACACTCACCTGCTCCCAGTCACAGATTTGGGACAGGAGTCCTCTATGTTTCTCCTTTGCTAACAAAGCAATAAACCTTCTTTTTCCTTTTTCTCAAAACCCTGTCCTTCTTATTAAATTGGTATTGATTGGCATTGAGAACAGGGGCCGAGCTTTCAGTTACACTCTTGCCTCAGCCTCCTGAGCCACTGCACCTGGCTAATGATTACAATTTTTAACAACATACTGTGTCATGTTTGTTTGACTTTCCAATATAAGAATGTACTTTATAATTCTTTCTTTGAATCCCTTAAAATAAATTTTAAAATAAAGGGTTACGGTTACCTTTTTAAAAATATAAACATGGATTTTCATGTATTTAAGTTGTTCAAACTACCAAAATAGATTTTGGCTTTTTAGAGGGATTAAGTAAAATGTACTATATTAAGAGTATAAAAGGCAACAGGAAACAATGAAGTGTAGTGATTTTGTTCCTTAAAAAATTAACCTTATTTAGAAAGAACTGTTTGTTTCTTTGCCCCTGTGAATACAAAATAAGAAAACATTTTCTTCAATTATTTCTTTCATCATCTAGCACAATAATGTAACAGTGGTCCCTTCACCTTCTGAATATAGCCCTCATTGCTCTAAGGTTTATTTATTTTTTTTAATTTTTTTTTCCTTTCTTTACCCCTCTCCCATTCCCTAACAAGATTAGGGAGACAGTGTTATCTTTTCTTCCTCTAGTTCACTGCCCTTGAACACAATCACTATAGGAAGAAAATGCCTGCTGAGGATCTGGGAAGTGAATATCTCCCAAATGAACAAGTGAATCCTAACACACCATCAGGGCACCCTGGGACCCCCTACCAGAGCACGCCTGAAATGAAACCCTCTAAAACATCCTTGTCTCTAGAAAGTCACAGCCTTTGGGACAGGATTCCTCTGTTTCTCCTTTGCTAGCAAAGCAATAAACCTTTTTTTTCCTTTTTCTCAAAACCGTGTCCTTGAAAGGACCAGACTAAAGCCATTTTGTGACTCTAGGCCTCTGGTCCAGAGCCCTAGGTCCCCCACCCAGTTACTGGAAGTTGCAACACAACGGCACCCCTCCCTGGCGCCAAAAAGTGGTTCTGCAACTTGAGTCAGCTAATCAGAAGGCCAGGCAATGAGCTCACTGTAGCCAGACCTATCAATAACCTAAAGGTCAACTGGGCCCATGGTAGCCAGACCTATGAGTCTAAAGGCCCACT